>QEPC01003965.1:1907036-1930055 GCA_003113815.1 Sphenodon punctatus
GGTTTAACACCCCCCACCCCAGGGATCAGATCATCCTACCTACCTCCCCACCCAGGGATCACCTACCTTGCGCTCCGGGCAGCGGTGGCGGCAGTCCGACTCCGGCGGCTTCAGCACTGGCTGTGGCTGCCGGCTTCAGCGCTACTAAGCCTTCTGGGGGAAACTCGGAAGTTCACCAGAAGGCCTAGTAGCGCTGAAGCCGGCAGCCACAGCCAGCGCTGAAGCCGGACCGCCGCTGCTGCCGCCGCCGCCACTCGGAGCGCAAGGTAGGCGATCCCTGGGTGGGGAGGTAGGGTGATCCCTGGGGTGGTGTGTGTGTTAAACCACCCCCTACCCCAGGGATCACCCTAGTACCTGCTGGTGGGGGCTCCAGGTCGCCGGTGGCGGCCCGGAGCCCACACTAGCAGGGACTTTGGGGGAAAAAAATTTTTTGTTTAAAGCCAGGCTGGGCAGGGTGGGTGGAGGGTGCCCCCCCCCTTCCACTCGCACAGTCTGGGAGGGGGAGGGGGGAGGTTTTTTGTGTTTTTTTCCATTGATTTCAATGGGGACAGTTCTCCATTGAAATCAATGGAACAAATCCAGTACCGGTAAACCGGTACACAAATCCGGCAATCCGGGTTTTTTAAATCCGGTAACCGGGAAATCCGGTAGCCGGTATTTGACCCGATGTCCCACCCCTACGACCCTCTTCACTGCGTTCCGATTCTCTTTGGGTTGGGGCTGAGGGCGGTTTTAGATGATCCCGCTCACAAGCGGGATCGTTCCGTGCTGGCATCGGGCACCCGCCTTCCTCTCAACGCTGTGTCTGATGTTCAGAAGAGCATCAGACACGGTGTGGAGTGTTTGTGCACATGTGCGCTGTTCTGCACATGCGCACTCGGGCAAAGAACCTGGAAGTGCGGTGTGAAGCCAGCACAGCGGCGATCCGCCTTGACAGGGGCAGGATCGCCGGGCCGGCTTCACGCGACAGAGATCCGGTGTTCGCGCGCGCTGGGGTTTTTGACGAGCAGCAACAATGGTGGCTGATAAAGGGCTCAGCCGCCATTTGCGTCTCGTCTAAAACCGCCCTGAGTCTTGTCTACATGTTATGAATTGGAACTGTTCTCTATCAATCCTATCAGGGACAGGACTTAAACCCCTGGCAGGCAGCTCCCAATTCTGGGATCTGGACAAAGGCACTATGAAACAGATGGCAAAGTCCTTTAAATAGACAGATGTTTATTACTATATTAATATAGAAAGAACTGAGAATATAGCAATAATATAGCACCAACAATATACTTGCAAATGGCAGCAATGGCCTTCACCTATTCTAACAGCAAGCAAACACACATAAGTACATACATATGAGTTCTTACGGGTCAGAGGTCTCAGGTCTGGTCTTGAGAGGAAAGGCAGGGTGGGGGTCCATAGCTGTCTGCCTAGGGGCCTGCCAGCTGGATCTAGACTTTTCAGGGCCTTTGAGAGCAATTGAAAAGGGCCATTCACCGAGCTAGCCAGCACCCTGATAAGGGCTAGCGGACAAGGACCGTGAAAGGCAACTTCTCTGTTTAGGGCTGGCCTTTTTATTCAGTGACTGCCTTATGATTATCCAGAGTGCGGGGCTAACAGTTCAACATCAAGAAAGTTCCTCCCCTTCGCTATTCAGGTTTGGGGGTCCTTCCCTGTTCGTCACTGTTGTTTGGGGTTTGGCATGACCAGATTAGGTCCTGCCTGCCCTCCCTCTCCCCACACCCCTTCTCTGAGGCGTCTCTCTGTCTGATCAGGCCATCTCTTTTTCTCTCATTACATTGCTTGGTTCTTATCTATTGTAACCTTCTCTCTTGTTTATGTACAGTCATGTTCTGGGCACAGACAGTTCTTTCTGGTTCTGTTCTTACAAGGATATTTCCCTGTCAGCATATTTCTCTCTCCTCCTGCCAGCCTGTTTCTTATAATACGTATTTTTAATATTCCTAAGCTAAAAATGACTATGAAGCATATAGCAAGCAAACAAAGCATATAGGAAACTCATAGCATTCCTTCAATAGTTACAGATGTGTACAATATTCTCTTAGTTAGTGTTTCAATCAGTCTATTAATTCACAACATACACAGTATACCTATTGCCACCGCAATGTCAGGCCTTGTGATTGTGGCAATGTACAAGAGCTTTCCTATATCGCCTTTCTGTATTGCTTATTGTCTGGCAGCAATAAGCTTGGTTCTTTGATCTCCTTTGGGTAGCTGGTTTCCATAGGAGTATTTGCTGCCTTCGCACCCCACATGCCGAAACTTTCTATCATTTGTTCTATTGCCTATCTTTGGTTGAGAAGATAGCTTCCGTCGTCTTCTCTTTCAATTTGTATTCCAAGGTAGTGTGTTATGTTACCCAGGTCCTTAGTTTCAAAGTCCTGATTTAGAGCTTTCATTGTTTCGCACTCGTCCCCTTCTTGCTCAAAGCATACGATAAGGTCATTGACATAAATTAATACAAAGATTCACCTGCCCCTTAGTCTCTTTGTGTATAAGCAGGGATCTGCTTTGGTCCTGGTAAAATTTTCCCTCATGAGCACCTTGTTTATTTTAGTGTTCTACGCTCTGGCGGCCTGCTTAAGCCCATATATGCTTTTGTGCAGTTTGCATACAAGATCCGGTCTTTCAGCATCTGCAAACCCCAGTGGTTGGTCCATGTAAATATCTTCCTTCAGCTCACCATTTAGGAACGTCGTTTTCACATCCATATACTTGACTTGTATTCCTTTTCTGGCAGATATACTTAATAATGTTCTGATTGTAGTGTGCTTAACTACAGATGCAAATGTTTCATCGTAGTCTTCTCTGTACTTCTGAGAGTATCCTTTCGCGACAAGTCGGGCCTTGTACCGTTCAATATTTCCCTGCGTATTGTACTTTATTTTAAATGTCCATTTACAATCTATAGTCTTTCTTCCTGCGGGCAGTGGAGTAAGTGTCCACATCGCATTGTCCTGCATGGACTTTATTTCTTCTTCAGCCGCTCTTACACATTTTTCTGCTTTCCCTTCTGACATCTGCGAGATGTCCTCCCAGGATGCTGGCTCTGACAATTTACTGGTGCTGACTTTATAGGACAGATGAATGGGGGAATGTCTTTGTTAGACCTCGTCGACTGCCTTGGCTCAGCATCAGCAGCTGGCTGTGTCTGTTCCTGCACTTCTGTTACCTTTGTGCTGATTTTGACTATTTGTTCAGAGGATTGTTCCCTTTCAGTGGTTTCGTCTGTGGTTGATTGTTCTCCTTCTCCTGGACCTTGGAGAGTCATCACACTGTTGCTTGAGTTTTCCACAAAGGTCACACTGTTACTAATGGTTATTCTGTCTGTGCATGGATCCAGGATCCTGTAGCCTTTGGAATGCTCACTGTATCCTACAAGGATGCCTTCCACGTCTCTGTTTTGCAGCTTGGTACGTTTCTCCTCTGGGATATATACGTACGTCTTACTTCCAAATAATCTGATATGGCCCACACTAGGTTTTTGACCATGCCACAGTTCATATGGAGTTTTCCTCACTGTTTTAGAATACAGCCGATTTTGTAGGTAGGTAGCAGCAACTGCTGCTTTGCCCCAGTATCTTTCTGGTAGTCCAGAGTCTGTTAACATGCATCTAACCATTTCGGTTAGCGTTCTGTTTTTCCTTTCAGCTGTTCCATTCTGCTCGGGTGTATATGGTACTGTCTTTTGGTGCTCAATTCCATGGAGTCTCAGGAAGTCCTCTACTTCCTTTCCTGTGAACTCACCTCCATTGTCAGTCCGCAGTGTCTTTGGTCTGCGCTGGAACTTGTTGCTCGTCATGGTCACATAGTCCTGAAGTTTGTCGAATACTTCATCTTTACTCTTCATGACGTACGTGATCGTGTACCTTGAATAGTCGTCAATGAAAGTTACCATATACCGGTTGCCTCCTGGCGTGGGAACCTTCATTGGGCCGCAGACGTCGCTGTGTACAAGATCAAGCGGTTTCGTGGCTCTATTCTGACTCTTCTTAGGAAGCGTAGCCCTCGTGGCTTTGGCTTTGATGCAACAGTCGCATTTCATGATCACGGGACACGTTGATACCTTAAGGTCTTTGGTCAACTGCTGTCTGTGCATTTCCTTGATGCTGTCTGGGTGTCTATGTCCCATGCGTCTATGCCACAGGTGGATGCAGTCATCGTGTGGCTTGTGCGCAGTGAGCTTCGCCTGTTCTTTCGCTGTGCTCAGACGGTACAGGTGCTCATCTGCAGTGGCTCTGGCCAGTACTTTTGTCCCACTTTGAATTGTGCATTCGTCTCCCTGGAAACGGATGGTGAGCCCCCTCGCTGCCAGGCGCCTCACGGACAGGAGTCCCCCTTCTAAGTTGGGCACATAGAGCACATCTTTCATGGGTATGGTCAGTGTGCCTCCCTGTGACTGGTTGCAGTACAGGAATCCTTGTCCAATTCCTTCCGCGTTGATGCTTCTCCCATCTGCAAGGTAGATCCTTTCTTTACTGCTCAGATCCAGCCCTGTGAAGAATCCTTTATTGCTAGTCATGTGGCTCGTTGCCCCGGAGTCTACACACCAATTTTGGGATGAGCTGTCTTGCGTTGCTCTGAAGCACCCACTCCATTGTTGAGCGACTGTGTTGCTGTTTGTGACTTTAGCCCTCTGCTTAGGTGTTCGTGGAGACAGTTTCTGCTGTTCTGCTTTCCATATATAGCAGTCTTTCTTTAAATGTCCCTCCTTTTTGCATCTGAAGCATACTCTGGTTTCCCTCTTAGGAGCTTTGTCTGAGGTTTTCAGTGCAGTCTCATTACCCTGCTTTAGATCATTCTGCAGGTTCTCCTTTCTGCGCTGGAATTCATCCGCAAGTCTACCTTTAACAAATTCCAGCTTCAGTTCAGCCTCTGGCCTTGTCTCCAGGGCATTGATGAGGGCACTGTAAGATTCAGGCAGGCTGCAGAGGAGTAGGGCTACCACATGGCTGTCCTTTATATCTTCTCCAATGCCGCGCAGCTGTGCCACTACTTCCAACATGGCATTTATATGCTCCTGCATTTCACTTTCTTTGCCAAGCCTCATTTTGTATAGTTTCCTCAGTAGAAACAATTTGCTATTCAGGCTAGTTCTCTCATGCAAGTTTTGCAATGCAATCCACATGCTTCTTGCTCATTTCTTATATGGATTAGCTGGTCATCTTCTACCAATAAATTTATTGTAGCCTTCGTTAACCTGTCCTTTTTATCCCATTCCTCGTGAGATGCTGCTGGTCTGTTCGTGGTAATCATCTCCCATAGATCATCTTTAGAAAGCAGCATTTCCACTTTAAACTTCCACAATTGATAGTTTACATTGTTCAGCTTTCCTACTGAAAGTCTGAGCTCTGAGCTGCTTGCCATACTTGCTTCCCTCCCTTTCCCCTTCTGGGTTTTAGGCCTTCTTACTCACAGTCAGTAGGCCTCTCTGTCTGGGAGTTTTCTTTCACAGTCTGCACTCTTTCTGGGCTGCTTCTAGTCTTAGAAATTGCCTTGAAGATGTCCTGGGCCCATAACTTATTGTAGAGTTAGCTTTCTGTTCAATAACACACAGCAGAAGTTTCTTCAAAACAGAACTTTACTAAGAACTCAGAAGACATGCTTCCATGTACAGACTGCATGGGACAAGATGGAGGACAGAGAGAGGAGAAGAGAGAGACAAGGAGGGGGGGGGACTGTTTCATCCCCTGACCCTACCCCTACTGGACAAGCCCCATATTAAGCTTGCAGAGCTTGTAATGGGCTTTTACTTGTGACTGTTGCACAATCCAACACTTTTGACTCCTGGTGCCTAGCCTCCTTGCTCTAGCCCTCTGTCCCCTTGAACCTAGCCTCTTGTTCTAGCGCTTTTGCCTTTGTGCTCCTAGCCCTGTGTTCCCTGTCTTCATGTCCCCTAACCTCTGGCTTCCTAGTCCCTTGCTTCCCTTGCTTCCCATACTCTTTTGTGTCCTGTTTTCCCCCACCCCCGGACCTTGATGATGAGCTTTACTCTCCCTGAGAGTGGAGGACAGCTGAGAGGTCTCCCCTTCCCTCACTTCTAGCCCCCATTCTGGTTCCCGGGCCTGTCCTTTCCCTTTGCTGCCCTTTCCTCATGTGACACACTAAGAGCGAGAGTAGAAAGAGGGTCCGGAAGTAGTCGTTCCTCAGAACACTCTAGGCTTTTTGCCCATGACTCTATGGTACTGGTGGACTTGTACGCAAGGATGCACACAACCTAATGGATGGGATGCGGACATACATTTGCCCACACAGCAGGCTCAGCAGGCTCTGGGACCCCACCATGAGTGGCGGACTGTTTATCTGGTGGGTGGTGGCCATGTGGCAGTTGGGGGCAAACAACTAATAAATGGGCAGGTGAACACCCACCTGGTGTGGGTTACCGTCTCGTTTGTTAACTCCTAGGGTTCCATCCCTGTGCCATTTTCCTCCTGTAGCTCCCTCAAATGACAGTCCCTCTGGGAGAAGATATGTCTGTCCCGCTACAACACAGGGACCCCATAGGCCAGCAGCAGCTGTTCTCTCACTCCTTCTATGTACTTGAGCATAGTTAGTTTGGGAAGTGCTAGCCTAGATCCTTCCTCAGCCTTGTCTAATCTGGCTTGCTGCTGCAACATATTTAAAGAAACCGTGCAAACGCCCTGACAGCAAACCTCCCTGCCAGACACACGTTCTTTTCCCAGAAAAGAACCTTCAACAAGAAGTTCTACCCGGCAACAAATTACAGACCCAGACTGCCTCACTGCTTCAAGATGGGCTGGGTCGATTGGGTTAAGGTGGGGTAGGGGGTAATCTGTTTTATTGTGGGATTTTTAATTGTATTATTGTTGTTTTTTAATCTGTTTTAATATGTTGTTAGCCACCCTGAGATGCTTTTAGCAGGAGGGGGCAGCATACAAATTTTATAATTAATAAATAAATAAATCTCTCCATAGCTGCAAACTTTGTGCCATTTCATCTGTGACTTTATATGCAGATCAGTGCATTATCTCATTTGCAAATGATTTGCATCAAAAGGTCAGTTTATCAAAATTGTGTGGGCCTCTGCCTTGGGGAAAAGCAACAGCCTGGCTAACAGCCTGGTGAATGATATTCTCCATTTATCTAAGGGCAAGTTTCCCGCACTCACTGCTCCCACCAGCCTTCCTCGGTTCGCTCTGGAGAACTCTCTCTAGGGACCAGAGGGGCAAGCTCAGTCTCTGGAATCTCCGCAGTTTTAACACAAAGTTTGCTGGTCCATTTGTGAGATGAGAAGGAGACCCACCAAATTAATCTCATAAAGTTCCTGTCACAACAACCACTAAACAGCATAGGAGCAACTACTGAATTGGACTGGGTCCTTATTGGTGACCTATAGCAGAGACACTGTAGCCCATTAGAACTGCCCTGAGGTAGCCAGTCTGCTTTGGGTTGGGGCAGAGGTGGGCATAT
The DNA here is from genome assembly GCA_003113815.1 of Sphenodon punctatus. NCBI lineage: Eukaryota > Metazoa > Chordata > Lepidosauria > Sphenodontia > Sphenodontidae > Sphenodon > Sphenodon punctatus. The sequence continues at coordinate 1,914,480 of QEPC01003965.1, forward strand.
GTGTTATTGTGATACCTGTGGAGTAATAACAATCTAAAGGGTGGGGACAGCTCTGCCGCCTTTACTCCCCCAAAAGCCTGTGCCCTGAACCTTCCCATTCCAATGACATGTCACCACATGCCCAAGTTAAAGCAAATGCCATCCCACATATACTCTCACGCACTCTCTCACACACACACACACTCGCACAGAAACTCCCCTTAGGTTCCTTTTTCTTTCATGGCCCTGTTTAGCCGTCATCCACCCCACCCCAGGAATGCAGCCACTGCTGGAAGATTCAAATTCCAGTGTAGCACAGAAGCAGTTTATTCCTTAATTCTAGTACTCCAAAAGAGACATGTGAGGTGTCAGCCATTTTGCAACAGCATCGGGAAGCTAAAATTAAGAAGACTGTCTCCTACCCTCTTGGATTGCAGGAGGGGGGAGTACTTTTTAATGTTCCTATTAATGTTGGATTCTTTTATGTCTAGACAGAGAGGGTGGTTGCTGTGTTGGTACCATATGTAAGTAGTTGACATGGTATCTTTTATCAGACCAACTGATCTTGGTGAGAGTATTACGTTTTTGGGCCCACACAAGGCCTTTCTTTAGGCAAGTAAGGAGTGAAGACTATAGACTGAGCAAATATAAGACAGAAAAAAATCACATGAGAAGGAGCTGTTAGGAAAAGGATCATTTGCATTTCAAACATTTAAGTACAATGAGGAAAAATCAACAGGACAATCTCCACCATTAAAGTTGATGAGAGTTTGACTTTGATTTCAGTAGATGGAGGATTATACCTAGGATAAAATGGTAAACAGAATAAATGCAGGGCAAGTATAGATATTAGCAAGCACTTGAGAGGAGGATTTTCGGGAAAACAAGATCTAGGAGAAAAGGTAGTCAACATTTTGAAACATTTAAATACAATGAAGGGAACAGCTGGCTGTCTGCTACACATTTCCTTAGCAGTTTATGAAGCCCAAATCTTTATTTAGTCCATTGCTTTGGGACTAAACTTTCATTATAAATTTTAGTTCCCAGGTCTGTTATTTCAAGGACTTGTATGGTCTCCCTTTCAAGACAAGCACCAAGGGCTCAGAAATGGAGTGGTCACTTTGGGAGAAGTGAACATCTGCAGTTGATTCAGTGTCTTTGTCTCTAGTCTTTTTTTCTGAGAGTTCATTTGTTTACATACGGTTTCACCAACATAGTTTCCATGGGGGCATTTACCACATCATGTGAAGTGCACCACATGTTTTGATGGGCATGTGTGGGTCCCTTGTATTTAGAATAGTTTTCCCTGGAGAGTGACGATAATGGCTGTGGTAGAGACATGTTGGCAGGTTTACACTTGTTGATTTGGTAACGTTTGGCTCCTTGTTTGGGTAGGGGTGCTTGTGTATTAGGAAGTATGTAGCGGTTAAGGTAGTGGGTTTTTTTAAGGCCACAAAGGGGGTTCAGATAGATTGATCTCATGATCTGGTACCATCAAGTATGGAGCTGTTGTTGTTTGAAGATGTCTTGTATCAGTACCAGTGTGAGGTGGTAAGTGACAAGTAAAGGTGTGCAATTGGAGAGTCTCTTTCTGTATTCTCCCCAGGTATTTCATGAGCCCGTCCTGGTATACTAGTGGTTCCCAAACTTCGTTTTATGGCATCACACTCCACAAAGCCATTGTTATCAGTGCTGCCCCTACTGTGCCACACTACGCTGCCTGCTGAGCTGCTGTGTAGTGCCAGCACAAACATGGCAGCAGTGGCACTCAAGAGTTCCTTCACTTCATCTAGTAGCAGCTACTAGCGCAGCACAGATTTTTCTGGGGGAGAGGGAAGGAGGAAAATGGAGAACACAGGGCTGTGAGTGGGCAGTTCTGGTCACCCCATCTCAAAAAAGATATGGTAGAACTAGAAAAGGTACAGAGAAGGGTAACAAAAATGAGCAAGGGTATGATGTATGAAGAGAGGCTTGATAAGTTAGGGCTCTTCAGCTTGGTGAAGAGATGACTGAGAAGGGATCTGACAGAAGTTTATAAAATCATGAGTGGTGCGCAACAAGTAAATAGGGAAGTGATTTACTCTCTCAAACAGTACTAGAGCTAGGGGACACTCCATGAAACTAACTGGTAGCAGATTTAAAACATAGTGTTTTTTTTCATTCAGTGCACAATTAACTTGTGGAATTTATTGCCAGAGGATAGTATAGCTGGGTTTAAGAAAAGATTGGATAAGTTCTTGGAGGGTAGATCCATTAGCGGCTATTAGCCAAGTAGCTTTAAGGGGCATAACTTCTTACTGTTGGGAGCTGGGACTAAATCCCTAGCCCAGAATTGCTCATTGGGACCTGTTGGGTATTTCTCCCAATCGACCGAGATTGGCCACTGTCCAAGACAGGATGTTGGGCTCAATGGACCATTGGTGACCCAGCATGGCACTGCTTATGTTCTTAGGAGAGAGACTGCACATCTGGGCACTGGCAGTACAGGCACACGGCTGCCTGCTTTCTCTTGGTCCTGACTTTTACCCAGCCTTGAGCCACCCCTGGAAGTAACTGATGCCACGCGAGGGTGGCACACCACTCAGTTTTGGGAATCGCTGCATTATACAGTCCAGTAGCTCTCTGGCGGCATCACATGCGAGACAATGAACATGCCTTCAACCGGCCACTTAGTCTGCAAAGCAAGGCTAGGATGAACCTCTAAGCACTCTGCTGGTACACACCCCAATCATTTCGCATGGGATTGTACACACAGAGCACTTTGAGGAGTGGGATGAAAATGCCCACAATAGAAAGAAGCAGGGGCACAACCAAAATGAAGCCCTCTCATCCACCAGCCCTTCCCGGGGCAGAACTTCACAGCAGACATGCTCCAGGCTGGGTCAGGGCATTGAACATACATGCCCATGACCAGGCTGGCTGCCATCCCACCACCTGTGTAGCCCAGGGAGGGCTGCAACAGAAATGCAGGCAGCTGGCCAGCCTCGCACTGTGCCCAGTGCCCCTGCCATGAAGGGCAGCCATGGTGGGCCACAACAAACATGATACCTTGCTGTGGTCCGGGCTCTGAGCTCGGAGGCTTGCCGCTTGCACAGCCTGGGGCAATCCCAGGCCAACATCTGGCGGCACAAAAACAGATGTGCCAGTGGTTACAGGTCTACGCAGACCACCATCACATCTGTTTTTACCTAGTGCCACAGGCAGAGAGCAGGAGGGATCAAGGAGTAGCAATACCAGAAACCTCTATGATGGCAAGCAGTTATTTAGTGAGCAGCAGACACACCCAGAAAACCCAGAGTTTTCTCTTCAGACATTCTGTCCCCCACAATATAGAGAGACAGCTTAGTTCAGTCTGCTCTGATGCTGCTGGAATTGTCTCTGGCACAAGCACAAGCAAGGAGTGCAGTGTCAGGAAGAGCTAGGACTTCCCCTGATGGCACCGCAGCTAACAGCTCAGCAAGTTCATTCTGCAGAAAGCAGATAACATCAGAGCAAGGTGGAAATTACTGGCAAAGGAACCTGTTCCTGAAGCTTCATCTGAAAACACGCAGCGAAACCTCTGTCTCACAGGACTGGCCTCTGCCCTCATTTACCCATGCAAACCTCCTGCAGGCAGTGGGCTTGTCCCAGTGCTGGCTTCATTGCCCTCTCCCTGCCAGGCAGAGGAGCCAGCAGTACAGAAGAGTGAGTTGCAGAGCTGCCAAGGTGTGAACATTTTCCAAATACACTGGAGACATGGGGACTGGGCAAACCCTGTCAGGACTTCTTCCCTCCCACTCCAGTGGCTACTTTTCCTGTTTCTCCCGGCAGGGCTGCAGCTGTTTCCCAGCACTGAATGGCCTGCCATGCCTTTTATTATTATCCTAATTTGCAGAATAGCAGCATGCAGAGACCTTAGCTGGGATGAGAATCCCATTGTACTGGGCATTGTGCAAATAGACAGGGAGAGATGCTCCCTGCCTCAAAGAGGTAACAGACTAAATATACAGACAGAGGCTGGGAAAGAAGATTACTGTCCCCTGTAATTGTTACAGACTGGACTCTTACAAATCAGAGAGATTAAAGAGCTTGCCCAAGGTGACCAAGTGGCAGAGCCAGGAACCAACCTATTTCTTCTGAATTCTCGTCTAGTGTCAGCCACAAGAGCATCCTTTCTCTCACGCAGTCTTCTCCCTAGTCCCTGCCACTCCCACTGTCTGCCCCCTTCTCTGTCACTGTGCTGTGTCCAGACGAGAGGCCTCTGGGGCTTCTGTGGATGAAAGAGAATCTGCTTCAAGGGGAGGAGGCCAGCCCTTAGGAGAAGAGGAACCTGTCTTGGGCTCTGGGAGACCCTGAACACTAGTCAGCCACTGTCTCTCACCCTAAAACCAGACGAGAACTTAACAAAGACCTCAGATAATAGCCCCTGGCTCCCCATTACCACGGGTACCTGTCCCCCTGAATGGAAAGCGATATTTGGCCTTGCAACCTGTCCTGAAGGTCAGCAGACTAGTGTTAGTTTAGCCCATGAGCAGTTCTCCCCCCCCCCCCCCCCCCCCCCGGCAGCTCTTCTCTGACTCACTGAGGGTCCTTCCACTCAAGTGCCTGCACTAATTGCAGCTGTGGCAGGATCCATGCTATAACCACCAGAGACCAGAGACGACCTTAAGGGAAGGTGGGCAAGGTGGCAGTCTACAGACCCGTGGTATGCAGGTCTCCAGCTGCCTGCCCGCCCCATGTCCCACTCCTTTCAGGCACAGAGGGAGAGAAAGGGCTCCATGCTGCAGAGAGCTGACAGCTCCACTCCCACTCCTTCTAACCCTTTTTTTCTGACACCAAAGGGGCAGAAGGAGCAGCTCAGCAGAGGGGCTGACAGCCCAGGTTTATCAGCTGCTAACTGGGCTGCTGACAGAGCACCTTCCGTTCTGTCCCTGCTGGAGGCTGCTCCGGGGCAGCCCTGCTGGCGATGTTCGACAATGGCCAAATGTGGAGCTGCAGTTCATCTATTGGGCAGCCCCATGCCCGGCCATCCCTTACCCTGTTCAGCATCATGGAGTTGCGGGCACTAGACTAGAGCATCAGGCAAATGCCCGCTACTCTATGGTGCTGGGGAACCACACAAGCAGACTGCGGTCTGGGGAAACCACCGGTCCATCTGTTATGGATGCAGGCAGCCAGAGGGGTGCACCCCCAGAGCAGCTTCAGGGGTAGATAGGCTCAGCATCAATCTAAAAAAATTCAATGTCAAGGGGTGATGGATCTCAGTTGTTAGTGTTTCTACAGTGCATGCAAACACACGTGTTCCCAAGCACTTGCTTTCAGTCCCCTGCTCAGCTAATATTTCCACTCGGCCCCAACCTTGCACAAGCAGCCAGTTTCACTCAGAGCAGTTTCCGAGTCTCTCGGTAAATAACAGGGCTGGGGATTTTTTTGGGGTTGTTTTCCAGCAAGATAAATGTAAAGCACCAATGTGGGGACAGCGGGAAATTCACGCCTGTTGGCCTTGAGTGCCAAGGCTCAGTAAAAGAGGGAGGCAAGCAGCTGGCCAACTTTCAAAGGGTCATGAATGCTCTTTACCAAGTCATCACAGACACTGCAATGAAAAGGACATGGGGGCTCTGTGGTGCACAGCAAGCCCCGCTTGAGAGACTGGGCTTGGGTGGTGAATGATGATAGCCAAGCGTTAGGGAGAATGAGCACACAGCAACCCAGGAAGTGCAGAGATTGTGGGACCAAACAGCTTTCAAAGGGAGGTGGAGAAGAATGGGCCAGGAGAAGAGCAGCAGGAGTTAGCCAGGAGGGGAAGATGGGAGACTCCACTCCAGTTAGCTCTAGTGCTCAATGACTGGCTGTGACTCAGGAGTCTAGTAGGAAGACAAGGAGCTGGGATGCTGAGTTCCTGTGGCTTTTTACTCTGCCCTGTCCTTTCTTCCTGCATTCCAAGCCTGGGCTATATTGACCTTCACTCCTGGGTCCTTTGAGGGAGGAAAGGCCAGGGTGCCTCACTGGAGAGGGAGGTCAGAGGAAGCTACAGTCTAGGAAGCCAGTACAGAATTGACAGAGCAGGTACCAATGGGAACTGTGCCTGGCTGAATTTAGTCCACTGGTACTAAGTGAGGAGAGAGAAAGCAAGCAACCAGCATCTCAGTTAATGGGAATCACCTCAGGGGCACGGAGCAAAGAGGCTCAGTTGAGTCTGGGCGAGCCTTTACAAGCAGCCTGAGTCTCACTGGGAAATTTTCAGAGCAGGAGGGCAAAGGAGCAGAGCAAATACTCTGCCCCCTCTGTCATGGGTTTGGGGGTCTGCACCCACACTTTACCGGGTTTGAGTGACTCAGTTTCCCTTGCGCACAGTTCTCTTGAATCAGTTTCTCTCTCTGGCTAATTCAAGTGTGCCACAATGAACTCCTTTGTCACACAAGGGCCCGATGCTTCCCGTTTACAGACTCTTTACTCTCTGGGTTCGCAAGAGCTTGGGGGCTCTTGTAGCTCACTTGTGTTCCAATATTAGACACCGCCACTTCTTCATAAAGTTAAGAAGTAAGTTTATTGATTACATAAACAAGATAGTTGATACAGAGTGGTAACTAGAAATAAAAGGTAAACATAACGCATTCCTAACTTATACTGGTTGAGTTCCTAAATTATGCATCTTACCCTAGCAAGGTCCAGAAGTTCTGGTTTCTCAGTCATAAAGGCGAATGACTGGGCACTGGCTTAGAGAGCAAAATCCTCCTCTCAGTTCATGCTTTCCAGCCTAGCTGGTGGCTGGTCTTTCGTATGCAGATGTTCTCTGGAAGCAGCTTTGCAAGAATCTCTTCTTGTGCCTTACTGGCTCATTTAAATAGTCTTTAGCTTCCTTTGTCTCGGATTTCCCGCTTTTGGGGAATCATGTATCAGGTCACTTAGTCAACCCAGGTAAACATGGAAGTCAATCTACATATCAACAGGCTGTCTGTCAAGTGTCCCCAAAACACATCTTGTTATCTCTTTGTATTTCCTGTAGGCTGGTGACGTGTCAAAGCCCTATTTCGAGTTGTGCAGTTCTCAATTTCAACATTACAAACATGTGGAACCTTTGACATTACATAGTGTACATGTATAGTAACATTACATACATGTGAAACCCTTGGCACCACACATTTACCAAACATGTAGTCCCGTGTTACACGTGTGTGACCCCATGTTTCTCCATGACACCCTCTCACCCCCTTTTTTTAACATTTCTTAGCAGCTCTGACCACTCGCAAAGGGTTCTGCCAAGGATGAAACTTTCATAGTAGTCAGAAGGGGTGAGAGGAAGGAGTCACTCACCACCCACTCTTAAAACTTCAGTTGGGGGGGGCTTGCTAGGAGCCAGGGCAGTGCCACCACATTTGCAGGGGGACCCTGCCCCCTCACCTGGCCTATAATTGAGTCTATGAACCCAGCCCCACCACAGCCTTGCTAGATGGGACTCCTTCAAAAAGTAGCATGAAGTCAGCTGATGCCTACTGCTAGCTCAGCCCAGGGTTCTAGGGAAGGAGAGGCTGCTGCTTCTACACATTACCTTGCACACAGAGGAAATCAACCACATGAAATGTCATCCCACCAGACTGCTCTTGTTGCCCTTTGTTTGTGCTGCCGTGCATTTAAACTCTGCCACCAGGGGAAGCCGATTGGTGGCAGCATGAGCTGGGAATTTCTTTTACTGACTACTGAGTGCCCAGCCAGGAGTGAAACTGAGGTATCCGGGCAGCAGTCAGCACAGCACTGAGCAGGGAGTGTAGCAGGGTGAACAACAAACATTAATTCTGTGTTGTGTTTTGGCCTGCAGAGGAGTTCTCTGGATTTATTCCATATTTCCGGCAAACCCGTGTTTACTCTGAGGGTTGCTTCAGGGTTCGTTTGACCAAATACGTTTGCCCCCATGTTCATTGGCTGGAACACTGGCAAGTGTTATTTTTAGAGACATCCAGAGAGAGCGCACCCACACCGCTCCAGCCAGTAGGAACCAGCTGAGAAGCCCTCCACAGCCACACAGTGGCCTTTCAGCTCCCCCTGCTGGAAGAGGCTGGGACTGCAGGAGGTGCATACTAGCTAAAGTTAGCGAGCACTATCTAATGTGCTAATTGGCCACTTCATTTCAATCAGTCTCAACCACAGACCTGTTATTAACAACCCTGCTCATTGCAAGTGGTCACAAATCCCCACTAATTTAATCCAACGTTGCCTCTTTTGGCTCATCTTCACAACAGTCTATTGGGGTGGAGTGGCACAAACCTACATTCTGAGTATTGTGTGAAGCACCTTACTGTGGCAGGATCATCAGGCACATCCAGGTAAGTATTATTCAGCATAGGCCCCACAAAGTCACTCTCCTGGCTGAGAGAGTCCCACTCAATATCCCCAGTCTCTGTTCTGGTCTCTAGGTTATACCCCTGCAGAACCCCTCTCTTCCAACAATACCCTTACCACCCTCTCGGAGGGCTCCCTGCAGCAGTCCTACTCCTGCCGGCTTTTCACTCGTGGGTTGGCTAGTACAGCTATGACCCAAACCCAGCTGCACTCAGTCAGGCACTGTCCTGTCTCCTGTGCAGTCCTGCTGCAAGCTGCCTGTGCTAGCTGATTTAAAGGGCCCATGGCCTCTTACTCTTTCCTGTGCTCTGATGACAATAAGCCCTTGTACTCTGCCACTGTAAAGTACAAGTAGCAATGGCGTTGTCTAATTTGATTTCTGGAGCAAGCTTTAACTTCCAATACATAATTTCCAGTTTGTCATTTCTGTGTCCAAATGACCATAGAGGTGTGGTCAGAAGAGTCCTGGAGCAGGAACTTCCTCCTTCAATTCATGCTGCCTATTGTACTTTGGAAACATTCCTGCAGGGATATTGCATAGGCATTCCTCAAACCCTTTCCCTTGTGGGAAATATCACAAGTGTGCAGAGAACAGAGAGCCAAATAAATACAGGAGAATTGGCAGCTGTGTGAATGCATTGCTACTGGACAAGGGAAATGCAGATTAAGGATCACATGGTGAATTTGCACTGGGGATAGGTGTTGTGTAAATAAATATGCTCTTTGTATTAAACTCAGGTTCTGCCTGAGGAAGTGCTCTGTGCAGCTGAAAAGCTTGCATGCTCGCACCAGCAGAAGACTGTCCAATAGGTACTTGGTCTCTTGTTTCTGCTACCAACACTGCAGCCACGTTCTAAACAACCAGGGTCGGCCTTACCACAGGGCGACCTGAGGTGATGGCCCTGAGCCCTGCTATTTTCTCTACTTTTTGGGTTCCCGTGGTGGATCACATTTCCTGCAAGGAAGGGTGCAGGAGTCCCCATTTCCTCCCAGTGTGGCTCCAAATATGATCACTTCAAGGACCCCACAGAGGTTGTCCCCGAAAGGGTGAGGTCTCGGGGTACGTTGGGCATGACTGTCATGGGTTTGGGGGTCCACACCCCCACTTTACCGAGTTTGAGTGACTCAGTTTCCCTTGCGCACAGTTCCCTTGAATCAGTTCTCTCTCTGGCTAATTCAAGTGTGCCACAATGAAACTCCTTTGTCACACAAGGGCCCGATCCTTCCCGTTTACAGACTCTTTACTCTCTGGGTTCGCAAGAGCTTGAGGGCTCTTGTAGCTCACTTGTGTTCCAATATTAGACACTGACCACTTCTTCATAAAATAAGAAGTAAGTTTATTGATTACATAAACAAGATAGTTAAACAGAGTGGTAACTAGAAATCAAAGGTAAACATAACGCATTCCTAACTTATACTGGTTGAGTTCCTAAGTTATTCATCTTACCCTAGCGAGTCCACAAGTTCTGGTTTCTCAGCCATAAAGTGACTGGCTGGGCACTTGGCTTAGAGAGTGAAACCTGTCTCCTAGTTCATGCTGTTCCCAGCCTGCTGTAGCCAGGTTGGTCCCTTTCGTATGTAGATGTTCTCTCAAAGCAGCTTTGCAAGAAGTAGTTCTTTTTCCCTCTGGGATCTCTCTCCTTATATCTCCTGGAGGAAACTTCTAGTAAGTTCTCCAGGCTTCTAGAATTCCCTTTGTTCTCTTATCGGTTTCTCTGTGTCTCTTTGCACGTAGGCAGTGTCAGCCTACATTAACATATAAATGTCTCTGGCCATTCGTCTGGCCCCAATACACATTTGGTATCTCTTTGTATTTTCTGTAGCCTGGTGACGTGTCAGAGCCCTAATTTGAGTGGTACAGTTCTCAGAGTCCTAATTTGAGTTTTACAGTTCTCAATGTCAGCATTACAAACATGTGGAACCTTTGACATTACATAGTGTACATATATAGTAACATTACATACATGTGAAACCCTTGGCACCACACATTTACCAAACATGTAGTCCCATGTTACACGTGTGTGACCCCATGTTTCTCCATGACAGACCCCACAGCGGTTGCCCCCGAGAGGGTAAGGTCTCGGGGTAGGGCCACCAGAGGCCCACATTTTATATTCAGCCTAGAATGCACAAATTCTAAGCCTGGCCTTGTAAACGGTGCTCTGTTCTCTGCACTGGCTGCCAATAGTTTTCCGGGCCTGATTCAAGGTGTTGGTTTTTGCCTATAAAGCCCTAAACGGCCTAGGCCCTACCTATCTGCGGGACCGCCTCATCCCCCGGATTCTGGATCCGCCTCACAGGCATCCGAAGACACCCTGCTCGAGGTCCCCCGTGTTTTCTGGGGGGCTATTCAGGAGAGGGTGTTCTCGGTGACCACACCTCGGCTGTGAAACTCCCTTCCGGTGGCGGCCCGGCGGCCCTGCATCTTCCCTCTTTACGAAGAAGCTGTAACACCTGGCTGTTCCACCCGGCATTTGGTGAGGGAGTGGATAGGGGGAGTGGGTTAGGGTAGGGGGTGGGATTTTTATCCTCCTTTTATATTTGTAAGAGTTTTATATTTGTATTTGATATGTTTTTAGGCTGTAAGCCGCCCGGAGCTGCTGTGCAGAAGGGGCAGGTTATACAATTTTCTAAATTAAATAAATAAATAAATAAACAAAGAAAGTTGGGAAGAAAGACACTTGGATCCCTACAATCCCTACAGGACAGGTAATAGCCTGGAAATGGGGAAGGGCGGCAGCCTGGGAAGGTTGTGGAAGTGGTCAGGCTGTGGATAAGGACTGGTCTGAGCAGTGGTGAGACACTGATCCCAGCTTAGGCTGGAAATGGTAGTGAGCGGTCACAGTTTCTGTTGTGTTGTCATTAAAACAGAAATCTCTCCTATGCTACTATTTTCATCCCAAAGGCTGCACTGTGACGAGTGGGGGAGTAAGATGGCCTGTGAGACATCATGGCTGTCAGAGTCTGCATTTCTTTCTCAGGACTCGGGGGTGGGGAACCTACTCCCTTCTGGGGGCCACTTTGAACATTAGTACAAACTCCAAGCTTCACACAGAAGATGGGGCTGGACTCTGAGATGTTATGGGGGTGCTCACAAAGAGAAGGGTCCAGATCATGGCTCTGTGCCTTATCCTTGTCTGCATGTCTTCATCTCTGCCCTTACCCAGATCTCTGTTTTTCAGTGCTTGAGAGTAGGAACTGGATACAGGGACCAGATCCAGGAACTGGGAAAAGACCACATCTAACCTTGCCATGGGCTGCATTTGACCCCTGGGACTGAGGTTCCCCACCCCTGACTTATCCAAACATCAAAAATGAGTGATGATATAATTTTCCTTCAGTGTTTGTCAGGGGGAGGGTAAGGAAGGTGGGACCATGTACTTGGTAGGTTGAGTTAGTTTGTGTTTGAGGAGGCCGTGTAATTAGGGAGGAAGGAATCTAAGGCTGGTTTTAGAATTTGTGAGGCCCAGGGCAGCCCCTGGGTCCCATCATTGTTACTGTCACCAGGGCCTACTGCTGCTGCTGTTGCCACTTAATCAGGCTACACAATGTTGAGAGCTTGTGGGAGACTGGTTGGGAAGGAGCAAAAGGAAAGCATGTTGTACTACCTTTACTTTAACAATGGAACCATCAAACTTTCCTATGTTGAGGGGCCTCATTCCTGTGTTGCACAGGGCCCCTACGTCTCTAGCTCCAGCATTGTCTGGCTTCACGCCATGTAAGCTGCCTTTAAGGCAAACTTCTCCTCTTTGCTTTGCTCACCAGACAAGACCAGAGTTCCCAGGCCAGGGTGTCAGTCTGTCCGTTGACTGTGCTTTGTGTTTTCCAAGAGAACCCATGTGTCAGTGCTCTGTCTGCCAAACTGCACTGAGGTGGGCGGACAGGAGCACTGTGGGACTGAGTTTACGGTTGTGTCAGCACTCAGCACTTTCTCTGTAGCTCTGCAATGTTATAGAGTGAGTGGCACATGAAAAACCAGGGCAAGTGCAAGCCCAGCACAGATATACAGCCAAGGACGAGGCTCTGGATAAGCAGACAAGACAGGTGTGTGGGGACATAGACAGTATTACAGACCTTCTGGGAGGTGAGGAGGTAGCATGGACTCTCAGGGCAAAGTTCCCTTTTCCAACCAAAACCTTAAAACAGCTAAAGCCAGGAACACCCAGGAGAATTAATGGCATAAAATCCCAGCTTCGTATGCAACAGAAATGCTAGGCCAGCACATTCCTTACCAGCAAACAGATCCACAGATATATGATGCAACATTTCAGGTGACCACTAGATGGTGATAGAGTTCCTTAAGTGTGCTGAAGATTAGCTTTGTCTCCTCTAGCGCAGCTGGTGGAAGGGAACTAATTTACCATGGGCATGCAGCACATGGCAAGGTGCCCCATGTTAAACTGGAGTGAGTTGTCACACCACTTGTCACATGGTGATTCTACATAGATGCATTCACACAAACCCTTGCTGCCAGGGGAAGGGAAGCCCATGGATGGCACAGCAAATATTAACGTTGCCTCTGAAGTAGAGGCAACGTTCATACTAACTATATCCAGGTGGCAACCCTAGTGACTGGTGCCCAGGGGCTAGCAAGCACAGAATGCCTTGGGCAAACAGGGCGGATGGAGGGATGCTTTCTCTCCCCCTGGATTTAACAAGCAGGGAATTTCCTGCTGTAAATATCCTTTAGGAAGGGTTTGCTCTTGGATCATCAGGGGAAAGTGCTCTTTCCAGCCACTGCTACCAAATGGCTTTGTGTGCCATTAGAAATCAGTAGCAGCACTTGTAAGAGCAGGAGTTGCATTTGCTGTGAGGGGATTAGATCAGACCTTTCCTTCTCCTTTTGGAAGGCCCCACCAGCTGTGCAGTAACAACAAGCAATAAGAGAAGGGTTTGAATTTCCTGGAATTTGATGGGCTGGGAAATTCACGACCTCCAAATGCCAGGTCCCTTTTCATTACATTGTCCCAATGGCTGCATCCACTAGGAGCTGCCTCCCAGCCCCACCAGGCACTCAGATACTGTAGGAAAGAGGATCACGGAAATACCTAGAAACAAAGAGAGCTCCTGTAGCCTTTCCTGGGGGCAGCCCCAACCTCTCAGCTCCCCGAGCCTAGGCCTGGAGCCTGCTTGGGCCTAGCTAGCATGCTCTGATTCTCTATTTGTTTTGTTTGCTGCAGACTGTATCTGCCTGTTCTTATTTCTCTTTTCAACCCAAACCCTCTTCGTTAGCTTCATTTGGTCATAGCTGAGACTCAGCCAAGTATGACTGAAAAAATGACCTAAACCAAGCCACAGCCAAGTGCAGTAAAGGGACCGTGATCTGAGGTTAAATAGATGGAATGGTCTTTATCCAGAATTCCCTGCACCCCAACCCCCACAGATTGGGGAAGAAATTATGGGAAGGCTCAGAATCACAAAGTACTGAGGCAAAGATCTCTGGTGGCAGATTCCAATCAGGGGGGAAGGGATTTCGAGTCAGAGTCAGGCCCAGGGGTGGACTTTTAAAAGGCTGTTACTCTAGGAGCCATTCATAACACTACTGCCCCCAAGTAGCCCCATCACCACAGCGCACCCCATCCCTCCAAGATCACTAGGAAACACCTAACCCTGTGAGATTCATGGCAACATGACGAGCTGCACAAGCCTAATCCCTGCGCAGCCCTGTGGCAGGCAATCGGTCTCCCCACACTGTGGGGCCAGTGCAGGGAGGTGGGCACACAAGCACGGGAAAGCCAGGCGGCTCAGCCCATCTCGGAGCCAAGAGCCCACCCACTCCCTGGCCCAGCTGAGAGTCAGCCACAGGCTGTGCTATGTGGCCCCGCACAGCCTTGCTCTAAGTGTGGTGGGACAAGCGTGCTCTGCCACACAGGTTGCCCCGTCTTGGGTAGTCTTAGCCCACGTAGGGTAAGGCTGCTCCGCGACACACCCTCAGGATTTTCTCGAGGACGTATCATGGAGAAGCCGGCTGCCCGCCCCCCCTCCCAGCGTGGCAAGACACACATCTGGCAGGCCCTGGGCACAGGAGCCAGCCACTGCATCTCTTGTGGCTGCGCTGGCTGCCCGTGAGAAATGTATGCAAACTGTACAGAAAGGCTACTTGCCAGTCAGCCCCAATCTTTTCACCTGTCTCTGAAGCACCAAGAAAACTGCTGGTACTAACCATATAGTAAACACTATGCCAAAGTCCAACATAGCACACTGAGAGTGCTCATTTGTATTATTAAGCATTTATACAGCACAAGCCGTGTAGCTGGCACTTTACAGTTATTATTAGAGACAGGTCCCTGCTCAGTGGGCTTGCAGTCTAAGATGGACATGGGTGAGGGAGAGACAGACACACACACATTTTCATTTATTACAGATAGGGAGCTGAGGCCCAGAGATTGTGACTTGTCTAAGGTCACCCGGTGAGTGTTGGGCGAGATTCAAACCCTGGCTTCCCAGGTCCGGCACCTTATCCACTACACCACATGGGCTCATTAGGCAAGGAGGATTCCAGTAAGAAGGAGCAGCTTAATATGCTTGTCTCAAGATCCTGCTTGTTGCTCTAATAGCCCAGATGATTGTCAGTGTCAGCATTCATTCGCCCCCCTCACCATAGTATCTGTGTCTTGCAATAATGTACAAAAAGAGCAAAGCCAGTGTCCTCCCTTCTCATCTTGCAGCAGCTGTGGGTGGGTGGATTTTAAGATGGAAACTTTAATGTGAAGAGATGGGTCTTATATTTCTATCGAATGATGGTCGATTACATTGCTGTCCTTGCCTCTTGTTCTGCCACAAGCTGCATTCGTGATGCCAAAGTAGGCCCATGCCCTATGCCTACAAGTCTCACTACTGCTCCTGTCAGCTGTGGGTTCCCCACTGAATGCCATTGGCAGGACAGGTCCTGGCCCCACAGTGTGGCAACTGGCCTCTAAGATAACTGTGCCTTGCAAACGAAGAGCTGGCATCTGGTCCAGCACTGTCCAGAGACTCGGTGCACTGGGATGAAATGTCACAAGAAATGTCCCTTCCTGGTGGAACACATTATGTGCAGCTTTCTCATGGCCTACACCTTCAGTCCCAGCTGTTTCAAGCTAACCTAAAAACAAGAATTGCTTGAGTCACTGCGTCTGGACTAGTCTCGGACAGGAAAAGGGCAGCTCCCCACCAACTGGAGGTGGGAGAGAACTGGTAATGGGAGCCATATTATTATTATTATTATTATTAACAAACATTTATATAGCGCCAGCAGTGTACATGGCACTTTACAAAGTAATAAAATAGACACGGTCCCTG
>QEPC01003965.1:1937386-1985875 GCA_003113815.1 Sphenodon punctatus
GTGTGGATGACCCCCGTGTTCCCCCCTTCCTGAGAGCGAGGAGTGATTGAACTAAGGCCTGTATTATTGTATGACCACCCTGAGAGTCTGAAGGTGGTGGTAGGGGAACCATTTCCTTAACCCCGTGTCTGCTACCCTGCCCTATACTCCCCTTTCAAATCCATTGAGTGTGTGTCCTGTCCTGCACCAATCCCTTCCGTGATTTCCTGTCCTCCTCCTTTCCCTCCCCACTCCCCAGGGTCCTATCCCCTTCCTCTGTTACCATCACCCTCCTGTGCACGGTGCCCCAGACCCAGTGCAATTCCCCGATCGTCTGGTATCTCCCTTGTGCGGGTCATTGCTGCCCTTCGGGGCTAGGGGCTATCTCTCTCCTCTGTCCCAATGATGAAAAGGGTTGCCCTCTGAACAGGAGGGAAAGCCCACCTAACATCCTGAGGGACCTTCTAGTTGCTGCTAGAATAATTTGGTTGAGAGGTCGCCCCCTCCCCTTGGGTGCCCCCTACTCCCCCTTTCTTCCCTATCCTTCCCTCCCTCCTCCCTTCCCCCGTGACAAAGGGAGGGAAACTGGTGTTACCTGCACTCCGGCTATTTAGAGCTAAAATGATTAGCCAAATGCTATATGCATTCCCAATATGGGGACTAGTTTATCTCCCCCATTTAGAGTCTAACCAAAATGGATTCCTCCGAGCAGCCTTAGGCGCCCCGAGGAGGTCTCCACAGATACTCCTGAGGACTGAGACTAACTGCTTACCGATGAGAGCATATGCTCTTCAAGCCCTAATTACTTACTGGGTCAGGGTGGTGCTCTATCCCTCTGGTGTAGGTGCCCTCTCAGAATTAGTTCTTAGCTGTGGCCTGGGGGATACCTGGAAGGCTGCGGTGGAGAAAGAAGTGCGACGCCTGGGGTTTGCCCCTGAGAGCCTTGTAGGATTGGGCCTGGCGGCCGCTAAAAGTTTAATTAAACAAGGGATACGTGATCAGACCCTCCAAATGGAGGGTGAACTATTGGCGGAACAGAAAGTGGCCCCTAGCTATGAGCCTTATAATTTTGCTCCCCCAGGCTCATATTATCTCTTTGCCTGGGAAGGATTCCAAGAGCAAATAGCTTTCCTTAAAATGAGATTAAATATGTTTCCTTCGGCGGTTTTGGAGGGGCATTATAAACGGATCCCGTGGGCATTACGCTGGTGTTCCAGAAGCATGTCTGGGGAGGTAGATACCCTAGAACATATGTTTTTTCGATGCCCTGCCCTAACCGCATTTAGACGCAAGTATTTGGGTGGGATGCACTTACGACAAGACCCAGTTCCGAGAATTATGCAGAGTTTATTGAGCTCATATGACACAGTCCAAACCAAGGCTGTGGCTAGATTTGGAGTGGCAGTTTTGAGAAAATGTCTACCCCATTAGTGGTGGTAATTGGTCAGCACTACGGCAAGGATACGTATCTGGCACTAAGTAATATAAGAAATTTTGTATTCCCCTTATGCCCAGTTAGCCCCGGGAGCGATAGTTCTAGCTGTCTAATTCTGCCGGGGATTGGAGGCATGAGGGGCTCACGCATCTGCGTGGGATACTATAGTGTTTTAGGATGTTGTAATGTTGTTTTAAGTATTCCGATAAGGTTCTTTTTTTGCAAATTGTTAAAGGCTATGCCAAACAATAAAAGTTCATTTATTATTA
Source organism: Sphenodon punctatus (assembly GCA_003113815.1). Classification (NCBI taxonomy): domain Eukaryota; kingdom Metazoa; phylum Chordata; class Lepidosauria; order Sphenodontia; family Sphenodontidae; genus Sphenodon; species Sphenodon punctatus. Next base: position 1,939,070 of record QEPC01003965.1, read on the forward strand.
TTATCTTAGGCCACTTTTAAACAGATCGCTGGTGGAGGGGCGGTCTGTGTGTGGCGGGTGAAGCATGGCTGGTGGGGCTGTGCATGGGGGAGGGCACAGATGGGTGCACACGCATGGAGCAACCTGCCTTTGCGCCAGTTGCTCTGTGCATGGGGGATGGGTGGGGATGCATGGGTCGCGGGAGCACACACCCACATTTTAATTTATTTATTTCATTAAAGTTATTAGCCGCCCCCTCATGCCTACGGCATCTCGGGGCGGCTTACAATATCCCTCCACGTTCCAATGGGATGCGTGGGTGCATCTTGTTTGAAAACGGCCTTAGACTTGATCTCAACCAATGGTGCTTTTAAACAAGCAAGACATGGGGGGCTGGGGGTGTCTGTGGCCGCTGAATGGCATCGTTGCAGAGCAGCCACTCAGCTGGAGTGAGTGAGGAGGGATTCTAGTGGGTGGATCCCAGTGTGGCTGCTGCGCCAGCCACCTCACACTCCCCTGCTATTGACCATGGGGGAGGGGAAAGCACACGGGGCTCACCTTTGAAGTTGACATGTCCTGGCTGTGAGCACTGGGACTCGCAACCAGTTCCTGTGACTTGCAAAGGTCATGCCCCCCCCCCCAGTGCCTATGAGTGGGGGACCTGTCTGCTGGCGTGGGTGGTCACCCCAGTTCATATGAGCAGGGTGCCTGTTGCAATGCACTTTCCTGGCTTGCCTTGCATAGTGCACTTTGGATTTTTTGGCAGTGTGTTGTGAGTAGTTCACAGGAGTGCATGGCTCATGGGAGCGCACATCCCCCTGGACCACCTTCAGATGGACATTCAAATGAGTGGCTTCAGGGTGGCCATGCGTGGTAGCATCTCGTTTAAAAATATCCCAACAGGAAAGACTTGGTCAATGAGGTGAAGTAGTAGGAACTTTGGGAAGTGACCATGTAATTGTGTAATTCATGATCTTAAGGAAAGGAAAAGGTGAGCATAGTCAAACATGTACCTTGGGACTTTAGAAACGCTGATTTTAATAAACTCGGAGAAATATTAGGTAGGCTCCCATGGCTAGATAATCTAAAGGAGTAAGGAGTACAAGATGGGTGGGAGTTCCTAAGGAGATACTGAAGACAGAAAAATGGGAGACATCTAGAGAAACCAATGTGGCTGCACAAGGCGCTTACTGATGAGCTGAGAATTAAAAAGGCCATGTATAAGAAATGGAAGGAGGAATAAGTCCCCAGGGATGTGTACAGGTGAGTAGTCCAAACTTGTAGGGACAGCGTCAAGAAGGCTAAAGCTCAGAATGAGGTTGTGTCTCATTTTAAGACCTATATACCTCTGGCTGTATCATTTTAAAATGAGACACAACCATGCAGGTTCACCCAGCCCACACACATCCAAACGTCTGTCTGAAGGCAGCATCGGGGGGTGCGTACTCCTGTGACCCATGCACCAGCCACCCACGGCCACTCATGGAGCATTGGAGAAAAATATGGACTGCTCTGTGCGAGGGAAAACTAAAATGTGCATGGGTAGGGGTGCTCTCATGCATCCCTGGCCTGTTGAATCCCTCCCCTCTCACCCCATGTGGGTGGGTGATCTGCAGCCATCCCACTTAGCATATATGGACCCCCTCCACAGCTATGCTCGTTTACAAATGGCCTAAGTTGGGGTTAGCAAGGGATGCTAAGAACAACAAAAACACATTTGATTCAGGTATGTTAGAAGTAAGGGGAAGAATAATGAAAGGGTGGGTCCTCTGCTCGGTGAAGATGGTGAACTGTTAACAGGTGACAGAGAGAAGGCAGAACTGTTCAATTCCTACTTTGCCTCCGTCTTCTCCCACAAAGGAAACTATATCCAACCTGGCAAAAGTACTAGCATGAATGATGAGGGGAAAGGATTGCAGCTCAGGATAAAGAAATGGTCAGAGAATACCTAGCTACTTTAAACAAATTCAATTCTTTAGGGATGAATGAATGACATCCTAGGGTAACTTGCGGATGTACTCTCAATAAAGAAATGTTATCAATGAGCAACATAAGAAAAAGAAAAAGAAAACAAACAAAAGCATATCAGCTGCAAGCAGAGGAAAATGAAAGGCAACTAATACACAACAAAAGCCTAACTAAAGAGTCATTGATGTTAACACTAGTTTGCTGAGTGTGAGTCCAGGTGCGTCATTTAAATTGACTGTAAGTTTATGGAGAGCTCTGCCTTTTCCACATCAATGCGATTCATAATTATGTTCCAGCAGGGCGTTCACATTATGTAAAACTCTTCTAGTTTGTCTTGAAGGTCCACAGCTATTCTGTCTGTAGACAATACAAACCAAATCCTTTGAATCCATTCTGAGATGGTTGGGCCTCTTGAGGTTTTCCATTTGTGGACTATGGAGTGTCTAGCTGCTAGGATCATGGCCCTTCCAGCAGGGGCGTTTGAGTGTTTATTGAGACTGGAAATGGACAAATATTGTACCTGTCTTCAAAAAGAGAAAAAAGGAGGATCCAGGAAACTATAGACCAGTCAGCCTGACATTCGTAGCTGGAACGATACTAGAACAGATTATAAAGAAGTCAGTCTGTAAGCATCTAGAAAACAGTGCCGTGTTTACTAGAAGCCAGCATGGATTTGTCAAGAACAACTCATGCCAGACTAATCTTATCTCCTGTTTTGATTGAGTTACTAGTTTAGTGAATCATGGAAATGCCATGGACATATCTTGATTTCAGCAAAACATTTGACAAAAGCCCCCTGATAGTCTTGTTTGACAAGCTGGTAAAATGTGGGCTAGATAGGACTAGATTGAGTAAGGTTCTTCAACCAGCTGTAAATCCACAGAGTGCTCATTTGTCAGGGATACTGTAGCTGAGGATTTCCTGCACTGAGCAGGGGGTTGGACTAGATGACCTCTGATACCCCTTCCAACTCTGTGATTCTATGAGTCCATCAAGGAAGCAGAGAAGTGAAGTGTGCTCTGCTACTGCTGCTCCTGTGCAGGAGAGAGACCTGGGGAAGCTACCTAAACTCTTGGGCTTAAGTATCAGTGGGGAATGGGGATGTTCTGTTACTTTGCTGCTGTTATATTGCTTCCCCTCCCACCTACGTATGTGCAATTCAGGCTACTTACCATTCTTGAACCATAGCCTGACATTGAATCAGTTCCATCCAGGATAACAAGAACTTGAGCACCAGCGACAAAGCATCATCGGTCTTGTCTTAGCAAAGCATCAGGCCCTGTCCCTCTGGGAGGGTCTATGCATTGCAAGATGCACATGCCCAATTCAATTGCAAGCCAGCAGTTGGCAGTTACAAGGTACTTTCCATTATGTGGAATCTCTTATGTTCCAAATCACACACGGGCACAACTCCTGGAGTGGTTTTCATGGTGACAAGTTGTGGTGAAAGCTGAACTGAACATGGGGTGGCTGGAAAGGCAGGCAGAAGAATCAGTTGTTTGCAGTAAACAGAATCCCACGGTGGGCATGCTAGTAGGCCTGATGCCATTTCCAAGCCTGACTTGAAGTGCAGGTTGACCACTATAAGCATGCTCAGGTGGGTGACCAGATACCTGGGTTGGGTGGGGTTGTCTGGCTTTAAATACTCTGGGTTTGGGGCTGTTCAGGATCAGACCCTAGATCAAAAGGAAGCTGTGAACTGCAGGTGGAAGCTACCGAGAGCTGGGACCTGTGCTTGGGATTGTTGGCGCAACTGGAACTGTACCCCTTTCTGGGCCAGCTGGGGAGCGCCAGAGAGAAGGAACCGCCAAACAGAACGCGAGACTGTTGCCCTTTTGCTCTGTATTTAATGTTACTGTCTGTGTACTGTACCCTACCTAGCCTCTATCCCTATTCCCGCTGTTAGTAAAGTTATGTGTTAAGCAAACTCCTGAGTTAGTCTGGTCATTGCTTCAGGTAGACACCTCCAGGGTGGGGATCTCTCTCAGCCTTCCCTCCCAGGGGCCTGCCCAGCAAGGTGATTCCTGGCTGGCTGTAGGACAGGCGCAGACCTGCCTGAATACCAGGACACAGAGGGCTGGGGCCCGGTGAGCTGAGTGGGGGGGTCTGTGACACAGGTATACAAGTAATGCCTGAACCAGGAGCCCCTTCCATCTGCCAGAAACAGAGGGGTCATGGTCTTCATCCCTCATTGGCTGTCTCTCCTCCTCCTGCAAAGTGGAACCCAGGCCAGGGACACACAATGGAGGAGAATTTGGATAATGGTGCCATTGAGAGCTATGTTTGGCCACTTATTCATGAACACTTTTCTGCAGTTGTTAACTGAGCTGTTACCTACCACTGAATAGGGTGTATACATGAACACGGGTAATTTATTTCCCTTCTGGTGATATGGATTGCTCTTATCCACCAATGGGACATCATGAGATATGGTTTGCACTGGAGTGAATGAATGGAAAGCAGAATGAATTTGGCCCTCACTCCAAGCAGATGAATACAAACAGCAACTCTGATTAAATTTGGAGAAAACACCTGGTTGTCACAGGAGTTAGCTACTCCATGGTGACCTGAAAGCTATCGTTTCCACAGACATAATATATTTATAGTTAATTTTGCTTACTCCACAGTCCTGACAGCAGGCTTAGGAATGCTGCATGCTTTCTTGCCCAATGTCCATGTGGCTTCAGACACTCCTCCGCCTTTCACTATGTTGATGGGTATGGGAGCTGGTGCAAGAGGGAGAGGACCAAGAAGAGCTGCAAAGAGGAGTGCTGAGGATGAGTGGCCTCCTTTACCCCTCACCATTTGGCTTCTTTACCTGCGAGTTACACCCTAGTCCAGGTGTGTTAGTTACAGCACCCATTACAGCACTCTGCAGCTCTGCATTTGGTCTCCCCTTAGCCAATGACTGGCCTATCTTGGATATTCTCAGCCCTTTCTTGCCACTGCTAATGCACAGACCCATCAGCATGGCCCAAGACTAGCCATTCCCCCAGCCCAGTCAACGGACAAGGGCAGAGTGCTGACCTGGAACCCACACCCAGAACAACAAAGCAGGGAGAAGGCCAAAGAGATAAGTCAAAGTAACATTTACTGAGAGATACAGGACTGAGTATTATGAAGGACATACATGGATGGAGAGGGCAGCGGAGCCGGTGTGTCAGGCTTCACAGGCCCCTTTCCCAGCATGCCGAGGGCAGGTAGCCACACGCTACCTTACAAGTAACACAATGGAGATAACTGTGGAATATGCATTTGTAACAAACATACATTTCTATGGGATCACGTCTAGTGATTATATAAATCCATATAGAGGTCGCTGTATAAAAACTTTGTAAAAAAATCTTTAAAAGTGTAAAAATGTGCATTTTAAAAGCACGGCTGGGACAGCTGGACTGTAAACATTATACTGAGTGTACGCTTGTGGGGGGCGCCTGCGCCACAGTGCCACATAGAGGCCCAGCCGCTGGGCAGGCCTGGAGTCAAGTCTTTGTCATTTTTGTTTTGGGGTTCCGTTCTGGAGCGTGCACCAGCAGCAGTGGCAGAATTCAGAGGGATGGATCCAGGAGGGGCTTAAGGGATACAACCAGCCCAGCTTTGCTTACTGCCCCACCACCACCCCCTGATCTGCCAGACTCCTGCTTCCACCTGGCTGCAAACCAGTGGCTGTGGAAAGAGAGGGAGATGTGGCAACACCCTCGCGGTAACCCAATGGGGTCCAGACTCGGGCTGCGCCGCAGTGGGCTGCTTCAAGGTCCCCAAAGGCTGTTGCACAGAATGAAAGGCTGTGAAGAGGTACTGGCCTCACGCAGCCTCTGCACCCTCACAGTGGAGTGAATGGCAGGCTGCTCTCCTGGTGTTCCCTGGATCTTTCCTTCCAACTGTTTGGCCGGTCTGTATCGCCGAGGAAGCCCCCTGTGTTCTGGCTGTACCAAGCCTTGGCGTGCAGTTCATCGTACAGTTCATAAATGAAACCCTGCTGCATTGTCGTCTCCTCCTCCTGGCGCAGAGCTGCCTTCATTTCTTCTCTAGCTGTTCAAGAAGAGGGTTGGCCTCACTCTCTGGTGTTTTGACACTGTCTGTTCGCACGATGCAGGTGGGACGGTGTCGGTTTAGCATCAGAATAAGTTGCTGCCTCTCCTGCTTCAGCTCTTCTATCTGTGCCTTCAGCTCAGCGTTCATGAGCTCCAGGCGCTCAGACTCCTAGCAGGAACAGAGGGGGAGACAAGCAGATATGGGTTTAACTGGGGAGCTGACTGACTGGGATGGGCAGAGTCTTCTCCACACTGCCACCCCATACACCATCTACAAGGAAAAGCCACCCTCTGCTGTGCCCAGGCTGCTTTTCAAGCTGCCCCAATGGATGCGCTCCTGAGCGACGCTGACAACCACACTGCACAGAAACAGCAAGGAAACCTTCAGCAACAGCTCATGTTACCAGTTTCTACTACAGCAGAGAGATTCTAGCACTGGAGAAACCCCAGCAGGTGTGGCTCCTGGCCTGGGTAGGATCATTCCCTGCTGTGCCCATAACCATACGGACCGTTTCCAATGACCCAAGCAGGATCCCAGCCTGCCAGGTCACCCTCCCTACACAGGCACATGAGGAGCATTCCTTTGGCTGGGCCTCTGCTGCTGTCTGTCTGGGACAGAGGAGGAGACAGCAGGGGCAGATGGGCGGGACACTCACCCGCTGCAGGAACTCGGTTCGCTCCTTCTTCTTGTTACGACATCGCGCTGCTGCTACCTTGTTCTTCTCCCGGCGCCTTTTCCTTCTCTCCTCCTCCTCGTCCAGCTGGAATGGGACATACAGCCACCTTGTTACAATAACCGGAGAAGCAACTGGGCAAGCAAGAGTCTGTCAATAACGCCTGCTGCTGCAGGAAGCCACTACTAACAGGGCAAGTGGCAGCTCTGCACGGCTCCTACACAGATTGCTTCTGACCCCCCTCTGTCCTCTCCCTCCCGCACAGTGCTCTGCTGATGCCCTTTACGTCTGCCTAGCAGCATCACCTGCTCTTCCTGTGATCCAAGGACTCACCTGCTCCTGCAGCACCCCTTGCTATGCACGTCTTGGCCCGCTCCTGTTACTTCCCCTCCCCCACAGCTCTGCCAATACAGAAGACATCTCATATTCTGAAAATCCTGTTTCTCTGAAAAAGGACAGGACTTCAAGTCCTTGTAGATCAACCATCAGCACTAACAAGCAATAAGCAGCAAGCATATGATCGGAGCTGTCAGCTTCAGATCCTGGAAAAGTTGGAGACAAGAGAGCAAAGCCTTGCTTTGCAGGTTTGTGTCCCCAGAGCCTATTGGTTAATCAGATTCTATTGTAATCCTCACTGTTACTCTGAAGCTCCACTTGCTCCTTGATGATTTAACCCTTCTCTGTAATGTATAGACACTAGCCTGACACAGATTCACTTCCCAGGGACCAAGATAATTAGTATAAGAAACCAGATGTGCAAGGGCAAAAGGTCTGATGCAACAGCAGAAATCCCTCCTGCCCCCATGCTGGTACATGGGTGTCTGAAGCGAGACTGGAAAGGCATTGGTAATAGCCACAGTGGCTGGGAGGGCCATTTAGCCTCCCAAGAGGTAGGCAACTAGACCAACTTCACAGAGAGGAGCCTTTTCCCATCATGCTGCCAGCTTCACCGGCTCCATTCAGCCCAGCTGGTGTGCAGAGCAGGGTTTGGGGAATGTTCTCCAATCCTCCCATATTACTAAAAAGTAAGATGGGAGACCGGGACCGCTTTCTCACAGGGTAATATGTGCAGCATTTGGCTCCGGGAAAAACTCCAGGAGGCAAATGCTGCGCAGCTTCTGTCTCGTGGGAAAACAAAGCCGCGCAACTTTGCCTCTAATCATGTGGAGGATACAGAACTGGAAAAATCGAGCTCTGTATCCTTCGCATGATTGGAGGCAAAGCTGCAAGTCTTTGTTTTCCCACGAGACAGAAGCTGCGCAGCATCTGCCTCCTGGAGTTTTCCCCACAGTCAAATGCTGTGAATATTGCCCTGTGAGAAAGCGGTCTTATGTTTGGCACTAAAGAAGATATAGACATAAATGGGAATCTCAGAGACCTGGTGGAGGGAGGATAACCAATGGGACACTGTAATACTGGGGTACAAAATATATCGGAACAACAGAGTAAATCAAGCTGGTGGTGGGGGTCAAGTCGGCTTAAAATTTTACAGGAAGTGAAATGTACTCTGGAATCTTTATGAATAGAAATTCCATGTGCAATGGGGAAGTGTGTAACAGTGGGACTAAACTATCGACCCCCTGATCAGAGAAAAGACCCTCTGTCTGACCGTGAAAAGCTAATGGAGTTTAGACAGGCTACTAAAGCGGGAAATGCAGTAATAGTAGGTGATTTCGATTACCCTAATATTGACTGTGTGAATGTCTCATCAGGGTGTGATGTGGAGATAAAATTTCTAGATGCCCTAAAGGACTGCTTCTTGGAGCAGCTGGTCCTGGAACCTATGAGAGGAGGAGCTACTTTGAATCTAGTCTTAAGTGGAGCACAGGACCTGGTGCAAGAGGTAATGGTGGTAGAGCTGCCTGGTAATAGTGATCATAATATAATCAAATTTTATATAGCTATAGGAGAGAAACTGTCAAAAAACCCGACTACAGTAACATTTAACTTTAAAAAGGGTAGCTATGCAAAAATGAAGAAACTAGTTCGAGGGAAACTAAAAGAAACAGTTGCGAGGGTTAAACATGTGCAAGAGATGTGGAGGTTATTTAAAAACACCATCTTAGAAGTGCAGATTAAATGTATTCCACAAATAAAAAACAGTAGCAAGAGGACCAAATGTCTGCCAATGTGGCTAAATGGGGAGGTGAAGAAGGTTAGAGTCAAAAAGGCATCCTTTAAAAAATTGAAAACTAGTCCTAATGAAGAAAATAAGAAAGAGCATAAGCACTGCTAAAATTAGATGTAAAATGCTAATAAGACACAAAAATGTCTTGAGGAAATTCCATGTGCAAAGTGTCATGGGATAAGAGGCAGTGTCCTATCATGGATCGGCAACTGGTTAAAAGTTAAAAAGCAAAGAGTAGGACTAAACGGTCAGTTTTCACAATGGAGAGAAGTAACTAGCAGAGCGTCCCAGGGATCTGTGCTTGGACTGGTGGTGTTTAATATATTCATTAATGATCTGGAGAAGGGAGTAAAGAGTGAGGTGATCAAATTTACAGATGACACAAAGTTATTAGAAGTAGTTAAAACCCAAGCAGACTGTGAAGAACTGGAGAAGGAACTTGCGAGACTGGGTGCCTGGGCATCTAAATGGCAGATGAAATTTAATGTGGACAAGTGCAAAGTGATGCACAAAGGGAAAAATAACCCAAACTATATGTACACAATGCTGGGTACTAAATTGGGAGTTACCACTCAGGAAAAGGACCTTGGAGTCATTGTGAACAATACATTGAAATCCTCAGCTCAGTCTGTGGCGGTGATAAAAAAAAAAAGCAAACAGAATGTTAGGAATCATTCAGAAAGGGATAGAGAATAAAACTGAAAATATCATAATGCCTCTAGATAAATTGATGGTACAACCACACCTGGAGCATTGTGTGCAGTTCTGGTCGCCCCATCTCAAAAAAGACATCGCTGAACTAGAAAAGGTACAGAGAAGGGCAACAAAAATGATCCAGGGTATGGAATGACTCCTCCATGAAGAGAGGCTGGATAGGTTGGGCTCTTCAGCCTGGAGAAGAGACAACTAAGAGAGGATATGATAGAAGTTTATAAAATCATGAGTGGTGTTGAACAGGGAGCACATACAATAAATTTACCCTCTCTAACAGTACTAGAACAAGGAGACGCTCCATGAAATTAACTGGCAGCAGATTTAAAATAAATAAGAAGTATTTTTTTCAACTCAGCGCACAATTAACTAATGGAATTTACTGCCAGAGGAAGTGGTACAGGCCAGTAGTACAGCTAATTTTAAAAAAGGACTGGATAAGTTTGTGGAGGATAGGTCCATTAATGGCCATTAGCCAAGTAGCTTTTGGGGACATAACTTCTTACTGTTGGGGGCTGAAACAAAAGGGAATGGATTGTCCATTGTGACCTGTTGGGTACTTCTTCCAAGTGAATGAGATTGGCCACTGTCGGAGACAGGATGCTGGGCTTGATGGACCATTGGTCTGACTCAGTACAGCACTGCTTATGTTCTTATGGCCCAGCACTCCTTGGCTGCAAGACTGGTTTGCAGGTAGGGCGTGAGCTACACCTACAGTGAGACTCCCACCCCTCTTTCTAGCTGGAAGGCACAAAGTTGCAGATAAAAATCGTTTCTCTAGTGAATGGTTAAAGCTACTGTGGCAGTTCCTTGATCTACCAAATGGCTTCTGGTGGAAAAGCCATTCTCTGTGGGGTTCTGCACACATACATGCACAAAGACCAGGGAGAAGCGTGAGAGCAGTTTGTCTGAGCACCTGACACGGGGCCAAGACCAAGAAAGGCAAAGATACCCGACTAGACATTTGCCAAACTAGTTCTGGTCATTTCCTGCCAAAACAGACCATAACCATATGGACTGGGAGTTACAAGGACACAGGCCCGAGCACTGACTGTGTGCGGAATGGGTTCGGTGCCAATGAGGAGGGCACGGCATAGTATCAGATGAAGTGAGAGACTCGGATCCCACTGCAATTCAGGGCAGAGCTGTGGAGGGGACTTTTCACAAAGAAGGAAATTTCTGAATTTCCCCATGACTCCTCTGTCTCAAACAGAGAGTAAATGTCACACCAGTGCAAAACACATTCAGAACCCTTGCCGTTCAGAAACCCCCAAACATCTAAATGCAGCAGACTTTGCTACAAAAAATGTATGCCGTTTGCCTCACAAAACCCTTGGCTGAGATGCAGTGAATAATTATTCATCCTTTAGTTAATTACTTTTTCCCTTAAGAGCATGCTGTAATGTTCTCAAAAGACAGGAGAGTTAGAAAGTCCATAAATGCAGTCAATAGGGAGTCTGGTAATGCACAGAGTCACCGCAGGCAAAAGCCTTAACGCTGTCCCTGGATTGCTGCCCACAGAACAGTAAATAGTCCTGGGTGCCAACGAGTCACATCTTCATCACATAAAGCCAGCAAGTACAGAGAAAAGATCAACTTAATTACATTGTCAAGCCAGTCAGTAAGGGTATTACTATCAAATACATGCTGCAGCAGACGCACATCTTTTCACCTGTAGCAGACTACTCTAGCCTTCTTTAAAACCATGTAGATGGACATGGGTGTGTGTGTGTGTGTGTGTGTGTGTGTGTGTGTGTGTGTGTGTGTGTGTGCGCGCGCGCGCACAGTGGAGCACACACACACTTCCAGTGGGTGGAGGAGGGCTTAGACGGTGGCGAATGGGTGTGTGCCCAGTGTGCACCCCCCATCTACCTGCTGGCCACCCATGCCCCTGCACAAAGCAACCCGGGTTTTTCCCAGTTGCCCTGTGCAGGGAGATGGGTGCAGGTGCGCGGGTTCGAGAGCGTGCACCCACCCACGCACCCACCGCCACTTTTAAACAGGTGCTACCACACGTGTCCACTGGGTGGACTAGCGTGGTACTGTCTCATCTAAAAACGGCCCGAGTCTGCCTTCAGGGAGACAACGAGCCAGTCTTAAACAGGGAAGAAGCAGTCTATGCCCTTGGCTCTACACTTTCAGGGGCCCTCTGCCCTGGAATCCGTGCTGATAGCAGTGGAGCCCTGCGAGTGCCTCCAGAGCGGCAGCAGAGCTCCTGGAACAGGTGTGTCCTGCAGGGCCCTCTGCTTGTCCCCCCCACCCTGGCCCTTCCCACACCCATTGCCCCAACTCTACCAAGCCTAGGGCCAGCTCTCCTCCAAAGTGACTCTGAACATTTTCAGAGTTGAAAATTGGACACTCTGAACATTTTCCCCAGCAAAAAAGAACAGGCAAAAGGGACAAAGCAGGAGCAGCCAAGATGAGGAAGGTTTTACAGCAAGGAAGCTGGGCTCTGCACTTTGCCAGAATTTGCACTTTAGATTTCCTCTTTTTCTCTCTGTGGGGTTCAGAGCCCAGCAGCGGTGAGGAGGCTCAGCACTTTCAGTACCTGCTCCGTAGTAGTGGTGAGGAAAGCAGGGCAGAGTGCATCTTCTCCTAGCTTGAGACAGAAGAGATCTGTAGTGGTTTCCAAGTGTGGGCTGGGCTCCCAGGGAGCCCAGAGGGGAGCAAGAAAGAGGACAGCTGCCACTTTAGAGCTAGGAGGAATTTCCAAAATGGAGGGTAGGCAAGTTGTGGAGAGAGAGAGAGAGGCAAAAAGGGAGAGAGAGGGGCAAGGACTGGGTGGCAGAAGAAGAGGGAGGAAAGTGTACATATAGGTGTTTGGTGGTGGGCCCTAAATTCCATGGACAAGGAGAGGGGAGCACAATCTCTAATGTTTGAGAAGCTCTGACACACAGGAAGCAGGCCAGGGACACAAAGAAGCTAAGTGTTGTGTGTGAGACCATGAACAGAGGCAGTGCAGGAGGTGTGATTAGGAGTTCCCAATTCCATGCTCATCCCACACCTCTCACTCCATCACAGTGCCTACTATCAGACACACACAGTGTGTTCCCCATGTCTTTGCCCAGGTGTGAATCTGGGTTCTACACAGGGGCTTTGCCACCTCCACTCCTGTGTCACTGCCTCAGGAGAGTCTGGCTGGGAAACCCCGCCAGCCTGGCAAGTGACAGAACCTGCAAGAGAGGAGCCTGCAGCCAAGCCTGAAGGCAAGGGTCCTTCCCTCCTGTTGTGTATCTGTCAGCTCCAGTGCACCCGACTCTCCCTTGGCCTCACATGCGGGAGCCCAACTCTTCCCCACCCTGAGGTTGTGTGTCATTATGGAAACCTGAGCAAAGTGCGTGGAAAATGCTGCCAAGTCTGAATGGCAGGAAGGACAGCACAAAGCACTGGGGAGTCAGGCTACCGGGCTTCTGTGCATTAGAGACATCTCTCACCATTGCTAATGGTGGCTATTATTATTAATCAGCATTTTTATAGTACTTCCATCATTCAGGGTGCTTTACAATCCTTATCTCTTTTGCCCTAACAACCACCCTTAGAGCTAGGGGGAACTAAAGCTGAGAGATAGTGACTTGCTCGAAACTACCCAGCAAGTTCATTGCTTAGCCAGGATTTGCACCCTGGTTTCCCAGGTCCAAGTCTAACACCTTACTATTCTCTAGGCTACCCTGGGATATCATGTACTGAATGCAGGCAAGACGTACGAGTGCAGCCTCAGCCACATCCTCTCCCCATGTCATTACCCTGCCTTCCTCAGACCTCCTTTGGTCTACCCCTCTCTGTTCCCTTCATACCCTGCCTTGTTACCCACCACTCCTCCTCTCCCTTCCATTGTCCCTCCCCAGCCCAGGCACCACCTCCCTCATTTTCACAGCATGAGAAGAGCAGGATAGAGCCCTAGTGATGCTTCCTATCCCATTCCCCACGAACCTGCTGCTGCAGTAGGAGTGTCTACAAGAAGGGGAACCAGACAGTAGCACTAGGAACAGTCGGGGGAAGGGGCAGAGGGCAGCTCTCGTGCAGAGTAAGTAAGTGCTATTTGTGTGCATCGCCTGCCAGCCCGGGCACCTTGACTAGGCCTTATTCTGACCTCTAATGGGAACAGATTCAAAGACAACAGTCGTCCAGTGAGAATGTCGTGCCTCAGGCACAGGGGGTAGATCTTCATGATGGTCACGTTGGGTCGCATAGAAAAGGAGGAGAGAGAGCTGGGTTTACAAGCCGTCAAGAGGAGTCTATAGGTGGCTGTCTCACCATTCAGAATCCCTGCATTATGTGCATATAATATACACATTTGTAGTAATGCAGGTTATTGAATCACACTGGCATAGGGAAGCGAGTTCCTGTACCCTACAGCTCTACTGTCCACACACAGGCTGATGCTTCATACTCTCCCCTATCAGCAGACAGGCAGCTCCCTTACAGCTTGACTTACTAGCCCCTCCCAGACAGTACAGACACCAGTCACTAACTACACAGACATGCAGCACCGCAGCACTGGAGTGCCCATCACCATTTCCTGCACTACCACTCGTTGTGGCAAGGGAGCTTTGGGGACTTCTAATGCTGTTGGGAGAAGCCAACACGGGCACAGACCAGGATGCCTCCATTTTTGGCTGACCAATAGGACAGTCCTACAGTCTGACCTTAGGTTCAGTTTTCACAGGTGCAGCACACTCCCACAGTCAATATGAAGTCAGTGCACAACTGCTCAGGAAAAACAATTGGGCCCAAGGAATGTAAAGGTGAGCAACCAAAATCACCAACCACATTTGAAAATTGGGTGCAAGTGTTTTTTTCTGGCACAGCATGCTATAGGCTGCTGCTCAGCCATTTCCTCCAGGGGTGCTGCAGTTTAGTCCACTATTCAAACAGCTTCCTCCTCCCATAACCTTGGGTGAAAACAGACATGACACTAACCACCCTTCATTTATGCATGTTTCAGGGCTGCATAGGGCACCAATACAGCCCTGCAACATGCATAAATAACCACCAAGGGTGGTTAAAGGGTGGTTAACGTCATGTCTGTTTTCACCCCTTGTGTTCCAAGGTGCCCCCACATGCCAGCTGGCAACCTAGAAGAGCAGCTCCAAGCACCAGCCAGGGGTGGGAGCATTGCAATGAAACACAAGATATTCAACCTCTCCCCCTCTTTCCAGTCCCAAATCTGCACTCCATACTCTTGCTGTTCAGGGAGTGAGTGGCCCTAACCCAAATGCCAATGTGCTCCAAAGCTCATCTGCACAGAATACGGTGTTTAAGAACAGTTTTGATCCAACAGCTTTGTTACAGAAGAGGACACAGTTTCAGTTTCGGAAGTGCTCCCCCAGAAGGACAGGTGTGGTAGAGCCTTCTCAGAGCCAAGTCTGAACATATTCATCTCTCAGGAGATCGAAGGACTAGCATGGGATGTGGGGTCTCTCACTGCTGGGTTACTGTATCATATTCCACACGGGATGGAGGGACACTTGTGAAGAGGAGAATTCTCAGTGGACACACGTCAGTATCATACACAGTTGGTCCCAACGGTAAACTTTGTTGACCATCTTGGCAGCAGATCTGCAACTGGATAGGCCATGGAAACGAGGCTGCCGAGGTCCCTTTGGGCCAAGTGGACATGGCGTATTAAAGGGGATGGTCTATGGGGCCCATGGGTAGATGGCACCAGTTTGTAGTGTTCGGAACAGGTAAGGCTTGGCTAAGTCACCTCAGAACTCACCTCACTTTTCACTGGCTGGGGCCTCTTCCCCAATTTCACCTCCAGGAAATGCAGTGGCGAGATCATGGCCCCGATGTTGCGAATGTCTGCATACTTTAGCTCTTCCGCTGTCAAAGCAGTGCCAGGGAGTCCCGTCAAGGGGCCAAGCCCAGGCAAAGCACCAGCTGTTAGGGATGGGTCTGGAATCTGTCCTGGCATCATAACAGATGAAACAGCCCCACAGTCTAGAGAGAGACAGACAAAGATCATTAGAGCCAGTGTAGCCTAGATAAGGCACAGGACTTAGACCAGGGTTCAAATCCCATCATAGACATGAAGTCAGTGGGTGGTGTTGGGCAAGTCATTATGGCTCAGCCTCAGCTCCCCATCTGTAAAATGGGAAGAATAATGACTTACCTCACAGGGTTATTATGACAGTGAAGTAGACAAAAATACTGGAAATGCTATAGAAATCAGAGGAGATTCAAGCAGGGCGTCCCACAAGTTGGAGCAACACAGCTCCCTTTAAATTCCTACTCCCCAAAAAAGCATGAACCTAAGTTGACAGCTGCTGCACCCCCATCTGGCTTCACTCCCAGAGCATGGAGTGATGCCCCTTTACTTTGCATGTTACAGCCATCAAGCGGGGCTCAGAGAAATTAGGAAACCCCTTCCCCTTGCCTCTCGTCCTTTGCTGCAGTTCAAGCCCCTGTGAAAATCTGTCAAAAGCATTTCCTCACAAGCCCCTTAATCCACATGTGGAAACACTCACAAGGTAAGATGGCCCTAACTCCCCTTAAAAGACAACGCTTATGGAAAATACATGGTGCAGGGCAGCCCTGCTGTTTTTCTTTCATTTCCATGTTTTTCATAAGCATCCTCTTTTAAAGGGTAGGTGTGGCCACCCTACCAAGAGGCCATTGTATTTTCATACTACTCCGAGGTGGGGCAAAACAACTTGAAGAAGTGATGTTATTTCTCAGTCTCAGCAATCCCTGCTCAGCAAAAGGACTGTGTGCGCACATGCAGAGCCAGAGAGCAGAGTGAATAGGAAATTGCTGAGCATTGGGATGCTCAGGAAGCAGAGTCTTCCTACAATAGCTCAAGGTCATAAACACATTTTTAATGGATGCTGCAAAGAGGTTATACCACTAGTCTGCCACAGAGACTCTCATTCCCCAGCTCTATCACTTTGCCACATGGATCAAGCGTGTTTACTAAATAATAATAGCAGCACAGGCTTCAGGGAGTGCCTCGAGTCTAGGAGTAAAGAGCTGCAGAAAAGGCAAACTGGAGGCACCACTCTCACTTAGTTACTAGAGCTGAATCTATAGGAAAAGTGTAGTCAGGGAAGATAGGTACCATATTGACTATATGCATCAGTGAAAGGAACTCAAAGCAAAACCCAGCTGAGACATTGCAATTTCTGATATGAACCAGATGGAAAAATTAGGTTTGGTCACAGAAATTAGGGAGGAGCAAGAGCACGATGGACATCTTCAGCCACTTAGATGTTAACCAACCAGTTGTCCAACTGGCAAGTGGACTAGTCAAAAATCAGTGGACGTCATTGGGCGAGGTATAAAACACCACTCCCATGCCATTCCTGGTGTGCCCCTTTCTTCAATGCACCACTTTGAGCCAGTTCTGACCAGCCCCATCTACAGCTCATATAGGGTATTTTCAGATGTTATGAGATCACAGTCAACCACAGTGAACCACGGTCAATTTCGCTGCAGGGCCAAAGCGCCCTGAACGTCTGTTTGGCGGCCGCCAGATGTTTACCACGGCCGATTCCCACATGGGGTCAATTTCAACCTCGCTTCCCGGGCTCCCCGGGGGCTGAGCTCCGAAAACGTGGTCAAAGTGATTCCCGGCGGGAAGCAATAAAAACTAACATCTGGCAGGCGATCACGGCCCGGAATCCCCAACGGGATTCCGGGTCGTGGTCAAAGCAGCTGGGCGCTGCGGCCGCATTGGCTGCGGCGCCCGCCTGTCTCCGCAGAGGGCGGGCGGCGGGGCCGTGTGCCAGCACATTGTGCTGCACAGCCCCGCCCCCTCCTCGATTCCCCGCTGGGATCAGCCAGCACATCTATTTGGGCCATTTTTTGACCACAGGGGGTGGTTATTTCATTCACCCCCACCGGGGATTCACTGGGATGAATTGGGACGGCGTAATGTCTGAAATCACCCATAGAGGTGACAAAGAGCTGTTCACAGAGCAATAATAAATATACTCGTTGTCACCTCCATGGGAGCATGTTTACTAGGGGTGGGAATTTGCATTTGGATTAAATCTGTAACTGCACAGAACAAGCTGTTACGGATTAATCTGGACTGAACTAATGCAACAACAAGCCTGTTTCAGTTCAGTTCTAAGAATAAAAAAATAAATAAGTTACTGCATATGCGCAAATGGCCACCTGACCATTCTGCACATGACGCCATTTTGGAAAAGGGCACAAATGTGCAGAATGGTCTGGTGGCCATTTTGCACATGCAGTTTTTAATGTTTAAGATATTTTTTAAATTTGATTTAAATACAGATCCATAATACAAATTCATATTTAAATCTGGAAACTTAGGGAAATGAAAGAAAAACAAATTGAGTATGTATTTACAACTGAAAGACTGCCCCCTAATGTTTACTAAACAGAGCTGCACAGCCTTCCTTGACTAGGCCAGAACTCGCCAAATGTGGCCCACAGCTACTTTTTATTCATCCCCTTTCCAGTGCTTGGATCTGGCCCCTAGATCAAGTTCCTGCCTTCCTGCACTGAAAGACTGAGCTCAGGTTAAGGGAGCAGAGATGAGAGCATGCACCTAGTGATAGGGCCAGATCCATGGTATAGATTCATGATCTGGACCTTGAGTGCACCTCTTAAGTACCAATGTCCCCAAATTCTATTCAGCCCTCAGAGCTTCTACTAATTTTCAAAGCGGCCCCTGGGAGGGAAAATAAAATATACCCCACCCTGGACTAAGCCAAATGCAGGCTTGGAGCTACCTCTAAAATTTGGTCCCCTACTATCTGGGCATGCTCTGGGGCAGGTGTGAGAAGGAATTAAGGTTCCACGCAGCCTGGCTTGGGAGCCAGTCTTTTACCATCTGATGCCAAAGCAGCCAACAAGAGTTGCCTTCAGACAAACTGAGAGCGGAGCTCACAGGAACTTGGAGAGAGGACTGGCTCTAGATTAGACTAGTCCCTTCTTACTGGACAGCTGGGAGCACTGGGGAGATGGACCCATCCCCACCAGAGACTGAAACAGCACTTCTCACTCTGTCACCCTTTCGTAAGCAAAGTGTCTATTTTTAAGCAGTTTTTCACTTGTGTTTGTCTGTTTTTCTCCCGTCGAGTGGAGAAAGCCTCTGGTGGAGTGAGATGACAGAGTGAACTGCTGAGAGTTGGGCTACTGTGAGGATAGGTACGCCTACTTGATTTTTTCCTTTATCATTATCTATACTGTTGCTTATATTTCTAGTGTAAGCTAGCGTTTGTTAACTTTGAAATAAAAGCTAGGGTAGAAAGAAAAGTTAGGGTTTGCTAGCTTGAATTAAAAGCTACGGCTGGAATAAATATTAGGATTTGCTAGTTTTGCATGTAAAGCTAGGGTTGAATTGGCAGTTAGGAATTATTTGTAAAGGGATAGAGAAAAAAACTGAAAATATCATAATGCCTATGCCTCTATATAAATCTATCGTGCGACCACACCTTGAGTATTGTGTGTAGTTCTGGTCGCCCCATCTCAAAAAAGATAGTAGAAACAGAAAAGGTACAGAGAAGGGCAACAAAAATAATAAAGGATATGGAACAGTTCTCCTATGAAGAGAGGCTAGATAGGCTAGGGCTCTTCAGCTTGGAGAAGACACAACTGAGAGGGGATATGAAGGAAATGTATAAATCATGAGTGATGTGGAATAAGTAAATAGGGAGCAGTTATTTATCCTCTTAAATAGTATTGGAACTAGGGGACACCCCAGGAAACTAACCAGTAGCAGATTTAAAACAAATAAACTATTTCTTACTCAATGCAAAATTAAGTTGTGGATCTGTTGCCAGAAGGTGTGGTCAATGCCAGTAGTATAGCTGGGTTTAAACAAGTTTCGGGAGGGTAGGTCTGTTAGCAGCTATTAGCTGGGTAGATTTTGGGGAACGTAACCTATTACTGTCAGGACCTGCGAATGAACAACAGGGAATGGATTGCCCCATTGTGACCAGTTGGGTAATTCTTCTAAGCAACTGAGGATGGCCACTGTCGAAGACAGGTGCTGGGCGCAATGGACCATTGGTTTGACCCAGTACGGCACTTCTTATGTTCAGAAATAGGGGGAGAGATGACCTCTCTCTCTCTCTCAAAGTTATGTATGCTGCCCTAAACGGAAGGTTCTCTATTTGGTCACACACACCCCAAAGCCTGTCTAGGAGGGGAGGTACCACGTGGAGAATTGGGATTAAGGAAATGAGCAAAGAGTTGGACTGAGGTAGCAGGTTGCCTGCTGATGAAAGGCTCTGATCTCCCTTACGCTTTATTCCAGGAGCTGTATACACATTAATGATCTCACAGTCAGCGCAGGGAAAATTAAGTCCCCTGAGCCACAGCAGGTTGTTGGGATCAAGCTGAACCTTGCCCCCAGTGCCAGCACACTAAGGTCTCTCCAGGGAGGAATTCTGGGAATTCATCACAAGTGTGAGTGCTTCTGAGATCAGATGAGAAGAAGTCACTTTTTATCTAGTCCCCATCAATGATCAGGAACTGGTGCAGGAAGTAAATATGGTGGAACCATTAGCAATGACCACAATGCATGCTACGTCTGACATCATCCCAGGAGGATCACAATCCAAGTTAGGGCTGCAACATGGAAATTCAAGAACAGAGATTTGCATGGCTGAGCATGAAGTAAAAAGCTAGGAAAATAAACTGAAGAGAACTACTGGAGGCTGCATGAGCATAACTTTAAAAATCACAGACTGGGTTCATCCCCCAAGACAAAGGAAAAATAGGAAATATATAAGCATATCTTGGCCTGAAAAAGAATCTCCATAAATATACCCAGTCCAAGTGAGGGTAATAGAATAGAACAAACTTTGCCAGGTATGATGCAGGCTGGAGACGGAGGAGAGTTAAGAGGAAATATGAAGAACAAACAGCCAAGGCCTAAAGAATAAATTAATCCTTAGATCAGAAGGGGGAAGTCCAATGGAAGGGAGGGTGCAGGGCTGCAAAACCAACAGCGCATGGAAGAAACAATCAGGCTCTGTCTCCATACAACAGTGTTTGTGTAACTGGGTTGTGCCTCTCCCAAATGACCAATTTACAATATACACAGCTGTGCAGTTGTGTTGTGGCCACTCAGCAGCTTTTTATCACAACACAACTACATGTCACCATGTTTGTGCATCCACACCTTTAGTGTCGCCTAACTGGGTTTGTATCAGTGCATTATAGGGGGCAGGAGAACCTGGGTGGCTCCGTATTCCAGGGTACAGTGCCCAAAGTATATGTACGCTGAGTGGCAACAGGAGCACACAGAACAAAGCATGCTAGGATGTCCTACTACCCAGATAGTTGGGAGGGAGTAGGAACAGCTGAAGAGGGACAATAAGAAAATCCTGTCTATTCAGCCTAATACTGTAGTAATGCTACAAGCTAGTTATGCAAGGACAAATGTCATGCCAACCTACACAGTTACTGGGGTGAAACACGGTTCACTGAGATGTTACTGAATATTAAGCATTTTGTGTGTGGCTACAAACCACAACACTAAAAGATTACAAAAATATTTAACAGCTGGAGTGTGAAATGTGCTTGTGGGTAGGTTAGGGACACTTAAGAGGCACTAGCAATTTCTCTGCATAAGCCCAGAGCATGATGTACCAAGTATCGGGAAGTTCTTTTAACAAAAACAAAGAAGCTAACAGCGATTCCTAAAAGGAGCCAGGCTAGGCGAGGTTGTCAGAAGAAAGTTAGCTAACAATACCAGTTAGTCAAGTCTGGAGAGGATTTTGAATTACTCCAGTAGGATCCAGCTACACTAGGTAATTGGGCAACGTAATAGCAAGAGACAGCTACAAGCTGACCCACTACGGAAATGATAACTAGTCAGAGGTATGCAGGAGAGTAGTTAGGTATACCTCAGAGGTATGGAGGAGAGTAGTTTGACTACATAGCTTGGAAAGAAGAAAGTTGAGAGGAAATTAAGATAGAGTCCTATCAGCTAATGTGTAATCTTGTTTGGCTAAAGCCACTGGATAGAAATGGATGCACATCCAGTACTTCTAAGTACAGTATAACATGCCATATCTAAATTCTTTATTCTGGATATGCTTTATGTCTCCCTTCTTTATTCCTGACATGCATTATGACCCTCCCATAAGATAGCATCTTATCTTAAGGACCACTCCGAAAATCAGGAAGAAGGCAATTGGACATGTTGGTATAGTGCCAACATTCTCATTGACTTCCTTGGTAAACCATTCCACTGGGACATGAAGACACTAGCTGCAAAATAGTTGGGATGCCAAAAGGCATTCAGCCACTGCAGCCTTTTTCCAGGGCATACCATCAGTGAACTTTGAACAGTTCACGAATAAACTTAATTTACCTTCTTGAAGTTTCTCTATATAGCTGCAGCTTAGACAATAGAACACTGCTTCTAAAGGAGGTATGGCACAACTGGGAAAGAAGTTATTAGAAAAACCAAACTAGCCTAACCCCCATCAGCTCTTATCTTTACTGTACAACTACTTCACCGAGAAACACTTGTATCAAGAAACCGTCCCTCAAGAGGACTCCACAGTTCCAGCACCCCCTCCAAGTCTCATCTCTTGGGCACTTGAGTGGTTTGTGCTATGCTCTCCCCCTCCCCCCGTTTGCAAGCAGCCAAAAGGCAGATGAAAGCTCAGACAACTGTTCCAAGGACTTAAGAATGGTAATGAAGGGGTTAATAGGTTAAGTGGGGGTGGAGTCACCCAGGGAGTGCAGTAGCTGCCCCTCCCCCCCTATATAAACCCTAAAATTGCACCAACACAGGGCTGGTTTTCTGTTCCTTCTGGGAGCTATAGCCAGCCTCCTCTAACTTACCCTTGTAGGCAATTTTTCTCCTGGTTAACACCTGTGTCTGCAGTCCCTTCTGTTCTCCGAAGCCATTGCCTGTCTCCCAAGTAGCCCATGACTAATCTGTCTCTTGGTTAACCCGTGACTAATCTGTCTCTTGGTTAACCCTTTCCCAAGTCCTGACTCCTCCCTTTCTGTGTTCCCCGGGTTGTGGCCTCCTTTCCCCTTGCTTCTCCTTGGATCCTTGTGACCCCTTCTATCCTCGCCTGTCTCTCCCCACGGCCTCAAAAGCCTTGTTCTTCCTGACCCAGGGACCCCTCTTGCACCCCAGTGATGATCACTGGTACTAGCTCCCTGACCTAGTAGTCACTTATGATCCTGAGGGGCTGTTCCACCTCTTCCCCTGGTTTCCTCATGCACAGTACTGACAGCTTGCAGTTCTATACCCTACAGCAAAGTTCTTAAATCTTCTCTTAAGGCAGAGGTTCCCAACCTTTTTTGGGCTCAGGCACATCTATTCTTCATCAATGCTTTCATAGCATGGCCATGCTTAACTGTCAAGGTACACCACAGAGCCATGTACTTAAATTGAACACTGAAAACCTTTCTTGCATGTAGCCAAAGACAAAATGAAGCACGTATTAATTGAACTAGTAAATTATCCATTAAACCTATAGTATTAACTAATTTTATTTTATTTAATATCCATTATTACAGTAGAAACATGTCCTCAAAGGGCCATGGTCCACTCAGCAACTATAATTACCTAAAAATCCAGTCTCGAGAGCATGGGCCCTATTTAAACAAGCTGCGGTTACAGGGACCTACGTGAGCATGAGTGGGTCTGTCTCATGTAAAAAGGGGCCATGGTTGCCATATTTGTTCCAAGCGTAAGAAGTGGAGGGGAATTAGTTCAGATGATATCTTTTCTTGGACCAACTTCTGTTGGTGAAAGTATGCAAGCTTTCAGGCCACAGAGTGACCTTTCTCAGGGAAATTCAGAACTACAGACTGCAAACACAGGCTTGATATTTGTGATAGCAGTTCCACTGGTAAGGATCCTTAAGACAATCCCACAGCTATATACCTAGCCTTCATTTGTTGTTTATAGGTTCTGACTGCCTGAGGAAGGGTACTTTGTGGCCCAAACGTTTGCATACTATACTTCGTCTTCATCTGTAAACTTTCAAGGCCAGTAGCATAGCTGAGTTTAAAAAATGATTGGATAAGTTCTTGGAGGATAAGTCCATTAATGGCTATTAGCCAAGAAGGTTGGGAGACAATCTCTGATTGCTGGGAGTGAATATCAGGGAATGGATCAATTATGAACTGTTAGGTATTTCTCTGAAGTAAGGCCACTGTTGGAGACAGGATGCTGGACTCATTGAACCCCTGATCTGACCCAGTATGGCACTTATGTTCAAGACACTGCTGACACCCTGGCACACTGTTAGGAACCATCTTCATTAGTGGCGGAAAGCATCTAAATACTCCTTTGAATTCACTTGGAAAACAAGCATGTAGCACTCTTGCAGATCAGCTTTCACTTTTCCTACAACTGTGAACAAAATAAATGCAGAGCTATAAAATGCCCTAAAAGTGATCAGTTGTGCTCACACCTCCATTGTTCAGGAACGGTTACTAAATACATACACCAGTTTGGGGGTATTGATCCATCCTTTTTGTATGTTCCAAGATAGCATATTACTTGGTATTTAACCCTTTATTTTACATCCTGAAAATCAAGCAATGGTGACAACTATGAAGCTGACTTAACCGTAAGGAAGCGAATTGGCTACATTCTCAGGTGCACCATGTTCACACTTGGCACAGAGGTACGGATAAATGTAACTACGGCCACTTTTACACATTCCCTGGGAGACAGCTCTGTTCTCACAGGAATTAGCACATGAGAGAATGCACTATTCTGCTTTTATCCTGCCAGAACACCCGTCATTGTAAAAGTTACATTGGAGGACCTGCTCATGTGCGACTGTTCTCACAGGATAAAAGCAGAAGCTCGCATTCTCACGAGCACTAATTCCCATGAGAATAGAGCCGCAACTGCAATCACAGAAGTTTCCCTGCCTCCCCGGTAACATGTGAAAGTGGCTGTAGCAGGGTGGCGCACACTTACAGGATCAGTACCCTGCAAGGGGCTAGCCAAGTGGAGTATTGGCCCCTTAAGAAGCTGGAACTCAGAGTAATCGATCACCTGAGTGGAACCAGGGCCACGGGGTTGAAAAGCCCAGAAGCCAGAGGGGAGAGAAATTGACTGGAGCGAAGAAGGAGCAGGAGAGCTGTGAGCTCTATCCAGAGATTTGGACTAGCAACCCAGCTAACACAACTGGAGAGAGAACCAACAAACAAGGTGTGGTTATTCCATCATCATTCACTTAGAGCCACAGCCAAATCACTGGTTATTCCAAGTTACTATTGGGTTTGGCTTGGTTGGACCCGTAGACTGGAGAGAAAACCCCTGGGGACTGACCTGTTTGTAGGAGAAGCCCCTAACGGTATGAACTGGGCCCAGCTGTGAGGGATGAAGGGAGCCAGTGTACAAAACCAATTGGAACTAATGTGGAGCAGAGTTGGTGGCAGCGAGCCGGCTAATTCCCCGTAGCAGGATGTAGAATGAGGATTCCACCCAGGCGCTGCTACAGTGGCCTATGTCACCTTTTGAGTTTCTTCAATTCTGGGCCACCAGGGGACAATCCCCAGCTCAGACAGCTCACAAAGGAACCCTCCTCACTAAAGGATTTATTTTATTTTTTATTTTATAAACTTCTACCCCACCCCTCCTGCCATGCAGCTCGGATAAAGCAATGCACAATCTTACAGGTGTGTTCTGGGGAATTTCCCTTCCTCTGCTGGGGGGCAGGGAAGCTATGTAAGGCACTGCCTGAAAGGAGATGCTAGGCTAGTTGAACCAGGAACCTGCTACAACTTCTGTCTGCCTAATATTGCACAAGTTACCTAGAGTACTTCAGCCTCTCTCTCAGATGCCAGGAAAGCATTGGTCTGTGTGGGTTTAAAGACCCACCCAAGCTGCTCCCACACACTCCACTGCACTCCCAGTCCTTTCACAAACACCCACAAAAGATAGGCTGTGAACACCTAAAGGCAGCAGAATTTAGAAACATCCACCCCTGTAATCTCCTTGCTCAGAATTCTAGCACTTCAGGGAATGGATCCTTAGACCCACGATGACTACAACAAGGAGGCACAGCGAGCGGGGTGTGCGTGTGTGCGTGTGTGACTCTTCCCCAGAAGTTAAAAGCCAGATCCCGTTTCTGGTGTGGGAATGGTTTGGCTCTACTGGAGACTGTTTCTTTTCCACAGATGGTAAAAGTGACACAAGAGTCCCTCACAGACAGATAGATAACTCCATCTGTGATATTTACTGAAGCACAAATCCAGGTAAGAGTCCAGCTGCCCACCTCCCCTCCCCATCCAGAGAGAGAGACCCTTTTGTCTGTCATTTCCCCCCACTGTAGACATAGCCCAGCTGCCCTTCTCCAATTCTCCCCAGCACCCTATGTCCCCAGCAGAGAGTGCAGGGTTCCCTACGTTTCACTGTTTAGTAGAAAGAGCCACTGCTTGGTCCTCTAGGATGCACTTTGGAATATTTTCTCCACTGTTGCTGCAAACAGGAGCATTGGCAACAGAAAATTTGTTGCCAGTTAACAGAAGTAAAGCCCATTTATCAGCAGCCTCCTTTGTAGCAGCTGCCTCCTTGGGAATGAACCCTCAGTTGTAAAGCTCCCATCTCTGAAGTATGGCCAGTCCCACACTGAACCCAGGACACAGCTTAATCTGTCCTGAGTCTCTCAAAATGTGCACTGCCCCTCCCCACAATGGTGTGACCACCTCATGACCTGCATCTTGACATTTATAGAACTCCTCAGTACTCTTCAAGGAAATTCACCTCACTACTCTGATTCTAGTCCTCTTCATATGACTCTCCCTCAATCCTCCAATTACACAAGATTTGTTCTTCACTGTCTGTCCTCACATATCACGTACTAAAAGTAAATGAGCAGCTCATGCTCCTCCTTGAGAAGGTTTCACCCTAGTGCATCTCCCACCTCACAGACTACTAAATATCTATTTAAATGGAAACTGGCATTGCTCCACACTTTGCAACTATCTCTGGTGTGGAACACAATAGAAATTTAACAGTGCACTGCACAGGACTGTATCCAGCTGAAACAGCTGAGGCAATTTATGGAGAGAGAATGTAAATGATCTCAGCTGGAATTTAGCCCGGACACTGAGGTTAACAACCTAACTCGTGCTGAAAATCCCCTGGGATCTTTAATGGCCACAAGTGGTCAGGATTGGAGTTTGGTTGTGTGTTTTTTTTTGTTTTGTTTTTTAAAAAGGCATCTCATCAAAGAGCTGGCACCTCCAGCAACACAGCACCCCCTAGCACTGCACCGAGGCATTAAGCTCAGCACAGACTTGGGAGGCAGGGAGAGAAATACTTTCTACAGCACTGATTCCCAAACTCTGAGTTGCCGCCCCCCAGTAGGATTGGGCCATCTGAAGGGGTCACAATCCCAGCTGATGTCTAATATACGTTCGATGTTTTTGCTGCTGTTTGGGGTCATGAGATTGTATTTAAGTCTCAAAATGGGGTCACACAAGGAAAAAGTTCAAAACTATTCTTCTGCAGAAACCTCACACCCGCTTTGTGCAAGTCAAGGGTGATCCTTGGAAGCTCCTCATCCAAATCCCAACAGGGATTGGTCAGTTATACTGATCCTGCTTAAACAATAAGGCTGTTCATTGGGGCCCAGCAGGAACAGCAAGGTAAGCCTACAAGGCCAGAGTGGCTAACTATTGTGAAATGCTCAATGCTCCCACTCTGTTACTAGTACTACCCAATGAGCAAAACTGCTCTGGAGGCATTCCTATCTACCCTTTCTTAGCTGGAACAACCCAGGACTTCATGATGTTGCAACAGAGAGAGTATCATAGAGTGGGAAAGGGAGAAACATCCATGGGTGGGTATAAAGTTCATAAATTACAGAAAAAGGCAACAGTTTCCTGTTCATTTCTCTGTGGAGTCTGTTAAATCCCCAAACTGGCAAGTAATCCTGAGGTGGCCAATTGTTGCCCTGCACAAGGAAAACCTGCTGAGAGCTGGTTTGGACTGCAACCCCTACATCCCACCCACACACTGAATGGGCATTTTTTTAATTGTTGGGAGCTAGAGTAAGAATTTGATTTCCAACAACTGGTATCCCAGACACCCTTGTGTAAGAACAAACTAGAAAATTCCTAGTGCTGGCCTCTGGCAAAGGTCTCCCGCTAGAACTTTTCCTGCAAGTTTCAAGAAACAAGTTAAAAATTCCTAGTCTGAATCGCTGAAGCATTTGTCTCCTCTGAGCTCTGAGCCCAAACACACACACACGCACACACACACAGTTTGGCAGTGGTTGCGTTCCAGGGCTGGTAATACAAGCCATGAAGCAGGCTGCCAAGACAAGCAAAAGAATGAGCCAGGCCCCATTTCATTGGCCACCATATGCTGCATATGGCCCTGGAACCAGCCAAGAGAGTGTTCTCACCCTCCTTGAAGGCATAGGAGACCCTGTGTTTTCAAATACACCTCCACAGGGCCTTCATTAAAAGAAAATGGAAACATAATTTGGCTCTCACTTGCACGCTCTCTCTCACTCTCTATTTCTCCCTTTCTCCCAATTTACTCTAAAACCTTTTCCCCTACCATGGAAAAAGAGAAAACTGCCTCCTGGAGCAGAGTTCCAAAGAATGTGACTTTCACTCCATTTTACACTCTGACTGCAAAAGTGGACTTGGGACTGAGAGAGGGAATCTCTGTGGGCCTCTTCCCTGTCCATGCCAGAGAGATCTGGGAGGAGGACGTACATTCATAGGGTAACACATTGCAACATCAACTCTCCATTGTAACAAAAACAGAGTGGGCCAGATGTAATACAGATTTGCTTATTTTTAACACACATTATAGTTACCAGCATATATAGCACAGTGTGCAGGCAGGCAATGTGAGAAACAAAGCTGTCTGCAGAGACTGCAGCCCTGAACAGAAAGCAAACTGCAGTGCTCAAGCACCTCAAAAAAACAGCAATTAAGCAAAGCACATTGTTCGACTTGTAGGGGAATTCTGCTCAGAACTACATTTGTGGGTTTGGACTTTGCTCTTGGTACATGAACAAGGCTATTATGCATCTGCCATGCATGCAATGCATCTGTCTCTGTAGCACCTAGGTTCCTTGCCCCCACACAGGAAAAGCAGAAATCAAATCTAGGTGGTGCAGAGATGAAGATTTTGCCTGCAGACTCCTCTCCAGGGTAACAACAGGCTCTGAACACATGCTCTCCCATGAGGTTTCTTTTGGAAGTCATGTAAGTCTAGTCTACCATCCTCCCTGTCCTTACTAACGTAACCAAAGATGTGTAGGTGAGATATGCACATGGGCCTGAGCTTTCAAGCCTCAGGAGTCACTTCACCCTTCAATCTTTCTGCGCTCACCATTTCCCTTCACCTGTCTAGTCAGGCTATAAACTCCTCCAGGCAGGGCCTTGTCCCTGTCTCTATCAGTGAAGACACAAACGTGCAGCTGGCTCTATTAAAAAAGCAATGCTAGATCCCTGGCACCAACCTCAATACTCTGGGTTGTCCCCACATAACCAGCAACAACGGGACAGGGAGAGGTCTCTGCCCTCAATCTAGACTGAGGCCGCATCCTCATGAATGTCACATCCCTCTGTTCCCCCTTCCCTGTCTCGTCTCCCCCTGTCTTTAGATTGTAAGCTCTTGGGCAGTGTCTATTTTATTCTCTGTAAAGCGCCAGGTACATCTCCGGCGCTATATAAATGCTAATAAATAATAATAATGATAATAATAATAATAAATTAATTAATTAATTAATAATAAAGCACTCTGCTCTCCCAGCTGCTCCTACAGCCACCCACGCTCTGGGAGAATGGAAGGGCACTGAGGTGTGTGTGTGTGAATGCGCCCCCCCCCCAGTTACACGATGAGTGGAGAGAGGCAGAGGGAGAAGAGGACAGAATTTTAGGGGAGCAAGGCAAGGGGACCCGAGGTACATTGGTTTGCAGGAGGGGGTGGTGGGGGTGGTGTCAGAATCTGGCGGGAAGGAAGCAGGCGCGGGAGACACCTCCGAAGTCGCTGCCGGCCGAGGGGGATGGATCAGGGACTAAAAGCCAGCCGCTCTTCTGGGGCACTGAGGAAGTACGCGGCGCAGCCCACGGGAATCTGCCAGGAGGTCCGGGGCACGGGGTCCGTCCAGCAGGCAGCCCCTAAGATCCGAGCTGGGCATGGCCCCCGCTTGAGATGATCCTTCCAAGGCGCGGAGGAAGAGAGGCCCCCTCTGGCTCAGGTCCTGCGCTTTGCAGCGAGCCGGTTCCCTGTCCCGGTAGGGCGCGCAGCGGCTCCTGGGGAAGGCTGCCTGGAGACACTGCGCTGCCCGCTCCCGCAGGTTTGCCTGGTGCTGAACCACCCCCACCCGTCGGCCCGATACCGCCCCCGGCCATGAACCGAGCTACCCGCTTCAGATTCCGTACCCACCGTGCAGAGCGAGCAGGCGGCGGAGGTGCCCCCGGGGCCCGGCTGCAGGAGCAAGAAGCAGGCTGCACGCTCAGCCTCTCCGCTGCCGCCTGGTTCCGGAGCTCTGCGCCTGGCTCCAGGCCCGTCCTGCCGAGTCCTGTCCCGGGAGGAGCAGCCGCCGCCGCCACCGGGGCGCCTGGCCAGCAGCCACTGCCGCCCCCCGTCGCTGCCCCGGTGCGTCCCTCCCGCAG
This sequence comes from Sphenodon punctatus, assembly GCA_003113815.1. NCBI lineage: Eukaryota > Metazoa > Chordata > Lepidosauria > Sphenodontia > Sphenodontidae > Sphenodon > Sphenodon punctatus. The sequence continues at coordinate 1,969,126 of QEPC01003965.1, forward strand.
GCTGTGGCGGGCGGCGGGGTGGGTTGCATCAGCCCGGTTATATAGCGGCCCCTGGGCTACGGGGAGGGGTCAGGAATGCGGAACCGGCCAGGCTGCCAGATCCAGACGTCAGGGAGGGAGGGAGGAGAAGAGGGGACTGTAGGGGAGGAGAGCGCAGGCCGGGGGTGGGACCAGCTCTACAGAGACAGTGACCTCCATAGCCCTCCTCCCTCTACACATCCCCGGAAAGGGGGGGCAGCTGCACAGCGTGCAACATCCATCCCGCTTGCTCCTCTACATCCTAGGCAAGAGAGGGCGGATGGAGAAGGGGAAGCAGCTATGTATGATGCGTGGTGATACACACACTTTCTCTGCTCCTTCGCTCTGCACATGGCATTTGTGGGGGTGGGGGAAGAGAAAGAGAGATCAGCATCACACCCAGCTCAGAGAGGGTGTATTATCAGGGGACACACTGCTAGTCTGGACAAAGTGTGAGAAAAGGGACCCAGCCCCTGGGGGTCTGACAGAGCATGTATGTGCCACCCATTCAAGCCAGGATAATATGGTATGCTGATTATTTGATCCCATGTCTATGTATTATTAATTATTTCTTCTTAATTATTATTAATACTATAGTATTTTTGTTAATACTAATAATGAAGAGCCTTGAAGGTGAAGACTAGGGGCTTGTGCTGAATGCTTTCAAGCAGAAAGAGCCAAAGTAGGGTGGAGAGGAGAAGCTAAATGTGGTCAAAGAAATGGGCAAGGTGGTTGACTTTGGCAGCAGAGGGTTGAACAGAGGTGAGGGGGGTGAGATCAGAGCAGGGGAGACCAGTAAGGAGGAAGTTACAGTAGTTAAGGCAAGAGATGACTAGAGCATGGACTAGGTTTTTTGCTTTCTGTTCCTGAGTGGGTGGCAGGTGGAGAGCTATCATATTGCCCTCTCCCTGCTTTACTTCCTCCCAGGGGTAGCTAATTTTTCCTTCATGCTATTTGAAGTCACAGCTTTTAAAAATTTGAGGTTATATTTCTTACATTTCCTTGTCCTGGAACAGAAAATGTATCTCTCTCCTCCTCTTTCGCATTGGATGGACAGTCACTCCACAGTCTTCATTAAATTATCTTCTTCATCTTCATTCATCTAAATCCAACAGCTACTTAAGAATCCAATAGTCCACTCAAAGAGTAGGATGGAGATCTGACAATTCTGTGAAGTAATCTCATTCTAACCCATAACCTACAACCCTAACCCAAGAACTTCTCTAAGTGTTTTAGAAAGTGCCATCATCCTCTTTTCTCTTTATCTCTCAGAAACATGAGCTGCCCTCAGTCCAACAAAAGATGTATCTACCACAGTGTCCTGTCTGCAACAATGAGCACACCAGTTGTTCAAAGGAAGTATAAAAGAAATAGGACAATTAAGGAATGAGCTGTCACCTGTTGTTCATCCCCAGTCCAAAGTTTAGGGACATCCTGAGAAAGAAGTTGCATCCTCAGTCATCTTGGTTAAGACCATATGCTGATCCCTGCCATGACCCTTGAATCCCAATCCTGGTCTATTTCCTGGACTTTGGGCCCTGATCCTGCACCAACTCTCTAGATCTGATCCTGTACAAACTCTCCTATCATGTTTCCCAGAACCTAATCTTGTACCTACTCTCCATGCCCCAGCAGGTAATTCCTCACAGTGCCTCTCGATATACACCATCAGCACACAGCAGGAGCAAGGGAGAAAAATGAAGAACTGTTTTTTGGAAATCATGATAATCTGAACAGAATTCTATCTAGGACTCTGTTGTTAACCCTTCTCTTGTCATCATCAACCGTTGTCATTTCTGAGCTTGAACTAGGTGAGGGGCAAGTGACAATTCCAAACTTTTTTCAATGTTTTACTGTTCATCAGTTTGTCTGCTTTTTCAACCAGCAGTACTAAGAAATCTCAGTACAACATGCCTGCAACAGCCCATAGATTCAAGCACTTGCCTACATCCAAAATAAACAAAATATGCAATCACAAGCACCAGGGTTTTAAATGCTTAGATGTTTGTATACCAATGCCAGAGGCCTCAAAAGTAAAATGGAGGAATTAGAGTACTGAGCTTTAAGTGAGATGTTGATATAATAGGCATCTCAGAAACATGGTGGAATGAAGACTATCAGTGGGACACTGTGATACCGGAATACGTACTATATAGACCATTTTTATATAAGCCATGATGTGGGGGGAACCGGTGTGCGCCACAACAGTGGGGGCAGTATGGAGTCGCACACCAATCCCCCACGTATTCCCACTCACGGAGCAACCTGTTTTTGCCAGTTGCTCCGTGAGTAGGGATGAATGAGGATGCGTGGGTTGCGGGAGCGTGCACGCACCCCCACTCGCCGGCTGTGGCATGCACATGGGCGGCACCCACTCATGCCCACGCAGAGGATCTATGTGGGCATGAGTGGGACCATCTCATGTAAAAATGGCCATAGAAGTGACAGAGTTAATTGTACTGGAGGTGGAGTTGCCCTGTATGTTAAAGCCAGCATTACACCAAGCATGATAAAAATTATAAGTGGCACAAACTCTCCCCTGAAATCACTATGGATAGAAATTCCATGTTTAAATGGAAACCGGAGTGGAGCTATATTATTGACTCCCTGATCCAGGATGCTGACTGATTGTGAAATGCCAAAGGAGAATAGGGAGGCTACAAAAGTAGGCAGTACAATAATAATGGGGGATAAATACCCCCACATTGACTGTAAAAATGTTTCCTTGGAATGTGTTGCAAAAAACAAGTTTTTAGACACCACATGACCACATGCTTCCTGGAGCAGCTTGTCTTGGAACCCACAAGAGGAGAAGCTATTTTAGAGCTTGTCCTAACTGGAGCAGAGAGTCTAGCGGAAGGAGTAATGGTGGCAGAGTCACTTGCTAATAGTGATCACAATATTATTAGGTTCAACATGCTGTAAGGAGAGAGATTATCTGCCACAAGGGTGTTTAACTTCAAGAAGGGGAACTATGGAAAGATGGGAGAGTTAGTTAAGGGGAAACTAAAAGGGGAAGTCATTAGGGTCAAAGGCCTGCAACAGGCATGGAGACTACTGAAATCTATCATCTTAGACACCCAGATTAAATGTATACCACAAATAAAAAAAGGCAGGAAGAGAACCAAACAAATGCCTGCATGGCTGAATGGTAAGTAACGTTAAGGAGGCTATCAGAGCCAAAATGTTGTCTTGCAAAGATGGAAAAGTATTCCAAATGAGGTAAATAGGAATGAGCACAGACATTGGCAGAAAAGGTTCAAAAACCATTATAAGGAAGGCCAAGAGGGAATTTGAGGAATAAGTTATACAAAATCCAATACCAAATTTCCCCCCAGTACATCAGAGCCAAGAAACCTGCTAGAGAGACAGTTGATCCACTAAATGATCAGGGAATAAAGGGAGCATTCAAAGACCATTGCTAAGAAACTAAATCAGTTCTTTGTGTCAGTTTTTACTGTGGAGGATGTTGGGGATTGTAACAGGGCACTTTGGGCTAGCCTCTGGCCCTTTAAGATTGAGCACCAACACTTGGGTGCAGGTGCACTGACTGGATATAGGACAGTGCTAGGGCCAGTGTTACAGTGCAGGCACTCTTCAGAATAGAGGATAAAGACCCTGGCCAATTATAGAGTTCAACCCCTAGGACTCTTGGGGCTTTATAAGGAATGCTCTCAACGGGGGTCAGGAAGGTCAGTGAGAAAGGAGCTCTCCAGAAGATTCATGCTTTCTTCTAGTCTTAGGCAGAGGACTTTGGCCTCAGTACCGGAGTAGGCTCTTCCACAGCAAGGACCTGTCAGAGGATGCCTCAACCCCACCAGAGGAACCAGACAGTGTGGCATTCCCCAGTGGGCTCATTATGATAATTGGCCCAGAGGGGTCTTAGGACTTTGTAAATGGGTCTGTTAGTAGGAACTGAGACCTGGCTAAGCACCACTGGTGGCAAAGGTTGGCTTATAGGGGAAGTCTGTCTAGCACACAAATACCCAAAGAGAACTTAACACAGGCAGGATCAGACCCATGTGTGCTAAACAAGACTAAATAATAGGACTGGGATTGAAATATACATTAGCTGGAGATGCTGCTTGTAGTCTGCTGAGATCAGCAGTATGCAGAGTGCTCCAAGTTGTGTTTTTCTTAGATCATCTTTGATGCCTTTTGCCCTAGTTTATTAACTGCTGTAGTGAAGATTGTTTTACATGTCTCAGCATATTTAAGACCTCTTAAATACTGAAATAGAACTGGTACAGTTGAATGCTATCTTACATTTTTGTGTAAGGTCATACATTCTTTTGCCACCAAGAGCCCTATATAAACCGGATTCTTGCTGTACATCTTTGTTCAGTCTATGTAGCACCTCTTAGATGCTGCTGCCTGATCCATATATTCTTTGCAAAGAATTACTTCTCTATCTTAAACTAGCTATCTTCTTTTGTACTTAATATTTTAAGTCTCTTTTGAAACCCTGTATTTCTGTTATGTGCTTTTACATCTTATTAAGTAAAGCTAAGTAACTAAGATTTGAGTGTCTGATTTTATTGCAATTTGGCAAGAAAAGGGTTTCTCTCCTAGTGGAGTAGTTGGGTACAAGAGAACTGAAGTAATAAGATCCTGTTATTTGGTCCAAACTTTCCCCAGGACCAAAACCTAAGACTACGCATTGGTGGAGAATTTTGCATGCTTTGTGTCTCTCTTCTACTTAGGCTGCTGCAGAGTTTCTGTTGTTCTTGGATTGCTGATTATTAGGGATGGGCGAATGCGGTTCGGAAGTTCGGCCCGAATTCGGCCTGTTCGGACGACTGAACCGAACACTCGAACTTCCGAACAGTTCAGATGAGTTCGGGGGGGGATATTTATAATATTATTTTTATATCATCACCTCCTGCCTCATGGCAGCCTAGGGTGGTGTACAGCATATAAAACACAAAAATAGAATATAATCAATAAAAGAGGTTCGGCCAAAAAGTCTCCATATTAAAAAACTCGCCCCCTACTCATCCCCCACCTCCTACCCGTCCCCCTCATCAAATGCCTGATGAAAAAGCCAGGTCTTAGTGTCTACAGAAAGAGGGGAGATCTGGAGAGAGGTGTAGCTCCACCGGGAAGTAGTTCCATAGCTATGACATGGCCACTGAGAACACCCACTTGAAAGAAATCTCCAAGCAGGTGTCCCCAGCCAACCACAGAGGTCGATCCAAGACACAAGGGATGAGGAGGTCCTTACAGGTAGGTAAGGCCCAAGCCATATAGAGCTTTAAAGGTAATAACCAACACCTTGAATCAGACCCAAAAGACTATAGGAAGCCAGTGCAGAGATCGGAGCACTGGTGTTATATGCTCCTGGCAACCCATCCCCGTAAGGAGGCGGGCCACTGCATTCTGCACCAGCTGCAGCTTCTGGGTCATCACCAGGGGTAGCCTCACATAGAGTGTGTTGCAGGAATCCAGTCTCGAGGTGATGAACGCATGGATGATGGTGGCCAGATCGGAGCCTGAGATATATGGTCTAAGGCGTCAAACCAGATCTAACTTATTAAATGCACTCCTCACCACAGCTGCCACCTGAGTGTCAAGGCGGAGCTGTGAATTGAGGAGAACTCCAAGGCTCCGAACCTGAGGAACCAAGGAGGGATGCATTCCATCAATGATGGGGGGCCTCCACTCCTTCGCCCTTACCCACCAGCATCACCTCCATCTTGTCAGGATTTAACTTCAGACGGCTCGTCCTCATCCAATCCCCCACCGCAGCCAGGCACCGAGACTGCCAGGCCTGGGTCAGATGAAAATGAGAGATACAGTTGGGTGTCATCAGCATATTGACGAAACCGAACTTCAAATCCTCTCACAATCTTGCCCAGTGGTTGCATTTACACGTTGAACAGAAGAGGGGACAAAATAGATCCCTGCAGAACTCCACACATGGGAGCCTGGGGGGAAGATGTACAATCTCCCAGTATCGCATGATGAGATATCCCACCCAGGAACGAGTGGAACCATTCAAGAACAGTCCCGCCCACTTCAGCATGGTCCCACAGACGAGTCACCAACATCTCATGGTTAACCATGTCAAACGCTGCTGAAAGATCTAACAGAATCAGAAAAGTGGATTGATCCCAGTCCAGCTCTCGGTGCAGATCATCGACCAAGGCCACAAGTGCAGTCTCGGTGCCATACCCTGGACAAAAAACGAACTGTGAGGGATCAAGGAAACCAATGTGGTCCAGATGCCCCTGGAGCTGTTGGGCCACTGCCCGCTCAATAACCTTCCCTAAAAAGGGAAGGTTAGAGACTGGCCAATAGCTGGCAAGGGTGTCCATGTCAAGGGATGGCTTATTGAGCGAGGGCCGCACCACAGCCTCCTTCAGGCACCCCGCAACCCTGCCCTCCAAAAAGGAGGCATTGACAACCCCCTCCAGCAATGGCCCCAGCGTCTTCAGGCTGGCTTTCGCCAGCCTGGAGAGGCAAGGATCAAGTTCACAAGTTATGGCCTGCACAGCCCCCAGTAACTGCACTGCCTCGGCAGATGATACCTGCTGAAATTGATCCCACAAAACCGGACCAGACAGGGCATTCATAACCTCAGGCACATCTACTGCATTAAGTGCAACGTCGAAGTCTTGGTGAATACGAGTGATTTCATTCGCAAAATAGTCGATAAACATGTCGCAATGAGCAGTGCAAGATTCCAGTTCCAGGGGGAGAGAGGCCGGACTAACCAGCTCCTTCACCACCCCATGTGAGGAGCTTGTAGTGTGTATGCTCTCCCATAACAGGAAACTCTTATTCCCATCTTGGGTTCTTGTAAAATCAAAATATGTTTATTTTTAAATATGTGATTGGGTCAGAAGTGTAGTAAGAAGCCATTCATCACTCTGCTCCAATGACGAAGGCCCAGAAAGACCCCAATCAGAGGTTGAGAAGTTGTAGGACAAACCAACCAGTTCCCAGCTGAGGTCTGGCCAGGTCTGTGATTTCAGTAGACACATTTCTACTGACAAAGAAAAACTAGCATTTGCCAGAGGTCATGACATCTGAGAATGACTGGAGTTTGTGACAGATGCACAGGAGTTTGGGAACAACCAAAAATTTGGCTCCATAAAATGTCATGGAAAACCAGAATACCTGAGCACTCTAGATTAGAATTTACTTCTTCAACAACATTATTTAAGTAGGTTTGTTCAATGTAGCATATCTAGGATAATAAAAAAATAAGCAGGAGTGAAAATGGGATACAATAGACTTGGAGGGGGAAAACTGGTAGAAAGAAGACAAACAAAGAATGCAGAGTCAACTAATACATTTTAATTGAATTAGTCCTTTGGCAAATTAATGCAGACACTCCATTGAGCTGTTAATTCGCTTTGTCCATGAGGCTGTCAACTAGTCAGACAACTAATTTCACTTTATCGTATCTCTCAACAGTCTCTACTTTGGATGGAGAGTTCCTCTTTGGGTGTTGAATCCCACTGTCCCTCTTTCAGAAGAGAGAGACTGGTATTCACATCTCAAGAGTACCTCTTTCCAGGTTGCTTTCCAGAAAGCTGAGAGAACAATGGGAAGATGATGGAATGAAAAACTAAATAGAATGATAAGCAGGAGTGCTTCTTTTCCCTTTATGCACTGGGAATGTTGTGGGAGGAGGGTGCATGTGTGAGGAGGGCAGAGCTTATTGCTGAGAGACCGAGCTTGTCTTTCTTTGACCAATCAAAATGTTGGAAGGTATGTTCTGTCTTCCTTCACTGGATGTTTCTAAAGTACAAAGTGGTCTACGTACCTAGACCAACCCAAGCCCTCTCAGCTGTTTGTCAGATTTGCTTGGGTCACATCTTATAATCAGTTTGTAGATTCAGAGACAGAGCTGACTTTTCCTATGTCAGTATAGCCACACTAGCCCCATTTTGCCTCTCATTTCCCACCCTTGCAACAATGGTAGAAACAGGGGTCATGGCCATCCGCATTTAACCACATTATCCAATCCTGCTCAAAGCGGGTCTATAGAGTGCTAGCCTCTTAATTCCTCCACCGCTTCCAACATCAATGGAGATGTACTGGTAGTAATACCAGCAGAAAGTTTGGGTGCTTGTCCACGTTACAGGAGGGGGAGAAACTTGCAAGAGACAAACTTATGCCAGGGAAATGTACATTTTGCTCCGAACATGGGTGCAAGGGGTAAAAGCGTCATCGGGCGATTCTCACTTTGGTTTCAATCATGGATGACAGGGCTCAAAATCCAGCCCTGTCATCTGTGATTGAAACCAATGTAAGAATCACCCGATGACACTTTTCCACACACACACACACACACACACACACACCGTGCCCACATTTGGAGCAATCTATGGGGGTGAGGAATTAAGGAAGGCCTGACAGAAGAGGCAAGCTTTTAGGAGGGAGGGAGCTCCAAGCATAGGAGGCAGCATGGGAGAAGGGGTGAAGATGGTTTTGGGAATAGGAGACTGCGGTGTGGGCAATGGCAGAAGAGGGCAGAAAGCTTCTGGGCAAGAATGTAGTGGGAAATTAGGGCAGACAGGTAAGGAGGAGCAAGCCATGAAGTGCCTTGAAGGTGAAGATGAGAAGTTTGTGCTGGATGTGAAATAAACATGTCTTATATGTGCTGTCTGTCTCATCTATGTTGTAATAAAGCCAAGTATTACAGTGACATGCATACTGGAACTAGCGGCACTGGCATGCACATGCGCGCACACACAGATCCTGTTCCTGCTTCTTCCATTGCTGTCCTACACAGGGCTGATAGGGTTAATAGTTTCCTTCCCACACACTTGGGCTCAGGAAGATGTACAATTGCTCGGTTTAGCTCAGATTGACTCCTATCTCCTAGACTAATTATCCAGCATTTCTTTCTACACTAAATGTATTTGCCATCTGTTGCCCAATCGGCCTAAACCACACAAATCCTGTGGAATCTAGTTCCATTGTTCATAATTATTTGCTTTGCCTCCAGCATGAGTAGCATCTGCAAAATGGCATTCTTATTCCTGAAGCCCTTATTCAAGTTACTTGAGTTTATATGGGTGACACTGGGACTGAAACAGATCCAACATGAACGTTGGTCAATAATTCTACTTTGCCCTTTGTTCCCCGGAACTGATCAGAGTATTCCAGATGATGGCATACCACTGGTTTTTTAAACTAGCATTATAATATTTTCCATAGTATTTTTTCCTCTAATTCCTTGGGCATATGAACATTGTTTGTTTTGTTATTGCTGCTCATGATACAGCAGCTCTGTATTACCAGCACAGTTAAAGCACTCTAGTAGGTTAGAGAGGTGCGACTTTCCTTTACAGAAGCCCTGCCAGTTCATTCCCGTCATATAGGTTGTTTTATAGTTCTGTTTTAACAGACCTGTCAACTGATTACATTTTTAGTAGATTAACTCTTGGTAGTTAATTAACTAGTTGCTAATTAACTCAGTAGATTAACTATTAACCAAATAATCAACTAAGTAACAAAAAACTACAGAACTTTATATAACATTATTAATTGATTTCTCTTTTTGTTAGTTTTTTTTTATTTTATTTTTGGAGTTTTATTTTAATGGTCTGTATTTCAGTTTGTAATAAATGTATTAATCAGATCAATTAATCAAATAATACTTTCAGCTCTAGTTTTTAGTTACTATTTTAACCAATTTACTCCAGCTATAGTCCTGAAGCAAAGTTTACAGAACTATGGTTACTGCAATCATCCTAGCATCAGCATCTTCTTACAAGATATAAATACAACATTTACCAAAATGCAGCTCTCTGTTAGAACAGCTAATTTTAATAAGAATCTGCATCTTTTTGTTAAATTCCTGCAGAATTTCTGGGCAAATAATTTCTGGTCCTTATCATACTGGAGAGTGATGTAATTTCTCAGCTTGGCCTTTTTCAACACTCACAGGCCAAGGTCCACAAACCATTTATGCTGGAGTTGGTGACATGAGGCACTGTCAGAGACTGAGGCCTCAACTTGATTTCTTTGGGGTGAATTTCTCCCTAGTATCCTTTGTGCTGAAGACTGATACAGATAAATAAGCTACCTTCTCTGCAAGCTCCTTACCCTCCTCAAGATAGTAAATAATTGTTTACAGCTTCTGCTGCCACACATACATAGCAGATCTACCCGCTACAGCAGGGGTTCCCAAGCCAGGCCCCCAAGTGAAGCCATGCTATTATTTGTTATTTTGTTAAAATATTTACTGGCTTCTCTGCTCCCAGCAGCTCGAGGCAGCTAACAAACAAAAACATAAATACAAAAATACACCAGTAAATAAATAGATTAAAATACACCATAAATTAAAATTCATCTAAAACTGGGGGGAATGTTAGTGGATGGGATGAGGTCACAATCCCCACCAATACTGGCTACACTTTGTATGTATTTTCTGTTATCTGAGGTCATGGGATCATATTCACGTCTCAAAACAAGGTCCTGCAGACACAAAAGTTTGTCTTGAACGCTTCCTGCTTCTGGTATATTTTAAAATACTTGATCTGTGTTTCTGTGCCTCTGGGCTCCTTAATCTTCTAATCTTTTCAGTCTGCTCCCTTTCTAATTTCCTTCCTACCACCCCGATGTCCCTTTCTAGGGGTGCGTTTTCAATCTCCTTGGCTCGAATATTTGGGCTCGAATTCCTTATCCTCTTATTTGCGGTTTCAGGTATTAGAGTTACTATTAAAAGGAGGAAAGATTCTCCCCGTTCTCTATTCACACCCTGTTTCACTGTCCTCCTTCGCACCTCTCCATCCGCCCCCCGCCCTTCATTGTTCCCCTCGGATCGCCTAGCCCAACCCCTTCCCCCGCCTTATCCCTCCCCCTGGCTCGCTAGCTGAAATCCCTGCCCCTAGCGACGAAAGGAAAACAACAACACAACACTCCAGGCTGAGGAGGCCAGTGCTTGGGATTCCTTCCGAGAGCAGGCGGCTGAAACCAGTGCAGAGAGAGAAAGCAAACACATGGGGGGCTCCGACGGGATCCTCCACGGCTGGGAAATGAGTTCAGAGGTCGAGGAAAGAAAGGGCTCTACGGCCACCTCGGTTCATGCACATGTTCCGGCTAGGACTGCTGCTAGCCCCCGGCAGGACTATGGGAGGATGACGAGGCAAGGGGAGAAATCTCTGCGCAGCCAGAGAAAGCAATCGCAGCGGTAGTGAAATACCTCGGGCAGTGGCTGTGCAGGAGGGGAGCGAAAGACGCTCCCTTAGGGTCACACACGAGTCTCAATAAGTGAGGGCAGAATACCATAGAGGAGTTCACAGGGACATTTTAGATGGGTTCATACCCCAGGGATATGCTCCAAGGAATTTCTGTGCCAGCGAGTAAAAGATGAATACGTCAGAGAATCTGTCGGTGAGTAAGGGTTAATGTACCAGGGACATTTCAGAGAATCTTCCTACCAGTGAGCAAAGCGTTAATACCTTGAGACACACACCAAGGGTTTAGGTAACAAAAACAAACTAGGGAATCTCTCTGTCACCGAGGTATGCAAACTTTCGAACATCCCAGGGTCCTACGCAGCCAAGTCGGTGATAAAGAACTACTGTAGACTGAGCAAAGCAACAAAGTATATAGAGAGAGAGATGCATAAGGGAATCTCTGTGCCAGTAACCAAAGTGTTAATGCCACAGATGTACCGGAGAATCTCTGTGCCAGCAAGTGAAAGGTTAACACCCCACAGAGATGCACCAGTGAATCTCTGCACCAGTGAGGGAAGGGTCAATACTCCAAAGTCATGCCTAGGAAATCCATGTAATAGGTGTGGTTTTCTTTTCTTTTTCTCTCTGAACCAGTCTGGACATGTGAGAAATCGGAAAGGGCTGGAGCCTGCATTTCCGAATGACACAATCAAAGCAGGACTGTTAGTACAAGCTTTCCTGCTTGGAAGCAAACTCTGTCAGGATTACTTAACCCCATGTTGCTTGGTGTAGAAACACCAGATACTCTACACAAGGGCTCCAGGAGGGTCAGCAGCTGCCTGTTAATATAAAGCCAGAGGCCAAAGTGGCAACATGAGACAACAGTTGTTCCCAATTTTAAAAAAGGTATTTTGAGAAAGAGGGAGTAAAACTCCAGAACTGAAATGAACAGCACTGTATAAGCTTCCTTCTGCAACTCGGGCAGTACCCCACAATCCAGACCCACAGAACTCCCAGAGATTCCAGTCCTGGGTCTTGCACAACTCTGCCACTATGATGCGATAAATATCCAGAACCAGCTGTTTCTCCTGCTTGAACCTGCAGTGAAGTCATGGGCTATATTTGGGATATAATACCTATTATTTCCAAGGGAACAGATCACAATGTCATGAATAACACAGGACCAATTGGGCAATGCAGGTTGCAGGCTATAAGGGAAAAAGTCCTGCTCAAGCACACGCTGTCAACAAGAAAGGGGACCCAAATTTCTTGCTTAGGGAACTGGCTTTTTCATTTCGCTGTCCTAAAAATATTGCCCTCAAAGCTCCCTCCATGTAAGAAGTTTTGTGTGGAAACTACAAGCACTGGATGAGCTGCCTGGAGTGTTGTCATTGTCCAACTGCATGGGTAGCCACAATGACCAATGACGCGAGAGGGCAGCCATAAGTGACAGACTGTTCCAGCCCATGGATATATTTCATACAGGATTTAGGTGCATAGGTCACCTATACCAGCCCTACAAACAGAGTTTTCAAGGTGACGTTATGGTTAGAAAACAAATGTGGGCTTGCAACTGGTTCAATAGTCTTACTCGGAGAGTGATAATAAATGCTTCATTGCCAGATTGGGAACTGGTAACAAGTGAGGTCTCCCAAGAATCTGTCCAGAGTATAGGGTTAACTTTTTCATCAATTATTTTGACAAAGTAAGAGTATTTGAAGAACATAAGTGCCATACTGGGTCAGACCAATGGTCTATTGAGGACAATATCTAGAGGACACTATCTACGACAGTGGCCAATCTCAGTTGCTTGGAAGAAGTACCCAGCAGGTCACAATGGGGTGATCTGTTTCCTGTTGTTCACTCCCAGCTCCTGATAGTAAAAGGTTACATTCCCCTATTAACCAACCTGGTTAATAGCTGCTAATGGACCTATTCTCCAGAAACATATCCAATCCTTTTTTTTTAAACCCAGCTATACTACTGGCTTTGACCACATTTCCTGGCAACAAATTCCACAACTTAACTGTGTGTTGAGTGAAAAAAAATACTTTATTTGTCTTAAATCTGCTACCCGTTTCATGGGGTGTCCCTCTAGTTCTAGTACTATTTGAGAGGGTAAATAACCGTTCCCGATTTACTCAGGATTCTGATCAAATTTGCAATGACACAAAACTGTCATTGCAAACACTCTAGAACAGGGGTGGCCAAGAAGTAAATCATGGTGTGGGGAGGGGGATCAGCCCCTCGAAAATTGTCTCTGGGGAGAGGAGCAGGAGTGCCCCAGGGAGCTCTGGGCGGGGGGGGGGGGAGTGGCTCCAGTGTAGTGGGGAAGGCTCTCGGAGGAAAATGCTCCTCTCCACTTCTGAGATTGTTTGCGGACATGCCCTACAGCTAGGAGCCAGCAAGAGGGGTCATGGTAGTTCACCTAAAATTGGACACTTGGATCAAGTGGATCTGAATACCTTAGTTCCAGCCACCCCTGCTCTGGAGGATCAGATCAGAATTCGAAGTCCCCTATATCATCTAAATCCAACTTTTTTCTTCTCTATTCCGTACATGCTGTTTCCATCATGAAGAGTTGACTGAAGAGTTTCATTATTGGATTGGCCCAATGAGTTTTTTGGCCTACCAAGAGGACGTTTTTGGTCTATGGAGATCCAGTCTATAAGATGAGGGCCATCTATTGTCTTGCTGACTGGCTACATGTCCAGCCCATCATTGCCCATCCTCTTCCCCTGACACTGCCATCTCTTCTCTCAACGCCTCTCTCACCACAACCCTCGACTCTCTTGCCCCCCTCTCCTCCTGCCCCGTTTGACCCCCAAAACCCCCATCCTTGGCTCACCCCTAGTATCCGCTACCTCCGCTCCTGCACCCAGGCTGCTGAACGCCTCTGGCGCAAATCTCGCTTCCACCCTGACTTCCTCCACTATAAATTCTCCCTCTCCTCCCTCTCTTCCGCTATCTCCCTGGCTAGACAACACTACTATGCCTCCCGGGTTGAATCCTACTCTCGTGACCCCTGCTGCCTCTTCTCCACCTTTGACTCCCTTCTCAAGCCCCCCTGCTGCCCTCCGCCCTCTTCCATTTCTGCTCAGGATCTCGCATCATTCTTCACCTCAAAGATTGACAAGATCCGCCAAGACATGCCCTCTCGACCCAATCCCCTCCCACCTCCTGACCTCCATTGCTCCCACTGTCGCCCCCCCCTTTTTACGTGTCATTAATCTCTCACTCTCCACTAGCTCCTTCCCCTCCGCCTTCAAGCATGCCACTGTCTCTCCCATCCTCAAAAAGTGCACCCTCGACCCTTCTGACCCCTCTAGTTACCAGCCAGTCTCCCTTCTACCTTTCGCCTCTAAGCTTCTGGAACATGTTGTTTAATCCCGCTGTCTGGATCTCCTCTCTGCCAACTCCTTCCTGGACCCTCTCCAATCTGGCTTCCGCCCCCTTCACTCCACTGAAACTGCCCTTGCCAAGATCACCAATGATCTACTTGTTGCTAAATCTAAGCACCTTTACTCCGTTCTTGTCCTCCTTGACCTCTCTGCTGCCTTTAACACTGTCGACCACTTACTCCTACTGGACTCTCTCCGCTCCCTAGGTTTCTGCGGCTCTGTCCTTGACTGGTTCTCTTCCTACCTCTCTGACCGCTCCTTTAATGTGTCTCTTCCCAATTCCAAATTCTCCTCCCTCCCCCTCTCAGTTGGGGTTCCCCAAGGCTCTGTCCTGGGCCCACTCCTCTTCTCTATCCACACCCTGTCCCTTCGCAAACTCATTGCCTCCCATGGCTTCCAATAACCACCTTTATGCTGATGACACTCAACGCTATCTCTCCACCCCCACTCTTTCCCCGTCTGTCCAAGCTCGCCTCATCAACTGTCTCTCTGACATCTCCGCCTTGATGTCCCAGCGTCAGCTCAAGCTCAACATGACTAAGACTGAACACACCTTATCTTTCCTCCCTACCCTTCCTCTCCCTCTTCCCTGTCCATCCTTATTGATGGAGTCACCATCCGCCCCGTTCCCCAAGCCTGTAGCTTGGGCTTCATCTTTGACACTCACCTTTCCTTTAAACCTTACATTGACTCTGTTGCCAAGTCCTGTCGCTTTCCCCGCCACAACATTGCTCGGATTCACCCCTTTCTCCTCTGCCAAAACCCTTGTCCACACCATGGTCATCTCTCGCCTTGACTACTGTAACCTCCTCCTTACCGGCCTCCGCCGCTCTCACCTGTCCCCCCTTATCTCCATCCAAAACTTCGCTGCTAGGGTCATCCACTCAGCCCGTCGCTTCGACCACATGCAGCCTCTCCTCACTTCACTGGCTCCCCCTTCCACAACGCATCCTTCACAAACTCCTGGTGTTCACATACAAATCTCTTCACAACCTGGCTCTCTCTTACTTCTCAGATCTAGTCTCCTTACACACTCCTGCACACACTCTTCGCTCCTCCTCTGCCCCCTCCCTCGCTCTCCCTCGTCTCCCCTGCTCCCCTAACCGCCTTCATCCCCTCTCCCTTGCTGCCCCCCATGCCTGGAACTCCCTTCCTCTCCACATCCGCCTTGCCCCTCCGCACCTTCAACTCCCTCCTCAAAACCCACCTCTTCCTCGCCACCTTTCCCGCTGCCTGCTAGAACTTTCCTTCAATATTTACTGTCTGCCCTCCCTGCAGACTCCTGCCTAACTGCAACCAAGCCAAGTATATGCACCTGAGACTTCGCATCCGCTGAAAGTTATTTATCCCGTGTCTCTCCCTATGTCCCCTCTCCTTGTCTCCCCTCCCACCCTCCATGTCTATTAGATTGTAAGCTGTAGGCAGGGACCATGTCTATCTTATTGTTCTGTAAAGCACCAGGTGCATAGCTGGTGCTATACAAATGCTTATAATATTAATAATAATCATAAATAGCTTGGATAACATCTGTTACACCCATGATTATGATAAATTGGGCTAAAGAAAGAAAAAGATGAAATTCGGTAAAAACAAATGCAAAGTGTTACACATAGGTGAGAAAAATCTTAAGAACGTAAGTGCCATACTGGGTCAGACCAATGGTCCATCTAGCCCAGTATCCAGTCTCCGACAGTGGCCAATCATGGTGGCTTGGGAGAAGCACTCAAGAGGTCACAATGGGGGAATCCATTCCCTGTTGTTTTCTAGGGATGGGCGAACGCGGTTCGGAGTTCAGACTGAACTCGACCAGTTCGGTCAACCAAACCAAACTTCCAAACCGAACTCGATTTTCAAACCGAACCGAGTTTCCAAACTCGGCTCTGTTTGCCCATCCATAAAAGATAATATTCCTGTTGCCCTTCTCTGTACCTTTTCTAGTTCAGCTATGTCTTTTTTGAGATGGGGCAACCAGAACTGCACACAATATTTGAGGTGCGGTCACACCATTGATTTGTATAGAGGCATTAGGACATCCTCAGTTTTATTCTCTATCCCCTTCTGAATAACTCCTAATATTGTTTGCTTTTTTGACAGATGCTGTGCACTGCGCTGTGGATTTCATTGTATTGTCCACAACCACCCCCAGATCCTTTTCCTGAGTGGTAACTCCTAGCTTAGTACCCAGCATTG
>QEPC01003965.1:1989352-2003418 GCA_003113815.1 Sphenodon punctatus
CCGCCGCCGCCGCCGGCAACGGGGAGAACGTCACTTCCGGCAGCCTTGCTTTAATGCGGCGTTTGGGAGGCGCTTCAGCGCTCCTCGTTTAAAAACAGTGTCACTGTTTATTTAGTTTCCATTTGAAGCTAGATATAGTGCTGGCTTTCACTGCCTCCTCTGGCAACGAGTTCAACTGGATTGTTCACTGAGTGAAGAAGTACTTAAACCTGCAGCCACATAACTTCAGAGTGTCTCCCCTTGTTCTCCTATTGTGAGAAATGGTTAACAGTTCTAATTTACTTTTTTCACACTGCACTGCTCATGACTTGATAAACTTCTGTCATATCCCCCCATAATTGCCTCTTCTCCAAGCTGAGCCTCCCCTCAGATGGAAGTCAATCCATCCCTTCTAGCATTCTTGTTGCTCTTCTCTGAACCTTTTCCAGTTCTATTATATCTTCCTGAGATGGGGTAACCAGAACTACACACAATATTCAAGGTGGGGACGTACCAAAGATTTATATAAAAAGTAACACAAAATGAGAAATGACTGGGTTGACAACAGTACCTCTGAAAAAGAACCAGGGGCTATAGTTGATGACTGACTTAATGAGTGAAAAATGCAATATAGGGAGTAAAAAGGCCAATTTTGGGTTGCATTAATGAAAGTATTGTCTGTAAGACAAGGGGAGTAATTGTTCCTCTCTACTCAGCCCTAGTTAGCCCTCATCTAGAGTACTCTCTTCAGTTTTTAATGCCTCACGTTAAGAAGGATACTGACACACTGGAGAGGTCCAGAGGAGAGCAATGAAGATGATAAAGGGGATGGAAGGAAAACTAGACGAGGAGAGGCTGATGGAACAGAGGATGTAATGTTTAGTTTAGGAGGAAAAACTGAGGATATTATTAGACTTCAAATATATAAAAAGGCTGTAGTAAGCAAAATAGTGTGCAGTTGTTCCTTCCCTTCTGGCCACTGAGGATAGGACTTGTGGTGATGGGCTTAAATCACTTCAAATTCTGTCTCTCCACCCTTACTTCTGCTATCTCCCTTGCTAGACAACACTACTATGCCTCCCGCATTGAGTCCTGTTCTCGGGATCCTCGCCGCCTGTTCTCTACCTTTGACTCCCTCCTCAAGCCTCCCTGTCCTCCCCCTCCTTCTTCCCTTTCTGCTCAGGATCTTGCCTCCTTCTTCACCTCCAAGATAGACAAGATCCGCCTCGACATCGCTTCCCACTCCTCTCTTCCCACTCCCACCCCTCTCCCTCCTCCCCCTCCTTCTCTCATGTCCTCCTTCTCCCCTGCCTCCCTTAAGGAAATCTCCTCTCTGCTCTCCTCCTCCAACCCTTCCACTTGCCCCCTTGATCCCATTCCTTCCCGCCTCCTCACCTCCATTACTCCCACTGTCGCCCCTTCCTTCCTGCACATCATCAACCTCTCCCTCTCTACTGGCTCTTTCCCTTCTGCCTTCAAACATGCCACAGTCTCTCCTATTCTCAAAAAGTCCACTCTTGACCCCTCTGACCCTTCTAGCTATCGTCCTGTCTCACTCCTTCCTTTTGCTTCCAAGCTGCTTGAACGTGTTGTCTACTCCCGCTGCCTTGACTTCCTATCCTCCAACTCCTCCCTTGACCCCCTCCAATCTGGCTTCCGCCCCCTTCATTCTACTGAAACTGCTCTCGCTAAGATCACCAACGATCTTCTGGTGGCTAAATCTAAACGTCTCTATTCCATTCTTGTCCTCCTTGATCTCTCTGCTGCCTTCGATACTGTTGACCACTCACTCTTGCTGGATTCCCTTCACTCCCTTGGCTTTTGTGGCTCTGTCCATAACTGGTTCTCCTCCTACCTCTCTGACCGCTCCTTTAATGTGTCTCTCTCCAACTCCGCCTCCTCCTCCTTCCCCCTCTCAGTTGGTGTTCCTCAAGGCTCTGTTCTTGGCCCTCTCCTCTTCTCGATCTATACCTCATCCTTAGGCAAACTCATTGCCTCCCATGGCTTCCAATACCACCTCTATGCTGATGACACTCAACTCTATCTCTCTACTCCCTCTCTCTCTCCCTCTGTTCAAGCTCGTCTCATCAACTGTCTCTCTGACATCTCTACCTGGATGTCTCAACGTCAACTCAAACTCAACATGGCTAAAACTGAACTCCTTATCTTCCCCCCTCATCCTTCCTCTCCTTCCTCACTGTCAATAACTATTGATGGAGTCACCATCCTGCCTGTCCCCCAAGCCCGTAGCCTAGGCTTCATCTTTGACTCACCCCTTTCTTTTAAACCCTACATTGACTCTGTTGCTAAATCCTGTCGCTTCTCCCTCCATAACATTGCTAAGATTCGCCCTTTTCTCTCTGTCTCGTCTGCCAAAACTCTTGTTCATGCTCTGGTCATCTCTCGCCTCGATTACTGTAACCTCCTTCTCACTGGCCTTCCCCGGTCTCACCTTTCTCCCCTCATCTCTGTCCAAAACTCTGCTGCCAGGGTCATCTACCTCGCCAGTCGCTTCGACCATGTGCAGCCCCTCCTCTCTTCGCTTCACTGGCTTCCCCTTCCTGAACGAATCCTGCACAAGCTCCTAGTCTTCACCTATAAAGCTCTTCACAACCTTGCTCCCCCCTACCTCTCTGCACTTATCGCCCTCCATACTCCAGCCCGTGCACTTCGCTCCTCCTCTGTCCCTTCTCTCACCCTTCCACGCCTTCCCTGCTCCCCTAAGCGCCTTCGTCCCTTCTCACTTGCTGCCCCCCATGCCTGGAACTCCCTCCCTGTCCACATCCGCCTTGCCCCCTCCCTTCATACCTTCAAATCTCTCCTTAAAACTCACCTCTTTCGCTCTGCTCTGTCTGACTCTTTATCCTGCTGAGCCACTATTCCTATACCTACGATCGGTTTACCCTTATCCTTGCAACATGGACCTGCCTGCTGTCATTCTCATCGTAACCAAGCCAAGTACGTGCACTTGAGACCTCGCATCTTCATGAATGTTAGACCCCTTGTCTCTCCCTCTGTTCCCCTTCCTAAGTCTCTCCCCCAGCTCCTGTCTCTCAGATTGTAAGCCCTAGGGGCAGGGACCGTGTCTATTTTATTACTTTGTAAAGTGCCAGGTACACTGCTGGCGCTATATAAATGTTTGATAATAATAATAAATAATAATAATAATAAATTAAAGGAGAAAAGATTTAGGTAGTGTAAAAGGGTAGAGTTCCTGAGGGCTACTGCTACTTTAAGAAGATCACAGCGCCAGCAAGGGGAACGTGCTGCAGGTGCCACCGGAAGTGGAGGAAGCATCTAATTGAGGAGCAGCTGTGTTTGGCTGTGACCCAGCCTACAAAAGGAAGCTGCAAAACCAGAGGGGCAACTGAACACTGAGACAGGAGCTAAACTCGGTCTCTTAGGCAAGTCAGGGATTGCTGGGCGCTTGGAAGGCTTGCCGGAGAGCTGAGAGAGAGTTTGGCCCCAAAGCCTCAAGAGACTTTGTGATGCGAGTAACCAGCCAGATGAGTTTGCCTGGCTGGGCTAGAGTTAGAGATTGTGGAGTGTCAGAGGGGTTGCATTACTGGCATTAGAATAGGGACATTGTGATGGACTGAGTGTGTAGAGCCAGAGGCTGAAGGGTCTGGTCAAAGAGACTATGGATATGGTGGAGACTTTGTGTATTAGTGGAGAATTGAGATTAAAGAGCCATTGAGCTGAATTACCAAGAGACAGTGATTTGTGGATCCCAATCCTGACAACATTTACACCTTCCAAGGCCTCACCTACTACAGGTAGGATCATAACCGGGACAGCTAGGCAGTGGAATAACTTGTCAATGGAGGTTTTGGAGCCCCCATCATTGAAACCTTTTAAAAATAGCTTTGACAGACAATTGTTTGCAGATGACAAGGCCCCCAGCTGGCCCACCTTTGCCCTGGATTTACCTACCCATGTGAAGGGCAGTCATCTGATGTTTGCCTCAGTTTGGGCTGGACAGCTCCACGCGGTGTCATCCCCAGAAAGGCAGAGCACGCCAGGCAGGGTAACCTGGCCCAGACCAGGGCAAAGCACTAGCTTGGGACCACCTCCCGTCTGATGGGGGTGGGGGAACAGGATGGGCCACGTTCACCACAGTCACAGCCTAGAGTGGTCACAGGCGTGACTGCAACTATGGTGGAAAAGGGGCAACGGTGTGCACAGGGTTGGCCTTACCGTAAGCGGGGCCCAGGGCAGGGAAGAAATGCAGAGCCCTATACCTTCTGCCGGCGGGCGTAGGGGCATTCCCCAGCCCAGGGGGAGCTTCCCGGTCCAGGGGCAGCATGCTGCCTGGGCTCGGGCGGAGGGGCACTCCCCTCCACCTATCCCCAAGCCTGAGCGGCCATACGGATTCCGACTGGATCACTTACCTGATCTGCTGCTGCCGCCGCCACCACCACCACCTCCGGCCTGGGCCCCACGCCGGCCCCCTCTCCGCTGCCTGGCAGTCTCTCGGCCAGGGGGAATGAGGGGGAGAGAGGCAGAGGCCCCGCCTCTCCCTCATGTCCCCTGACCAAAACAGCCAGGCAGGTAGCGGAGGGGGTCAGCCCGTGAGGGAGAGGCGGGGCCTCTGCCTTCTTCTCCCTCACTGCCACCGGAAGTGAGGGAAGAAGGGGGTCTCTGCCTCTCTCTCCCTCATTTCCCATGGCCGAGACTGTGCTGGCAGCGGAGGGGGGGGGGGCAAAGTGTGGGAGAGGCAGGGCCTCTGCCTCGCCCTCACTCCTGCTGCCCCCGCGCGTCCAACCTAATTTTTTTTTTTTAAAATGATTTTTAAAAAAAACAAACCAAACCCGCGGGGTCCTGGGCAGCCACCCCTAAGCGTCCTGCGGTAAGGCCGGCCCTGGGTGTGCAGGCAGACTGCAGCCAGGGAACCGCCGGCCTATCTGCTGGGGTCCACGCAGGGCCCACGTGAGGCGGCCGGGGGGGGGGCACAGAGCAGCTCCAGCGTCCAGTGGGTTCCCAGTCCATTTGTTAACACCCAGGGATGGTGAAGATCCAGTGGATCTTGCTGGGTCTTGACTAGATAACCTTTGAGGTTCCTTCCAGCCCTATGATTTCGTGAAAGAAGTCATGTATCTGTATACGCATCGCTTGCTACTTCTTATACGTGCCCCCTTTAGCTTTCCTTTAATCTCCTATCAAACAAGGTTTTCCTGCCATTCTGGCCTGTGACACAGGTCTGTCTTCTGTGGGGGTGCCACCCCTCAGTAATTGTCCCTGCAAGGGGGTGCCCTTCCTCTGGGCTAGACCATGTCCCTGTGCACTCTCTGCCTTAAGGATTAACTCCTTCAATCTGGGCCTTGTACCAGAGCCATACCCTCAAGGCACTTGAGGATGTCTTGTTCCCTTTCTTTCATAAGTTTGCTACTGGCCGGGCCATTTCCATACAAGCATAATCAGACAGTAATACTACTTTCCCTCCATCCGCCCCTGGTTCTAGATATTGAACAGAATGCTTATACTCCTATTGTAATTTTCTGTAGCGCTTCCTGTTTTGACACTTCCTCCCACATCCCAGAAGTTATTAGTATGGCAGATATTCTTTCTATATCTGGTGGGTCTAATTCAGTCTCTTCTCCCCCCAGGAGATACAATTACATCCTCTTGCCTTAAGTACCTCTCCTATCATGGCAAGCTTCTTGTGATTATCTCACAAGACCAAGGTAGGCTTTCTATCAGATTCCAAGAGGAAGGCCAAAGCCCACCACTTTCTTTCATGGGGAATCTCAAAAGCTGCATGGAAGATAAACTCTTGCTTAGAGCTTCTATATGTGCTCTCCCGGAGGCTTTGCTTGTTGGAAAGTGCAAGGACTGTGAGATCATTGCATCCATTTGCCCAATGCAGAGTTTACAGAGGAGTGTGAGTAGCTAATCATCAATAAGCAGGCAGGAAGCATACTTAAGCTTAAGTAGCTTTATTAGGAAATACATGTAGGATAGGAAAGGCCTACATCTATGCTAAGTCCTAAGACTAGGTGTGTTCAAGAGGGAGGAAGGAAGCTCTCTGAGACACAAAGAGATGAGAAATCTCCTGGGGGAGGAGATTGACCAATCAGGTCCTGACAGGAGTAGGACAGATAGGATGGGGGAAGGGTTCCCTGATCTGTCTGTCTACTCCTGGTGTTTCTAGCAAACAAACAGGATGAGGTGCTTAGGGGGGATGCAACCAAAGGAATGTATTTCCAACACCCCTTCTCATCGTCCCGTGCACCGAATCATTTATGTGCACTGCTGACAATTCCCAATGCTTCTCGTAGCCTCTGGAAATTGTCTCTGGGTAGCGGTTTGGTCAGCACATCCGCTATCATTTCCTCTGTAGGACAATAAATCAGTTCAACAAGTCCTTTTTCTTGCGCTTCTCTCACATAGTGACGCTTGGTGTTGATGTGCTTCGACCTTGGCTTTATCTTTTCCATTTTCGTAAGCTGAATGCAGCTTTGATTGTCCTCATACATCTCAGTTGGCTTTGGTTCGTCTATTCCAAAGTCCTTTAGTAGTCTGTGTAGCCATACTACCTCTTGACATGCTTGAGTGGCTGAAATAAATTCTGCTTCTGTGGATGAAAGGGCAATTAATGACTGCTTCTGGCTAGTCCAACTGATTGCTCCGCCTCCATACAGAAATACATTTCCACTCACAGATTTGCAGTCAGTCTTGTCTCCGGCCCAGTCCGCATCCATATATCCCATCAATCTGGGGTTCTCGCTTGCTGGTAGTTTTAAGTTTAAATGCATTGTGCCCTTCAGGTACCGTGCTATTCTCTTGACTGCTATCCAGTCCCTTTGGGTTGGTGCACTTACTTTTCTGCTTAGTATTCCTACAGCAGCGGCAATGTCTGGCCTTGTGACGGTGGCTACATACAACATTTTGCCAATTGCAGTTCTGTACTGGTTGTCCTGTGGTAGGGGCTCGTCGTTGCCTTCCTGGCTTAGGAAATTTGTTTCCATAGGTGTCCCCACTTCATTAGCCTCTGTCATGCCTAGGCATTCTAAAATGTCCTTTATCTTTTGTTTTTGATTGAGAAGGAAACTTCCATCTTTTTCTCGTTCTATTTGTATTCCAAGATAGTAAGTGATACCTCCCAAGTCTTTCACCTCTATTTCTTTGTTCAGATTCCTGACGATTTCATCACAATCTCGTTTGTTTTCATGGCATACAATCAGATCATCCACATAAGTTAGAATGTATGTCCTCCTTTTATTTCTGAACCTTGAGTATAGGCAGGGGTCAGCTTCTCCCTGTATGAACCCCTCCTTAAGGAGCAATTGATTCAATTTTTCGTTCCAGGCTTTCGCTGCTTGCTTTAAACCATAGATACTCTTTTGAAGTTTGCACACAAGTTCCTCCTTCCCAGGTTCTTTAAATCCCGGCGGCTGCTGCATGTAGATATCCTCTTTGATATCACCATGTAGGAATGCAGTCTTCACGTCTAAGTGCTGCACTTCCATTTTTCTTGCAGCTGCTATGCTGAGGAGTGTTCTTATTGTGGTGTGCCTTACTACTGGAGCAAAGGTTTCGTCGTAGTCTTCGCCGTATTTTTGGGAATATCCCTTGGCCACTAATCTCGCTTTGTGGCGCGTGATTTCCCCTTCTGCATTATGCTTGGTCTTGAAGACCCATTTGCATCCAATGGCCTTTTTGTTTTCAGGTAGCTTTGTGAGTGTCCATGTTTTATTTTCATTAAGAGACTCAATTTCTTCCTTGGCAGCATCTCTCCATTTGCGCGCCTCACTGGTTTGCATTTTTTGAATGTCTTGCCATGTTGAGGGCTCCTGTGGTTCCTCCACTTTTGCCGCATAGGAGAATCTCGCTGCTGGCACTCCTTTGTTGTGTCTTTCAGAACGTCTCACTTCTGGTTCTGGTTCTGCTTCGGCTTCAGTTTCAGTATCAGCATCAGTGTTATCTTCTGGTTCCAGTTCTGGTTCTGCTTCAGTTTCAGCATCAGCATCAGTGTTGGTGTCAGTGCCCCCTTCTGGTTCAGGTTGATTGAACATGGTCAAATCAAATGAAACTTCAGCTTCCTCTTTTATCTGCAGTTCTGCAGTCTTTTTCTGTCTTGATGAACTTGGCCTCATTAGGTCTGGCATTTGATCAGTGCTTCCCTTTTCATTTTCATCAAAATAGACCACACTGCTTATCTTCACATTTCCAGTGTCAGTGTCCATTACTCTGTATCCCTTGCATCCTTGTGCATAGCCAACAAGTATCCCTTCTTCACATCTGGTGTTAAGTTTGGTCCTTTTGGCCTTTGGGATATAAGCATAGGCTTTAGAGCCAAACACTCTAATGTGCCCCACACTGGGCTTGTTCCCATGCCATAGTTCATAAGGTGTTGCTTTTGCACCTTTGGTTGGGAGCCTGTTCTGCAGGTATGTGGCAGTCATTACTGCTTCCCCCCAGTATTTGTTTGGCAGATTCGCATCCAAAAGCATACATCTCGCCATCTCTATGAGAGAGCGATTTTTTCTTTCTGCTACTCCATTTTGTTCTGGTGTATGCGGGATGGTTGTCTGGTGTTCAATTCCTTTTTGCTTCAAAAATTCTTTCATCTGTTTTGAAACATATTCACCTCCATTATCTGACCTTAGGATCTGAGGTGATCTTCCAAACTTATTGCTGGCTCTTGCAACATATTCCTTAAATTTCTCCAGCACCTGACTTTTCTCTTTAATCAAGTAAGTGAACGTGAACTTGGAAAAATCATCTATGAAAGTCAATGCATACTGGTTTCCTGCAATTGTTTTTGTCTTCATAGGACCACAGATATCACTATGAATGAGCTGTAGGGGGTGCTGTGTGGCTTCCTCCTTGCTCTGATGAAAGGAGGGCCTAGTTCCCTTTCCTTTTACACAGCAAACACATCTCTCATCTTTAGTTGCACATGAGTTCATTTTAAAATGTTTAACTAGGTCTGGAAGTGCATGCAACACATCTGCATTTCTATGGCCCATCCTTCTGTGCCATTTGCTTTCACAGTTCTTATGTCTGCAATCTTTTGCAGCATTTGCATACTGATCCTGTTGCAAGCAATCTACCTTGAATAGGCCATTTGAATCCAGCATTCCTCGCATAAAAAGCTCCTTTTCCTTTGAAATTCTGCAATATTTCCCTTCAAAATGCACTGCAAAACCTTTCTGTACAGCATACTTGACACTTATAAAATTATGATCCAATTCTGGGACATATAGAGCTTCTTCAATGGTAACTTTCATTTCCTCACCGTTTCCCAGATGACATATGAGTTTAGCCCTGCCTCTTCCTTGACAATAAACTTTCTCTCCATTAGCCAATCTTATAGGAGTTCTATAAGTCCTATCCAGATCAATAAATCTGTCTTTGTCCTTTATAAGATTTTTAGTTGCTCCAGAATCAACAAAGAAATCATGTGAAGCAGTCTCACATTCTATTCCTTCCACATTTTTAAGTTGAGATGCTTTTTCCTCAACCAGGCTGAAAGCCCTATCATGGCTCCCTTTGTTCTTTGCAGAGGAGCTGGGAACTTGCTTAACTGGTTTCTCTGCAGTATCTTGCTTCCTGCATTGATATGCAAGATGGGTGATTTCCCCACAATTGAAGCAACGCTTAACTCTCGCAGATTTTGCAAAAACCTCTTTATTTCCAGCTGCCTTGCAAGCAAACTCTGAAGGGATGTTTGGCTGTTCATTAGTTTGAGCCATATTAAATTCCTCAAGTTTCTGAATAACGACTTCCAAAGATTGGTTATCCTGCATTTCTATTATCTGACATACTGTTTGAAAAGTTGGTGGTAAAGAGTTCAGCAGAAATGCCACTATCAATTCATCTGGTAAATTCAGCTTTTGATTTTCCAGTCTCCTGACTAGTTCAAGCAGGCCATTAACATGAGCTGAGAAATCTTCACTCTCATCCATTCTCATATTACAAAGTCTTTTAAGCATTTGTATCTTTGATATATTTGACTTCCCTTGATACAGTCTCTCTAAAATTTCCCACATATCTTTTGCAGTTAACTTGTCACGTATGTGCACATGTAAACGCTGACTCACCGACATTGAGATGATTGCCATAGCTTTGTCATTTTTCTCATCCCAGAGTTCTTGTGCTGCCCCTGCATCTGTAGGTCTGTTGGACTCCAGCATTTTCCTTAGGCCTTGTCCTCCCAGTGCCATCCTTGCATTATGACTCCAAGCTTCATAGTTTGTTGCTCCAGTGAGCCTCTCTGGAATGGAGACCTTCAGCATAGAATCCATGGTCACAGAGACTAAAATCTTTCTTTTCTTTTCTGCCTTTAAGATTAATGCTAGCACTCAATTTTACTCACTCTGCGCTGCCTTTTGGGTGTCTGGGCCCATAACCCTGTTGGAAATGCAAGGACTGTGAGATCATTGCATCCATTTGCCCAATGCAGAGTTTACAGAGGAGTGTGAGTAGCTAATCATCAATAAGCAGGCAGGAAGCATACTTAAGCTTAAGTAGCTTTATTAGAAAATACATGTAGGATAGGAAAGGCCTACATCTATGCTAAGTCCTAAGACTAGGTGTGTTCAAGAGGGAGGAAGGAAGCTCTCTGAGACACAAAGAGATGAGAAATCTCCTGGGGGAGGAGATTGACCAATCAGGTCCTGACAGGAGTAGGACAGATAGGATGGGGGAAGGGTTCCCTGATCGGTCTGTCTACTCCTGGTGTTTCTAGCAAACAAACAGGATGAGGTGCTTAGGGGGGATGCAACCAAAGGAATGTATTTCCAACATTGCTCTCCCCCACTGGCTGACCCCGAATGCTTTCCCTTTTCTACCGGGTCTTCCCCCCCGCCCCGCCACCCTTTACAGAGGAGATTCTTTCCCCAGACAGGGCCTCTTGTGCTACCCCACTAGCAGTGCCTCATGCTCTCCCAACTCCAATAATTCCCCTATGAAGGGCCAATGGGTATACTGTAGTCCTGTTTCTACCCTCTTACAATGGTCCTGGAATTATTCCTTCAGTTACCTGAAACGCTGATTTACAGCCTGTAGCCCCTGCTGGAGTATCCAATCAAGTTGGCACAGGGCCTTCAACGTCTCCTGGTTGCATCGCGGCACCTCAATCACAAGCCCATTGTGTTCCAGCTATGCTGTTCCCAAGGCCTGTGCTGCCTCCAGATTCTGCAAGCGATGATGGAGCTGCATCTCTGACTGCCCTGGGCTCATGTCAGCCCTGAGCTGTTGTGCCAGACGGCTCCCTGTATCTGGTCCTCCAGCTCATCTCCTGTCAGTGCCATCTGGGTCTGTTGGGACCTTAACCCAGATGGTACTGGTTTTAGAGTCTGCCCCCAATGGGCCCTCTTGTAGCTCTAGGATTCTCCCTCCAATGGGCTCCCTCCTTCTGGGGTTGCCCCCCCATGCAACCATTCTGTCCCACCCTATCTTCTGCGGAAACAGTATCTTTTAAAATGTCCTATCACTCCACACCTCAAACAGCACTTAACATATCTCCATTCCCAAGGAGACCTCAGTTCTCCTCTATTACAAGATAACTGGTCAGTCCCTTTCCCCACCACGTGCTGGGGAAAATCCTGTGACTCTGCCAAAAGGCAGGACACTCAGTCAGTGTGTCACAAGGCTGGAAAGGACCTCAAAGGTCATCTAGCGCGGCCCCCCTGCAACACTGCAGGGCCTGCCACATCCGAGCCATCTGCACTGAGAAATCCCACCAATAACTGCAAGCAGAGACTGGGGCCAACCAGAACACACTGATGCCTGAACTAATTTTAGAAAAAGAAGGATCCAGATGTCCCTTCAGAGGAAGGCAACAAACCCTCAGTCAACTGCCAACCTGCTCCAAGGAGAAATTCCTTCTCCACCCTGAATATGGCAATCTGTTAGACCCTGATCATGTGCGCAGGCCCCACCAGCCAGACACCTAATATACAACCCAGGCTTCAGAATGCCCTGACGGTCCCACCTCCAGCTGCAGACTACTTGGTGCTACAGGAAGAAAGGGGGTGGGGGGCAACATGTATTGCCGGGAGCAGGAGGGGAACAAACACTTCTGTAGTGTCAAATAATAAAAACTCACAAGAAGATATGCCATAAATGTATCCAACTCCATTTTGAAGCTATTTAGATTCCTTGCTCCTACAACTGCCCCTGGAAGCTTATTCCAGTTGCTCTAATTGTTAAAAACCTAATTTCCAGCCTAAACTTATTGTTAACTGGCTTGTATCCATTAGTTCTTGTACCCACGTTCCCTTTTCATTTGAACAAATCTTCCCCTTCTATTGCATTAACTCCCCTGATGTATTTACAATATAATCACATTTCCCCTCAGCCTTTTTGATAGGCCAAATAAGCGAAATTCCTCCATCCCTCTGCTGGTAGCTCTACATTGCACTTGTTCCAGTTTAAGTTCATTTTTCTTAAACATTGGTGATCAGAACTGAGCACACTAGCACAGTACTCCAGATACGGTCTTACCAGAACCCTATACAGAGGCAACAATACCTTCCTATCCCTGCTGGCAAGGTCATGCCTAATACAGCCTAGGAATGGATAGCATTTGCCTTTTTTACATCAGCATCACGTTGATGGCCCATAGTTGTTTTATGATCCGTTATATCCCAAGTCCCTTTCCTCTATTTCCAACTGATGAGGTCCTAGTTGGTAACCGTTGGGAGCACCAACACACCGCCTCAACCTCCATGTCCTGGATCGGCCCCTGCAATCGTCCAGGACGCCCTCTTGGAGGTTCCCCAGGTCTTCCGGGTAACGACCTCCAAGAGGGCGTTCTCGGTGCTCCCCGGCTGTGGAACTCCCTCCCACTAGAGGTCCGCGGACCTTTCCCCAGATCTCCCCTCTTTTTGTAAATCCTGTAAAACCTGGCTGTTCCGCCAAGCTTTTGGCGAGGGAGATGGGTAGTGGGGTGTTTTTTTTGGGGGGGGGGTTAATCTAGCCCTGTGATTGTTTATTTTAATGAATATTAATTATTGCTATTTCTTATTTTTATTACTATTTGTTGTACGCTGCCCCAAGCTGCTGTGTGGGAGGAGGGAGCGAGTTAGAAGTATTGAAATAAATAAATAAAATTCTTCTTATTAAATCCCAAATGCATAGCCTTGCACTTTACACTATTAAATTTCATCCCATTCCCACCACACTAATCCATGAAGCCATCCAGTTCAACCTGTATCATTTTCCAATCCTCCTCTGCATTGGTAATTCCTCCCAACTTGGTATCATTAGCACACTCTTACTTGCCTCACAAAGGTCAGTTATAAATACATTAAACAAGACTGATCTCAAAACAGATCCCTGAGGAACTCCACTACAACCTCACCTCACCTAGAAAGTCCACCTCTCAACACAACCCTCAGCACACCAACACGGTTTAGGATGGTATCCCTCCATACTGGTCTCCCCCAACAGGACACCCCTTTATCATGGTGCCTGCTCTCCCTTAGGATCACTGTGACTTCTGTCTTGTGAACCTTCAGCATCCGGACGGGTTGGGCTCATTCACTCTGTGTTGAGCCTACTGTCAGAATACCATCAGGCTGGATGAGGCCCTCTCTTCTAGGGTCTCCACTGCTGGGTCCAGTACCACTGACCATCTCCATGGACCAGCCTCCCATTCAGGGCTGCCTCTCAGACTTTGCCAACTATGAGTGTGATGCAGGTCTGTCTCACGTGCAGTGAGAGCTCACAGGAGCTGGACCCTTCTGCAGATCAGCCAGCCAGGACATGAGGGAGATGGCTTACTTGACGGCCCTTTATTTATCTGCTCCCGCTTGTACACTGTCCACCAGACAGGTACCCAGGGGCAGATTAGGAAATCAAAGTGGCCCAGGAAAATATAGTCTTAGTGGCTCTGTGCCGGCGGCAAAGCCGCCGGGGCGCCAGAAACAGGGCAAGGGGGCATGCTTGGGGGCGTGTCTTGGGTGGGCAGAGTGCACCAGATTTGGGGTCTATCAGAGCTGAGTCCCCAGACTCAGAGCCTCAGCAGCCTGGCAGGGGTGAGTGGGAGGTTATGGGGGGCTGGCAGGGGGGAGACTGCCACTGGTGGGGGTACTGGCCCTCATTTCAGTGCTCTGGCTCCCCAAATCACTCCGTTT
>QEPC01003965.1:2004848-2016396 GCA_003113815.1 Sphenodon punctatus
AAGCGGCCGAGAGATCTAGCAGGATAAGAAATGTTGAACATCCTGCATCCATCTCCCGGAGGAGATCGTCAACCAAGGCCACCAACGCCGTCTCGGTGCTATAGCCGGGGCGGAACCCACATTGAAATGGGTCCAGGAAACCGATGCTGTCTAGATGCACTTGGAACTGGAGTGCCACTGCCCGCTCAATAACCTTCCCTAAAAAGGGAAGGTTAGAGACAGGTCGGTAACTGGCGAGGGCATCCACGTCCAGCGATGGTTTCTTCAGCAGGGGGCGCACCACAGCCTCCTTGAGACTGGGCGACAACCTCCCCTGCTGCAAGGACGCATTCACTACCCTCGCCAGGACCTTCCCCAACGTCTCCCTGGAGGCTTTCACTTACCAGGACGGGCACGGATCAACTTCGCAACAAGTGGCCCTCACAGACCCCAAGACATCCACCGCATCGGCCGGCATCACTTCCTGAAACTCCCCCACAAAGGTGGACCAGACCTTTGCGCTCCATCACCTCGCGCTCTCTACCTACTGCCCCTAATCCAGCAGCAAAGTCGCTCTGAATCCGAGCGATCTTGTCTGCAAAGTAGGTGACAAACTCCTCACAGCGGGCCTGGGACACGTCCCCATCCAGGTAGAGCGAGGCTGGACTAACCAACCCCCGCACCACCCGAAACAGCTCCGCTGGATGTAACTTCGCAGACGCTATGAGGACAGCAAGGAACTCCTTCCTCGCTGTCCTCACAGCCTCAACATAGGACCGCAAACGGGCCCTATGGAGAAGTTGATCGGAGTCAGAGCAAGTACGCCGCCAGCGTCGCTCCAGCCTCCTGCCTACTTGCTTCATACACTGCAGCCCCTTGGGTCTCCTTTGGGGTTTGTTTCTGGCCTGAGACTCCAGCCCTTCCTCACTGGGGGCGTGCTTGACTGATTGTTCCTTACTGTTCCCTGGGTCCAGGTTTCAGTCCCTTGGCCAACACAGAGTGGGGGAACCTCCCATGCACAGGTCTGTTCAGCTTGGCTCCCCACTGCAGACTGATAGCCTCTTGGAGCGTGCAGTCTTTTATACCCCCAGTGGGTGGGGCCTCAGTAGTGAAGCAGGCTCTCAAAGGGCCAGAGTCCTGCTTCATCACATGGTCACAGAAAAGCCAAGCTGAATTCCAATCTGCCTTGTGGTGCAGAAACAAAACAGCCAGGTTGCTTCCAATCAGATTCTTTATGGTGGCTGAAGGCACATGAGGCAAGAAAGAAGCAGTAGAGTGAGCTCCTGCCAGTGGCACTGGGAAGATCTCAGCTTAGCCTAGAACAGGCCTGCACAACACGCGGCCTGTCTCTACATATTTTGAGGTCTGCTTTTAAATGGGTCTTTGTGGGCAGCCCACAGAGCTATCTGCTTTCCCCATTGCCGCATAATCATTCTTCCCTTCCTCCTCCTACTTGGATCCAAGTTCCCGTTGCTGCAGATCCCAACACCCATCCCTCACCTGCCTCTGCCTCCTACTAGTGCTGCAGGCTTGCAGTAACAGTAGCCACTGATCGGACTCAGAGATAAAAAACCCATGTGAGGGATCAGAAGGTTGTTGTCTTGTAAAGAAAGTTCTTTGTGATGACTTCAAACATTCTCACAACTGGGTTGTGCATGACATGCTCACCATAGTCAAATAATAGACTACGTGATGGTTGTCACGAAGGAACACAGGGGCACACACGTGTGATACTGGTCTACATGTAGGCTACAAGTCTAGTAAATATGTAAAGCAAAAGGTTCAACATGTATGTAATGTTACAATTGAGACCTGTAGAACTCGAATCAGGTACTGTGACACTGACGAAACTCCAGGAAATGCAAAGAGATAAAAGATTGTGGATTCACCCCCACAGCTAGACAGAGCTGTGGAGATGCAAATGGACCTTTTTGTTTGCCTGGGTTGTGGGAAACACACAGGCTCCAAGGCGGGAACACTCAAACAAAGGACTCAGAATTGGTATTTAAGCAAGGGCTATTAAGCCATCTTTGCTACCTCTTGGAGAGAGCCATCTTGAGCAACTGCATCCTGGATCCTGCCAGCGAGCAAGGCTGGAAGACATGCACTGAGACCAGGACTTTGCTTTCTAGCAACCCTATGGACCAGCACCCAGTCACCTACGTCTGTGACTGAGAAGGTATCAGAACTAATGGACTTTCGCAGGGTAAGATGCTTATCTAGGAACTCAACCAGTATAGATTAGGAATGTGTTATATTTACCTTTAATTTCTAGTTACCACTCTGTATCAACTACCTTGCTTATGTAATCAATAAACTAACTTCTTATCTTTATGAAGAAGTGTCTGTGTCTAACACTGGGACACAAATGAGCACCAAGAGTTTTCAAGCTCTTGGGACCCCAGAGAGAAAGAGCCTGTAAACGGGAAGGATCGGGCCCTTGGGTGACAAAGGGATTGTCCCTGCTGCAGGCTTGAATCAACCAGAGAGAAAAACTGATTCAAGTGGACTGTGAGCGAGGGAAACTGAGTCACCCAAGCCCGGTGAACTAGGGGTGCGGACGTCCAACCTGTGACAGTGGCACCCAACAAGGATTATGTTCCGTTTGTGAACCAATGTGTAGAAGGTAGAGGGGAATCCTCTGAGGGGAGTAAATCCCATATCTGCAGAGAGTGAGTGGCCAGTGACCATCTGGAACTCCATCTTTGAGACAAAATAAGCAGATCTTGGAACAGAGTGCGCTGAGTTTGTTATTTTAGTTTTTATTTCGGGTCAGGGACAGTGAACAAAATAGGGCAGGATTCCAGCCCACAATATCCTCTGCAAACAATGCTGGAGGCAGAATTCAGGATTACGCACCCTTAATTCCACCATATGATGAGAAACAATGCATGGATGATTACTTCACAACCGTGTGTCATGTGTTTCATCAAGAACAGATCCCCAGCGAGATGTGGCTCAAATTAGTATTACCCAAACTCCCAGTGAAAGCAAAAGAGGTCTACAACATAAAAATGGAGGAGAATCCAGTGCTGACTTTTGATGATTTCAAAAAGGCAGCTCTTGAGGCTTACAGGATTACTCCGGAAACTTTTCACAAAAAATTACGCAGCTTTACGAAGGCAGAGGGTATGTCATATTTGGATGTTTGTAATATGTTGAAACAATATGGGGTGAAATGGTTAGATGCATGTGGGAATGCCACTAAGGAACAGATTATTAACTCTGTATTGCTCGAACAGTTCTATACCTTGTGTAGTTCGAATTTAAAAGCACACCTGCTGAATAAGGAGATCACAAATCTCAAAGAGGCAGGGACAAGGGCGGATGCATTCACCGAAAATGCTATCTTAGCTTATGGGGAAAAGAAATCAAACACTGGGAAAAAAATCCAAACAGAGGCTTTACCAAAAGCAGAATGGGTCTAAGAACCCACAATCCTGGGAAACCTGACCCAGAACAACCCAAACGAGAATGGAGGTGGGGGGAAGACAGGAATCACCCAGACTCCAAAGAACACACACCTTCCAATCCTCTAATAATGATTCAAGCAGTGCTTTATGTGTAAGCAAACAGGGCATATGGTACGAGACTGCCCCGCAAAAAGGGAGTTTCATGGCCCTAAAGGGGAGTCTGATGAGATTATTGGGACTGTCAGTGCGAATTTTGTGTCTGTAGTCCAACCTGTCCCTAGAGGTGTTTATGATTGCTGTATTATCCCTAACCCACCCACAGGGGATCAGTTGCTACAAAAACTTGCTAAGGTGAACAGGGTAAACTGCGTGGGGAGACTGGACAATGGGTCACACCTGGTTATGGTACGGGAGGACTTGATCCCAAAAGATAACAAACACTCATAGAAAGGTTGTGGTATCCCTGGCAATGGGAATCAAGAATATTTTACCTGCAGCAACTGTACATTTAGAATGGGTGGGCTCAAAGGGGCCCATCCAGGTGGCTGTACTCCCCGGAAAGGCAGAAAATGAAATGTTGGTGGGGAATGCCATAAACAAATGGGTGTTGGACAGGAGGTTGGGAAAAGCCCAAACCCAGGAACATGGGGAGCTGGAGAGCAACCCGGGAAGGGAGGGTGAGGGGCAACAAGACTTAGAGAGCCCGAAACAAGTTGCACCTCTACCCCTGGAACATGGGGAGACAGAGCAAACCTAGTGGAGGGGAAGGGTTACAGGAAGGCTCTAGCAGCCTTACAGATCCTGCACTCCAACCTGTGAACTCCACTCAGGGGCAGGAAAACCCTAAAGAGGAGTCCCCAAACCAGCCAGAAGGCAGGGGAGGACAAGACTCGGGGAGTGAACTGCATGTCCCTGTCTCACATGGGGAACTGAAGGGAGTGAAGCCACACGCCCCACCTGATTCTGAAGCCCAGGACTTGGCACCCCACCTTACACAGGAGGGATCAAATTCTGGAGAATCAAACCGGGTAACCACCGCGGGGGGAGAATTAGAGGCCGGAGGAGTCCCTACTCAACCCAGGGGGTTGCAGGATGGCCTGGAGGCTGGTTGTCCTACCTTACAAGAAGGTGGGAAGAGGCTACCTGAACCCAAGGGGTTACAGGCAAGCCGGGAGGTGGAAGATTCTACCTTAGGAGAAGGCGAGAAGGTGCAAAAAACCTTTCCCGGGATGGAGAGGGGGGAACGATGGGTGTCTCTTCCCCAGGGATAAAAATGCAGCACCCTGCAGTCCTAAAGGGACAGGAGTATGGGTCTAAGAGCGAACTCTGTACCTCTGCCTTACCAGACAAGGAACAGGGAAACGCTGCTGAAGTAGAGACGGGACGGGAGGGGAGGAAACGGTTAAGAGTGGCCAGGGTGAAGCCGCTGCATTTGGTAAACTGAATCCTCAAGAGTTTCGGGGGGGGGGGGTCTGAGGGGACACTTGTGGGTTCTCACACCTATGTCACAAAGTCAGACTCCCAAGTAGGAGAAATACACGATTAAACAGACCCAGGGGATCCTGGAGGTACAAACAGAACTTGGGGGCAGGGCACAAGAAAGGCTGCTGACAATAGCCCCTTCACAGAAGCAGTTTTTGGCTGGGTGATTGATTTGGATGCAAAATGTTCAAGCACACCAGTACAGCCATGAGGGAAAGGCAAAAGACAATGAACACAAGTATTCTCACTGGGAATTACGACAAGCCTCCAGGTGAAAAGGGTGTTCAAATGCAAAGTAACATATGCTATACGATGTATTCAGCAATGTGAAAACACTCACACGCACTCCAGACTCCCTCTTTTGGGTCATACTAATGCTTATGATCTGCAGTCTGGACACCCCAGCCAGATCAGACAAAGAAGTTATGACATGGGGAACAGAAATACAGCCAATAAGAAACAGGCTGCCAGATAATCTGGAAACATGGCCAAAGTTTGTAACTGGGGAACAAAGGTTGTTAACATGGCGTTCCCACCCATTTGTCACAGTCTTATGCAAACACCTACTGATGTACCTTGAAGGGTATGGGCCACGGGAACCCCACATGCAACACGGGGCGGAGGGACATAGACACCTCAGGGTATACCCCTACAAGATATTGAACCCAGAAACACTGAATCCTGACGATCACTCCACTATGACATGGTGGAAAATACGTGAATATGATAGCCCCACAGGGCTAACAGAAGGTTTGGAAAACCAAAAAGTATAACTTTAATAGGATTCCAGCACATGGAAATAAGGTAGCGAGGTTGCATATCCCTACACACACCAGTAGGACACACCAGTCTAAGCATGTTACGGGACTCTGTCGTGTCCACTTCACATGCGTTCTTACAGGGGGGGCTGTCACGAAGGAACATAGCGGAATACACGTGTGATACTGGTCTACATGTAGGCTACAAGTCTAGTAAATATGTAAAGCAAAAGGTTCAACATGTACGTAATGTTACAACTGAGACCTGTAGAACTCGATTCAGGTACTGTGACACTGACAAAACTCCAGGAAATGCAAAGAGATAAAAGATTGTGGATTCACCCCCACCCCCCCACAGCTAGACAGACCTGTGGAGATGCAAATGGACCTCTCTGTTTGCCTGGGTTGTGAGGAAACACACAGGCTCCAAGGCAGGAACACTCAAACAAAGGACTCAGAATTGGTATTTAAGCAAGGGCTATTAAGCCATCTTCGCTATCTCTTGGAGAGAGCCATCTTGAGCAATCTCATCTGCATCCTGGATCCTGCCAGCTAGCAAGGCTGGAAGATATGCACTGAGACCAGGACTTTGCTTTCTAGCAACTCTAAGGATCAGCACCCAGTCACCTACGTCTGTGACTGAGAAGGAATCAGAACTAGTTGACTTTCGCAGGGTAAGATGCTTATCTAGGAACTCAACCAGTATAGATTAGGAATGTGTTATATTTACCTTTAATTTCTAGTTACCACTCTGTATCAACTACCTTGCTTATGTAATCAATAAACTAACTTCTTATCTTTATGAAGAAGTGTCTGTGTCTAACACTGGGACACAAATGAGCACCAAGAGTTTTCAAGCTCTTGGGACCCCAGAGAGAAAGAGTCTGTAAACGGGAAGGATCGGGCCCTTGGGTGACAAAGGGATTGTCCCTGCTGCAGGCTTGAATCAACCAGAGAGAAAAACTATTTCAAGTGGACTGTGAGCGAGGGAAACTGAGTCACTCAAACCCAGTGAAGTGGGGGTGCGGACGTCCAACCTGTGACAATGGTCTCAAGGGAACTTCTCTAGTATAAAACGTACTCTCCCCCTCAGAATGACCGTTCCTTCCAACCCTTTCTAGGAATATAAGAAAATTCCATGGGGGGCTGGAAGGGTGGGTGTTGTGAGAATGTTTAGTGCCATCTTGAAAAACCTTGTTTACAAGGCAGCAACTGTAGGTGGGGCATGCACACACATCCCCGCTCACCCACCACTCATCCGCACCCACGGAGCAACTGCCGTTTCCCCTGGTTGCTCTGTGCGTGGGGGTGAGTGGAGATGCGTGTTAGGTGGACTTTCCTCTCCATGTGGTTTAGTTTGCCCTTGCGCACTCCGCATTTTCATGTTTGGGGAGGGGTGCATTTTATTGTTACTGAACATTGATTTGATTTGTACAGCCTTGTAATAGCCCTGATGCTCCTTCCCAGTGTAGTCTCTGACGTATGGCAGGCTTGAACTTGGACCTAATTTGCGTGCAATTTTATATTCACACAAGGAATGCAAATTAGGGGTGGAACTATGCAAGTTAGGGGCATGTCCATGTAAATTCTGGGCAGGGTTATGCAAATTGGGGCTAGGCCACATGCAGCCCAGGGTTGGGTCCAAACCAAATTTTCCAGCCCTCAGGACGAATCAAGTTGAGCACCCCTGGTCTCAAAAGTGAGCATGTTCCTGTTTTAAACTTTAAAATATATCTAGGACATCAATCAAAAGTCTAAACACCAGTCAGCCACTGACTCAAAGGTAACTAGTGTTTTTTGTTGTTGAGGAAAAGAAAACAAAGGGCCAAATGCAAACAGCTCCATATAACTTCGCTTCATAGGACATCATACAGACGCCCCTTTGTTTTAGGCTAGAAAATACACCACAGTCTCGTATTAAGCAGTGAGCATGTTTCTCCTTCAGGCGGAATGATAGAGGCCACCTAAGCAACTGTAATATAATCTAAATAGAACAATCAAGAATGGAATAAATTTACAAACTTTATTTTAAACATTTCTAACCCGCCCATCCTACCACAGGCAGCTCTGGGAGGCTTACAGTAATGCCAGCAGTAAGAACACTAAAAACAACACACAACAAAGAGGAATAAAAACACCCCTGACCACCCCCCCACCCTAACCCATTCCCCCCATTCTACCCATCCTCCCCGTCAAAAGCCAGGTGGAACAGCCACGTCTAAAAATGGCATCGAAACGAGGGGAGATCTAGGGCCAACCGGGCCTCCACTGGCAGGGAGTTCCACAGCTGCGGAGCGGCCGCTGAGAAGGCCCTCCCCATCGTGGCCCCCCAGCAGACTCAGGGACATCAAGGAGAGCACCCCCAATAACCGCAGGGGCCAATCCAGGACCCGGGGGGTGAGGAGGTCCCACAGATAGGTCAGGCCAAAGCTGTTTAGGCCGTCTATACATCCTGTATATTATTATTAGCAAGCATTTACATAGCGCCAGCAATGTACCTGGCGCTTTACAAATTAATTGAACAGACATGGTCCTTGCCCAACGGCTTACAATCTGAGAGACGGGGGGGGAGGGGGGGGGGAACACGAAGAAAGGGGAACAGACGGAGAGACAAGGAGTGTAACATTCACGAAGATGCAAGATCCCAGGTGCACGTGCTTGGCTTGGTTACATCAAGAATGATGGCTGGCTGGTCTGTGTGGTGACGATATGAGTACACAGACCTCAGGTAACAGATTGTACTGTTACTTGAGAAGTTATTAGCAAGCACCAGAAGTTAGGTATGGGGAGCGAGGAGTCAGGGAGGGCAGAGCGGAAGAGGTGGGTCTTGAGGAGGGATTTGAAGGTACGAAGGGAGGGGGTGAGGTGGATGTGGGCAGGGAGGGAGTTCCAGGCATGGAAGCTAGGGAGAAGAAACAAAGGCTGTTAGGGGAGGCGAGGGAGGGTGAGAGGGGACAGGAGGAGCGGACTGGAGTACGGAGGGAAATTAGCGCAGAGAAATAAGGGGGAGCAAGGTTGTGAAGAACTTTATAGGTGAAGACGGAGCTTGTGCAGAATTCATTCAGGAAGGGGGAGCCAGTGAAGAGAGGAGAGGAGGGGCTGCACGTGGTCAAAGCGATGGGTGAGGTGGATGACCCTGGCAGCAGAGTTTTGGACAGAGATAAGGGGAGAAAGGTGAGAGCGGGGGAGGCCAGTGAGAATGAGGTTACAGTAATTGAGCTGAAAGATGACCAGGGCATGAACAAGGGTTTTGGTAGAGGAGACAGAGAGAAAAAGGTCAATCTTAGCAATGTTATGCAGGGAAAAGCAACAGGATTTGGCAGAGTCTCTGTAGGGTTTAAAAGAAACGGGTGAGTCAAAGATGAAACCTAAGCTATGGGCTTGGGGGACGGGAAGGATGGTGATCCCATTGATGAGGATCAACAGGGAAGAGGGAGAGGAAGGATGAGGGGGGAAGATAAGGAGTTCAGTTTTAGCCATGTTGACTTTGAGCTGACATTGAAACATCCAGGTAGAGATGTCAGAGAGACAGCTGGTGAGCTGAGCTTGGCTAGATGGAGAGAGAGAGGGAGTAGAGACGGTCATCAGTGTAGAGGTGATATTGGAAGCCATGGGAGGCAATGAGTTTGCCTAGGGACCGGGTATAGATAGAGGAGAGGGCCAAGGGCAGAGCTTGGGGAACACCAACCAAGAGGGGAAGGGAGGAGGAAGTGGAGTTGGCAAGAGACACATTGAAGGAGCGGTAGGAGGAGAACCAGTGGAGGATGGAGCCATGGAAGCCAAGGGAGTGAAGTGAGTCCAGCAAGAGTGAGTGGTCAACAGTATTTAAGGCAGCAGAGAGGTCAAGGAGGACAAGAATGGAGTAGAGGCGATTAGATTTAGCCACAAGAAAATTGTTGGTGATCTTAGCGAGAGCAGTTTCAGTAGAGTGAAGGGGGTGAAAGCCAGATTAGAGGGGGTCAAGGGAGGAGTTGGTGGAGAGG
Source organism: Sphenodon punctatus (assembly GCA_003113815.1). Classification (NCBI taxonomy): domain Eukaryota; kingdom Metazoa; phylum Chordata; class Lepidosauria; order Sphenodontia; family Sphenodontidae; genus Sphenodon; species Sphenodon punctatus. The sequence continues at coordinate 2,014,464 of QEPC01003965.1, forward strand.
AAGTCGAGGCAGCGGGAATAGACAACACGTTCAAGAAGCTTGGAAGAAAAAGGAAGGAGTGAGACAGGATGGTAGCTAGAAGGGTCAAGAGTGGACTTTTTGAGAATAGGAGAGAGTGGCGTACTTGAAGGCGGAGGAGAAGGAGCCAGTAGAGGAGAGATGGGGCGACCGTGGAAACAATGGAGGTAAGGAGACAGGATGGAGTCAAGGTGGCAAGTGGAAGGGTTGGAGGAGGAGAGCAGGGAGGAGATTTCCTCAAGGGAGGTGGGCGGGAAGGAGGATAAGAGAGAAGGAGAGAGTAGGGAGAGGAGTGGGAAGCGATGTTGAGGCGGATCTTGTCTATCTTGGAGGTGAAGAAAGAAGCAAGATCCTGAGAAGAAAGGGAAGAGGGAGGAGGAGGATAGGGGGGCTTGAGAAGGGAGTCAAAGGTGGAGAACATGTGGCAAGGGTCCCGAGAACACGACTCAATGCAGGAGGCGTAGTAATGCTGTCTAGCGAGGGAGATAGCAGAAGTACAGGAGGAGAGACAGAATTTGAAGTGAAGGAAGTCTGCATGAGAGTGGGATTTGCACCAGAGGCATTTAGCAGCACAGGTGCAGGAGCGGAGGTGGAGGATACTGGGATGAGCCAAGGACAGGGGTTGTTGAAGCGGGCAGGGCGGGAGGAGAGGCAGGCAAGGGAGTCAAGGGTGGAGGAGAGAGAGGCATTGAAAGCAGAAATGGCAGAGTCAGGGGAGGAGAAGACTGAGGGGAGAAGGGGGAAGAGAGAGGAGGCAAAGTCCAGGGGGTTAATGGCCTGCACGTCACGGAAGGGGCATGGAGATAGGGAAGAGGAGGGGGGACAGTGGGAGACATTGAAAGAGGCAAGGAAGTGGTCAGAGATGGGATGAGGATCAAAGGAGAAATCAGAGACAGCAGTTCCTAGAGAAGATGAGGTCAAGAGAATGGCCGTTATTAGTGTGGGTGGGGGAGTTGGTCCAAAGGTGGAGGTTGCAGGAGGAGGCTAGTGAGAGGAAGCGAGAGATGGAGGGCTGGGAAGGGACATCAATGTGAATGTTGAAGTCACCGAGGGTGAGAGCGAGGGGTATCGTCAGAGAGGGAGAAAGTAAGCCAGGACTCAAATTCAGAGAGAAAGGAAGAGAGAGTGCATGGGGGGGCGGTAGATGACCGCCACATGGAGATGGAGGGGGGAGTAGAGGTGCACAGAGTGAGCTTCAAAAGGAAGGGAAGGAAAGAGAGGGGGGAGGAGAAAGTGGTTGGAATTGACAGGAGTTAGTGAGGAGAAAGCCCACGCCACCACCCCAGCCTTCGGGGTGTGACTGGTGAGAAAAGGAGAGACCCCCCAAAGGAGAGGATAGCAGGGGTGACAGAGTCAGAGGGGGAGATCCAAGTTTCAGTAAGGGCAAGGAGCTGGAGGGAGTGGGAGAGGAAGAGATCACGGATGTAGCGGGCTTTATTGGCAGAGGAGCGACGGTTCCAAAAGGAAGCAGGAGAATGGGAGCTGATCAGGGGGAAGGCAGGGAATAGGGATAAGATTGGGAGAAAGGGGGCGGCGGGGCAGGCGAGAGATAGGGAGGATGAGGGAGGATCAGGAGGGGAAGGTATCCAAGGGGGAGGTGGAAGTGTGAGGAGGTTGACGAGAAGTGATGGGCTGGGAGGGAGGAAGGAGCAGGGGGAAAAGAAGTAGAGGAAGGAAGAGATGAGGGGAGAGGGGAAAAAGGGAGAAGGAGGGAGAGGGAAGGCGAGAGATTAAGGCAGGCATGATGGTGGGGAGGATAGGTAATAGAGAAGAGACAGAGAAAAACGAGGTGGAGAGTGACTGACCTACCAGCCACTGAGGAGCCACCGGGTGGTAGAAGTACCCTTAAGCTTACCCTTAGCTGCTGCTGTTGTAGTATTAATGGGAGCTACTGTGCCTTTCATTAAGAGAATAT
>QEPC01003965.1:2039832-2077289 GCA_003113815.1 Sphenodon punctatus
GGAGCCAGAGCACTGAAATGAGGGCCAGTACCCCACCCAGTGGCAGTCTCCCCCCTGCCATCCCCCCATAACCTCCCGCTCACCCCTGCCAGGCTGCTGAGGATCTGAGTCTGGGGACTCAGCTCCGATAGGCCCCAAATCTGGTACACTCTGCCCGCCCCAAGCCATGCCCCCAAGCCACGCCCCCTTGGCCCGTTTCCGGCACGCCGGCGGCTTTGCCGCTGGCACAGGGCCACTAACACTATATTTTCCCAGGCCACTTTGATTTCCCAATCCGCCCCTGCAGGGTACCCAGTTCTATGGGAGTCTGCACCAACTATACATGGGACTGAAAATCACCTCTAGGGGACATCTCTAGCTTTGCACTTATTACATGGTGCAGACTCGTGTTAAATTTGATCTTCTCTATTGTTAGATGTTTTAAAGAACCAGTGACGGATTTTGAAATGGTAACCCTAATGGTTTTCTTGTTGAGTTCCTCAGAGTCAGTCCTGTAGTTGCTACCAGAATGTTTGAAAGTGATTTGCAGTCAGGGCTGGCTATTTAGAATTTGAGGGGCCCAGGATAAAGATAAAATATGTGGCCCCTAGTGGCTGCTTCCCCCATCCCCTTGCTGCCTCAGCAGGGCCCTGGAAGTGGTTGTGTTTGGGACCTTGCTGGGAGGGAGAGGCACACTCTGCCCTGGTGAAAATGGGTGTGACTGCAGGGTCCCTAGAAGTAGGGAAAAGAGAGGGGCCTGGGGGTAAAGCTGGCCCTGTTTGCAGTAATCACTCCTGCTTGTCTCTCAATTTTCTCCGTAAAATCTTCAAAGCATGAGAATGAGGGGGCCGTTCCAAACCTGGAATAACATCCCTACCCATCATAAATCCCTGGGAGGTGGATGATTGCATGTTTCCAAACATGACTTGGGCATCTAAGGAATTCCATCCCTTGTAAATCAGCAACCCAGCAAATGAGAATGAATTCTTCTCCAGAGTCAGAAAAACCAGTATTTCCTACATGGAATAATGAATCTGCATTAATTAGACTCAATCTGAATTTAAACCAGATTTAAATGAAATTAATTCAGATTACACTCCTGTGTGGACACTGGACACTCTTATTCTGGATTGCATGGCTTATTCTGCTTTGCTTTAGTTGAGTTAGGAAAAGAGTGAAAAGAAACCAGAACAAACGAAGTCTGTAATCTGAGTTTGTCCTCCACATGGGGACTTAATCTGTTCCAACTGTTCAATTTTTAATTTTAACCAGAGCAGCTCTCCCTATAGATAAAGCCTGAAGTCTATAGTGTATGGCTTCATGTTCTCAGCCTGAGGCATGCTAGCCCTCCCAGGTGATGCTCAATTACGGTGGCATACATGGAGAAGCAAGGAAAGATATCTTGTACACCTTCTCTAGTTGGGAGGACAAGAAGCTAATCACATGGTTCCAATGTTCACTGACTGTGATGTCACTCTTTATGCTACTAGTACAATGCAAGGTGTTTTACATTTAGTTCCAATTAGACAGCTCCTATTGTAAACCTGTTCATCTCTCCCCAGTGCTTAATTTGTAAAAAATAAAAAATGAATTGCCGAGCCCAAGCTTGCCCCAGAAACCACACCTCCTGGCCCAGAGCTTGTTAGAGCAAGGAACTGATCCCTATTCTCCCACTGGAAACCAATCGCTGGACTACCCTGCCTCCCTACAGTTGAATATAAAACAAGAGTTCTTGTGATTTAATCTATATGATGGCAAGCACAGGAGGTGGGGCAAGTAAGTCATTAATGAAAGCCAAATAAACCAGCCAGATTTTTTTCTGGCTTTCGTTTATTAATTAATTATTATTATTATTATTATAAGCATTTGTATAGCGCCAGCTGTGTACCTGGCGCTTTACAGAACAATGAGATGGACGCGGTCCCTGCCTATGGCTTACAATCTAATAGACTCGGAGGGGGAAGACGGGCATAGGGGACATAGAGAGAGACAAGGGATAAAAACATTCAAGCGGATGCAAAGTCTCAGGTGCACGTGCTTGGCTTGGTTGCAGTTAGGCACGAGTCTGCAGGGAGGGCAGACAGTAAGTATTGACGGGAAGTTCTAACAGGCGTCGGGAAAGGTGGCAAGGAAGAGGTGGGTTTTGAGGAGGCATTTGAAGATGCGGAGGGAGGGGGTGAGGCAAATGTGGGCAGGGAGGGAGTTCCAGGCATGAGGAGCAGCAAGGGAGAAGGGACGAAGGCGGTTAGGGAAGCAGGGGAGATGAGGGAGAGCAAGGGAGGGGACAGAGGAGGAGCGGAGAGTGCGTGCAGGAGTGTGTAAGGAGATACGGACTGAGAGGTAAGGAGATACGGGCCAGGTTATGAATGGATTTGTAAGTAAATACCAGATGTTTGTGATGGAAGCGTGCGGGAAGTGGGAGCCAGTGAAGTGAGGAGAGGGGAGGCTGCACGTGGTTGAAGCGACGGGCTGAGTGGATGATCCTAGCAGCAGAGTTTTGGATGGAAATAAGCAGGGGGGACAGATGACAGCGGGGGAGGCCAGTGAGGAGGAGGTTGCAGTAGTCAAGGTGAGAGATGACCATGGCGTGAACAAGAGTTTTGGTTGAGGAGATAGCGAGAAAGGGGCAAATTCGTGCAATGTTACAGAGGGCAAAGCAACAGGACCCAGCAACAGAGTCGATGTAAGGTTTGAAGGAAAGGTAAGTGTCGAAGACAAAGCCCAAACTACAGGCTTGAGAGACAGGACGGATGGAGAGGATCAATAAGGATAGAGAGGGAAGAGGGGGAGGAAGGGTATGGAGGAAAAATAAGAAGTTCAGTCTTAGCCATGTTGAGCTTGAGCTGACGTCTGGACATCCAGGTGGAGATATCGGAGAGACAGTTGATGAGGCAAGCTTGGACAGAAGGGGAGGGAGAGGGGGTGGAGAGATAGAGCTGAGTGTCATCAGCATAAAGGTGATATTGGAAGCCATGGGAGGCAATGAGGTTGCCAAGGGACAGGTGTCACGGGGCCAGGGTACCAGGAGGGGCCAAGGTAGGGAAAAAGGGGGAGAGACCCCAAGGAGGGGAGCCTATGGAAGGGTGTAGGGGAAAAAGACCTCTCAGAGCATCTTGGAGTCTCCAGAGCCTGTTCTCATCTTGAGGCCTAGAAGCCTACATCAGAGAGGGTCCGATTCATCATCGAGGTCAAGGAGCAGACTTAAGACCCACACACCAAGATCCTCCCAAAGGGAGGATGTAATAGGTAGGAGGATGTAATAGGTAATAGGTATTACATTTCTCCCAAAGGGAGAAATGTAATAGGTAATGACGAGGAACAGGGGGAGCCCACGGATTGGGTGATAGGGAACTAGAGGACTAGAGCTGGGCAAGCAACAGGGAACAAGGGAAAAGAGTCAAGGGGCTAGGGAACCGGAGCGGGAGGACCAATGGGGACAAGGGGAACAGCAAGGGGCCAGAGCCGATGGGCTAGAGAAACAGATCTGGAGGAACACCAGCGACAAGGGAAACAACAGGGGACAAGAGACAGGGGGCTAGGGAAACAGCGCTGGGAGAGCCCTGGGACGAGGGGAACAATAGGGGACAAAAGATAGGGGCCTAGGGAAACAGAGCTGGGGGAGTAACAGGGATGCAGGAAGCAACAGGGGGCAAGAGACAGGGGGGCTAGAGAACCAGAGCAGGGGAACAACAAGGATATGGGGAGCAACAGGGAACACGAGACCAGGGGCTAGGGAACCAAAGCAGGGAGCAAGAAGGATGAAAGGAGCAACAGGGAGCAAGAGACAAGGGACTAGGGAACCAGAGCACGGGAGCAACAGGGATGAAGGGATCAACCGGGAACAAGAGCAAGGGGCTAGGGAATGGGAGCGGGGAAGCAACAGGGATGAGGGGAACAATAGGGAACAAGAGACAAGGGGCTAGGGAATGGGAGCAGGGAAGCAACAGGGATGAGGGGAACAATAGGGAACAAGAGACAAGGGGCTAGGGAGCCAAAGCTGAGGGAGCACACGCAGACTGTAGGGGAGACAGGGAGACAAGGCAAACACACAGCGGGAGAAGAGGAACGTGCTACAAGACCATACATAAACATCAAACCCTAGAGCAAGTGTGAGACATTGCTCCACCAACTTCCTGTGGCCACACCAAGGCTTAAATACTTCCTGTGGCCAATCAGGAAGCCGGGGGGGCGGGGAGGGCAGGACTAAGGTAACCGGCTACAGCTGGGGGAGGCACAACATACAAGGAACAGCCCCACCAGAGGAGACAGAGGGAGAAAACCCAGCGCATTTACAGACCCACCCAGTGGTGCAGGGTGCTAGAATGGCACCTCAGGACCCAAGGGCCATGAGTTCAAGGCCCATCCCTGACAACAGGGTGTAGAGAGAAGAGGGCCCAGGACAGAGCCTTGGGGAACCCCAACCGAGAGGGGGAGGGAGGAGAAGCTGGAATTGGGAAGAGACACATTTAAGGAATGGTCAGAGAGGTAGGAGGAGAACCAATCAAGGACAGAGCCGCAGAAGCCTAGGGAGCGAAGAGAGTCCAGTAGGAGTGAGTGGTTGACAGTGTGAGAGGTCAAGGAGGACAAGAATGGAGTAGAGGCACTTAGATTTAGCGACCAGTAGATCGTTGGTGATCTTTGCAAGGGCAGTTTCAGTGGAGTGAAGGGGGCAGAAGCCAGATTGGAGAGGGTCCAGGGATGAGTTGGCAGAGAGGAGCTTCAGGCAACAGGAGTAGACAACACGTTCTAGAAGCTTAGAGGCGAAGGGTAGGAGGGAGACCAGCTGGTAACTAGAAGGGTCAAGGGTGGACTTTTTGACGATGGGATGGACAGTGGCATGTTTGAAGGTGGAGGGGAAGGAGCCAGTGGAGAGGGAGAGATTAATGACATATAGAAGGGGGAGGGTGGAACAGTGGGAGCAATGGAGGTCAGGAGGCGGGAGGGGATTGGGTTGAGAGGGCAGGTGGAGGGGTTGGCGGAACAGAGCAGAGAGGAGATTTCCTCAAGAGAGGCAGGAGGAGAGGAGAGTGGGGGGAGGGGGAGAGGATGTTGAGGGAGCGAGGAGAGGAGATGGGTGGGAAGCAATGTCCTGGCGGATCTTGTCAATCTTTGAGGTGAAGAATGACGCGAGGTCCTGAGCAGAGAGGGAAGACGGTGGAGGGGGGCAGGGAGGCTTTAGAAGGGAGTCAAAAGGTGGAGAAGAGGCGGCGAGGGTCTCGAGAGTAGGATTCAACCCGGGAGGCATAGTAGTGTTGCCTCGCCAGGGAGATAGTGGAAGAGAGGGAGGAGAGGGAGAATTTGTAGTGGAGGAAGTCAGGGTGGGAGTGGGATTTGCACCAGAGGCATTCAGCAGCCCGGGTGCAGGAGCGGAGGTAGTGGATAGTAGGGGTGAGCCAAGAACAGGGGTTTGGGAGTTGAACGGGGTGGAAGGAGAGGGGGGCAAGAGAGTTGAGGTGAGAGAGGCGTTAAGAGAAGAGATGGCAGCATCAGGGGAGGAGGAGGAGAGGACAGGAGGGGGGAGAGGGAGGAGACAAAGTCTAAAGGGTTGACAGCCTGCAGATCATGGAAGGGGCGTGGAGCTGGGGAAGAAGATGGGTGTCACCAGGGTTGTTGGTGGGAGAGGTTGAAGGAAGCGAGGTGATGGTCGGATATGGGACAAAGGTCAAAGGAGAGGTCAGCAACAGGACAGTTTCTGGATAAGATGAGGTCAAGAGAGTGGCCTTCGGTGTGGGTGGGGGAACCAGTCCAGAGGTGGAGATCAAAGGAGGAGGTTAGGGAGAGAAAGCGGGAGATATAGGGCTGGGAAGGTGAATCAACATGGATGCTGAAGTCACCGAGAATGAGAGTGGGGGTATCCTCAGAGAGGAAGAAGTTAAGCCAGGATTCAAAGTCCGGGAGAAAGGAGGAAAAGGGGCCAGGGGGGCGGTAAATGACAGTGACACGAAGGTGAAGTGGGGAGTAGAGACTCACCAAGTGGGCCTCGAAGGAAGGAGGGGAGAGGGGCTGGAATTGGCAGGGGTTGGCAAGCAAGGAGAAGGTCCACACCACCACCTCGGCCTTCGGGTCGGGGCCGGTGAGAGAACGAAAGGCCTCCAGAGGAATGGGTGGCAGGGGTGTCAGCGGGAGAGATCCAGGTTTCAGTGAGTGCAAGGAGTTGAAAGCGGTGGGAAAGGAAGAGGTTGTGAATGAAGGGGGCTTTGGCAACAGCAGAGTGGCAGTTCCACAGGGAGCAGGAGAAGGGGAGTCAATCGGGGGAAGGCAGGGAATGTGGATGAGGTTGGGGGATGTGGAGCGATGGGGCTTACAGGGCTTGTGAGAGGGTGGGCGGAGGGTAGGAGGGAGCTTGCAGGGAATGGGTATGGGGGGTGGCTGACTGACCGTTTCCTGTTTTTTTGCATTTAGAAGCACATACGTCTACTGGGAATATTTCCTGGGACTCGGCATCCCCTTGAATTTAATCCTGGGGCTGAACACTGGCAAGTCCTCCCATTGTCAGTCAAGCCCCAACCTTGAACCCCTGTCTACTGGGACAGTGTTCTAGAGCAGTAGCTGGCTCATCAGCACCACCGCCTAAGCCTGTCTCTAGTCCAGCTACTCCCTCCTCATCTTGTCTTCCTCCCACCCCATCTGTCTCCAGCCCTTACCCTGCCTCCCAACTGCCTGGTTGGCTGCCAACAGGCATAAAGGGCATGCTGGTAGCACCAGGAAGATGGGTGGAATAACTCTCACGTCTTGTCTTGTTTCTGCCTTGCACACCTTGTCTTTGCCTTGCACCCTTTCTCTAGTTCTGCCCCCCCCCCCAATTGTGTTCTTGTTCCCAGCTTTGTCTTGCTCCTCTCTTGATACTTTGTCTTGCAACCCTCTCTCTAGTTGTGCCTTGTTCTCTTGTCACCCTCCTGGTCTTGTGCCTTCCCTACCTTAGTCCTTGTCCTTCCCCCAGTCTTGCCTCCTGTTGTGCCTCCCAGCTCTGACCCTAAACCCCCATTACCCCAGAGCTCCTTGTCCACCCATGACCCTGACGCCCCTTGCCTCATGACCATGATGCCCCAAAATTAAGCCCTTTCTCTCCCCTATAATGCTGTGATGGAAGATGGGCCATGTCAGTGGTACTTTGCAGAAAAAAGCTTAACAATCAATGGCTGGCCTGACTTCCCATCTCCATAAAGTTTAGTTTAGTTTATTAGATTTCTAGGCCATCCCCTCCTGCTACTGCAGCTCGGGGTGGCTCACAGCATTATAAAACAATAAAATAAAATAACATCCTTAAAACCAAATATGAACAACAATATAAAAATAAAACCTCCATGGCGGTGATTAAAAACCCTTCCCAACCCATCTCCTTCGCCAAAAGCCTGGTGGAACAGCCAGGTCTTGCATTGTCTGCGGAAAGAGGGAAGTTTCGGGGCCAGGCGGACATCTTTCGGGAGGGAGTTCCACAGCCTCAGTGCAGACACCAAGAACGCCCTCCTCATCATCATCAGCCGAGTTACCCAGGGAACCCTGAGGAGGGCATCCCCAGCCGACTGCAGGGGCCAATCCAGGACCCGGGGGGTGAGGCGATTCTGCAGGTACGTGGGGTTCAGGCCACATAAGACTTTAAAGGTCAAAACCAACACCTTGAATTAGGCTCGGAAGACTACAGACAGACAGCGCAGAGATCAGAGCAGGAATGTGCTCACAGCGTGCCCATGAGGAGGCAAGCCGCTGCATTCTGTACCAACTGCAGTCTCCGAACCGTCACCAAGGGTAGCCCCACGTAAAGCGTAAGAGATAAAGAGTAAGACTCTTCAGGAGGCACCAGGACATTGCTCTGTCTGATAAACTGTAAGTGTGAATGACCGTGCATTTAAAAATCTATTTTAATGACTTTGGAAATGCTCAGATAACTGGGGGAATGAGGCTGAGCAAGCAGAGAGGAGCAGCTAAGGAAGAAGAACCACCGTTCTTCTAGAGGCCTGATTGACGTGAAAGACCTCTTCAAGCCGGAGTCTGTGCGGTGGGAGGAGGTAGTGTTAATTCCTCTCAGTTGCAGAGTTTGAAGTGGACTTTCCAACACTTCCTTTCCTGCATCAGGCCTTTTAGCAGTTCTGCAGGATGATATCATTGGGGCCCTTTCCAAGCTCAGACGGACTCAGACATTACACCACCAGGTTTTGGCTGCCTGAAGATAATACCAGCTACACCCTAAGCTTCTCCCCTCTCTCAACCAAAAATACACCAGGGCCAGGATGGCCTTGTCTACTCACTGCTGGACTCGCTAAAGCACTGCTTAATGTCTAGGAAACCACAAACCCACTGTGACCTCATTTCTGAATATGGTGCCTGTGCCCACGCAGCTGCCTTCAAAAGCTGATCTGCTTCAAAACAGAGCCTGGCTGCTCAGAAAGTTTTGAAGCACAGAGTATCGCTGTCTTTCAGCCCAAGTGTGGAAAACTGAACAACCCAGGCACCAGAATCGACAACGGCAAGCTGAGAAATGGAAGGAGAGGGAGGGACAGCTAGGTGTAAAATAGGAGAGATGGAATGTCACCCCAAGTTCGAGTTGCAGATGGAGGCTGTGGGGTGCTGAAATAAGGAAATGACTCCCCCCAGGCCACTCTCCTCCCTGCCAGCATTTGAGTTTCCCAGGAGTTGCACAAGTGGGCAAAGCCTCTGACATTTGGGGTGTTTTTAAAGGAGACGCGTCCATGCATACCCCCCCTCCCCGCTGTCCACGCATCCAACGGCTCGTGCGACGTTGGTGTGTGGGGAGGAGGTGTGCTCCCATGACCAATGCAGCAGCCATCCATGGAGCACCACCGAGAAATCTGGAGTGCCCCATGCGGGCCAGGGTGGCTACCTCCATGGACAGGGCAGTCATGCTGGGAGTGAAGCGCTCCCCATGCACGCACTCCCGAGTGCAGCTCATTTAAAAACACCCTTTGAGGCCAGTCAAGGGGCTTAGGGCGTTTTCAGATGGACATTTATCCCAGGATAATTGCTTTAATCCCAGGATGGCATGTCCGTCTGAACGCTGTCAACAGTGATTATTATCCCAGGATAACCAAAATATCAGGGTGTTGTTAAAAACCCAATTTGCTGGGGTTTATAACACTTGGTTATTAAACTATCCCAGGATAATGTCTGTCTGAATGCCTATCCCAGGGTAGTCACTATCCCAGTGATTAGCACCAGAGTCCAATGACAAGACCTGACAGACTCTTAGGTATTTTCTGCCTCTATGGTACATAGGGGCACATGACTGTGGGGTGATTGTATTAGCACTGTTATCGTTCCACAATGCATTGCGGAGCACCAAGTTTAAATATCTGCAGAACAAAGGGATGAGTTTCTATTTCTTCAACTCAGAAATCAGAAAAATGAAGAAAACCAGATTTTCTTCAATCCCAGAAATCAGTGCACTGAGCACAGACAAAAAGCACCATGGGATTGATATTCATCCCAGAGACTCTAATCACCAGGATAAAATCAATGTGCTGTTCACATGGCTATCGTGGAATAAAGTTATCCAGGGATAGAAATATCCGTTTAATGCCTACTTTATTATCCCAGGATAATAATAATTGGAGATTATTCTAATTATCCCAGGCTAGTTTGTCCATCTGAAAATGCCCTTAGTAGGATTATCTGTCCCTACCCCTGACTGTGGTCTGTTGTTACTTTTCCAGTTGTATGGCTCTAAAGACTTCCACTAACAGGGTAACAAATCTGATCACAACAAATGTTTATGTCCCTGGAGCAGCAAAGCAACCATTGGTGAAGTCAAATTTCCTGCTGAAGGAAACCTGCCTTTTGGTGACCCTGCATACAGGTCCGAGGAAAGCCGGTGTCAGGCTGGCAGCACTGTTTGCTCTGGTCGGATTAGGGTATGTTCATCTCTGCGTTCCTTCAAGATAATTTGTTTCACGCTGGGATTGTGCAAACTGGAGCAGGGGAGATGATGCTATGTGCTCTGTAGAGCAGGGCCCTGGGCCTGAGCTCTGAGAAGCTGAAAATGGCTGTAGAGCACTGGGAAAGAGGTCAGCATCAGGCTATTTAGGCATGCTGGAGATTGACCATTGTAAAGCAGCATCCGCACGCAACAGACAAGTAGAATGTGGTGGGGTTTCAAAATGTGGTTTGCAGTGTTCAGCTTCAAGGAATTAAAGGAATTATAAAGAGGGGACACTCCTAGTGAAAATAATGAAAAATGCCTGAGCCAGGCTGCTCTGAACAGTCAGGGGTTTTGTTTAGCACTTTGCCTGCATGGTGCGGTAATGGTAGCTCAGACCCACTTCTCTTGGAGGGGGATAAGGCTCCAAAAGCAGAAGAAAAATAAACAAACTCCCAAGCTTCACTGCCCAGACCAGATGTGTTGCGGATAATGCTGATGCTTGGATTTGCTTCCCTGCTCACAGTGGTGCCCACAAGGACGCGGAGAGTCTCTGGGGACATTCCCAGCTTGTGCATATGGCTGTGCTGCTCCCAAGGGCTGGTGTGCATGGCATAGACTGGCAGCTCTGAAGCCGCAGAGAAGCTGGGACCTCGTACAGTGTGATGCCACCAGCACTCTCTGAGTCCTCTGCTTCAGGATCAGAGACCTCAGCTCCTTTTCTTCTGTTTACTCTAAGGAGATGATGTTGCCTGGATCTTTCTTGGCTGCAAACTCCCACCCTGCTAATGGCTCTCTAGCAACCTTGGGCAAGGTTCCCCTGAGGTTTTTTTTTTCCAGCCCACAGGATATTTTAGCTGTTCCAAAACAGGACTGGCTTGGGTTCAGTCCAGTATCTCACTAAACAGCTCAGCTCGCCTTCCTGCTAGGCTATTGGTTTGAGCCGCAGCACCACTCTGCCTGGGTGTGATGGTCCCCTTTAGCAACAGCACAGGGATGAGCCCAGGGAAAGCCAGTGGTTGGTGATTCCACCAGAGCAGACTAACCACAAAGCTCCTTGGCCGGCAGCAGCTCTTAGCCTAGCAGCACTTACTCTTACGGCTTTACTGCACCATTGTTCCAGTTCTCCTTTCTCATTCATCAGACTTGCCTACTCTCCCGAGAGACCTTGCTTCCCCATCCTCTCTTTCTCCCTTGGATTACGCTTTTATCCTGTTTCTCCTCCTTTCTCTGCCTAGGCCGGAGAGCGTGGTTAGCTAACCCCTGTAATGCTTGTTCCAGAGGAGATGGGCAAGAACATGCTTGTGCCCAGCTACTCTTCAGCCCCACAAGGTTCTTTGACTCCACAGTGTCTTCACAATATCTGTGCTGCTTCACTAGATGCTTGTGAACCTGGGAAATCGACAAGAGAGCCCATGGTCACCCACCTTTATAATGCTGAAATGCAGCCCGTGTGGAGGACGGGTCACAGGAGGCAGAGCGGTAACGGTTACTTCCTTTTCTGCTTGGCTGGGACTGCAGCACATTGTATCCAGATTAACTACAACATTTATTCGATTCCAGCGCAGGGTTTGCCTGGCTTTGTTGGAGGTGGCTGCTGAACCTCACAGATATTATTCATGGCTTGGCATTATTCTTTGTGTCTTTTCTCTCTCTGACCAGAGCTGTCATCCCTGGCTGCTATCCAGGATGCAGGGTAAGTTTTAAACTGTTTATAGCTGGGTTGGTGGATGTTTAAACGAAGGTGGTGATGAGAATCTTGTGCATTCCACAGCAGACAAAACTGCAGCTAGAATTCTCCACCCCCAGTCCGAGAACTTTTTACAAGCGAGAGTACAAAATGCTTAAGGTACAAGCAAATCCACCACCCGCCAGCTGCAACTAGAAATGAAGGAAGGAGGCTATCTGAGATCATGCAAACGGGGGACTGACAAAACATTTCTAAAAACCGTAATTACTCAAGGCCTGATGTGCAAAAGGCAGGATCCCAGCGCTGCATGCAGAACGGGGTGCACAACTGCATACCTACAAAGTGCACCCAGGTAACATGACTGCTTGCATTGACTGGCTGTACAGCTGGATCACTGTGAAGATGGCCCGGAGATTCTCTTCTTTCTAAAATGAAGCCAATGAGGAATAGATGCAGAACTTTAAGAAGATGGTGGGTGTTAACAGACATGCAGCTGGTGTGCTGGCTACACAGTCCAGGGACTGGAAGGGGAGAGCCACCCCTGACCGGGTCAGGTCAGGGAACTGAACAAATGTTCCTGCAGATTGACCTGGCCGGGGGGACAAAAAAAAAATTTGCAACTCAAATCTGACCTGACAATCTCTCCCTTTTAAAGGGTAATGGCAACTGTGTTCAGCCTAGAAAACTGACCGTTCAGAAGGACAAATTGTGATGTCTGTTTCACAGCTAAGTTTTACAGTACTGTTGTTCTATTGATCATTTACACTGCAAGGCCAACAGTGCGACAGTACTTTAGAATGTCATAACAGCAAGCTCTCACCCCCAAGGCTTCATCATCTAGATAGCTGGCACTACTGGTATTTTTGAACTTCTTGTTGTCAATGGCTGTCGTCCTCAAACCACTTGCTCCAGAGGAGTCCTACAGTCCTTCAATGGGACTCCTCTGGAGTAAGTGGTTTGAGGATTGCAAGGAATTATGTTGTTGTGGAAAGGATGCCAGCATTTGTGACAGAGGGCTGATTTTTGTAAAACTGGAGCCCAGGTTACATTCACAAAATAGGTGCAGCTAATGCCTTTGTGTATAAGTGAGGTCAAAGCCCATGCAAAAAAGCACTTGTGGGCATGAAATCTCCTGCCAGTGCATCTGTATGTAGGGCCATAAATAGCTTGAGCCCAGCATATCTAAAGGACCGCCTCCTCCCTTATGTTCCATCATGCCTCCTGAGGTCAGTAGGGGGCGCCCGCTTACAAGTTCCATCATTGCATCAGGTCCAGACACCATGGTCACATACACCATTCTTACTCCTTAGCACACTTTAACGCCAGTTTAAAATTTCTTATTCATGTTGCAGGGCTGCACTGGCGCCCTACGCAGCCCAGCAACATACATAAGAAATTTTAAACTGGTGTTAAAGTGTGCTAATTGTATGTCTGTTTTCACCTGAGTGGCATTCTTGGTGACTTTGGAACTCCCGTCCCTTGGAGGTTCACCAAAGCCTGAGCATTTTCCCGAGGCAATATGACCTACTTATTTGGACAGGCTTTTAGTAGGTGGGGATAGGCTTTTGGAGTAGGGGTGGGAGTAGAGTTAAGTGGAATTGTTGTAGAGTTTTATAACTTTTACTGGTTTTATATTTTTATGCTGTAAGTATAAATCTAAATAAATAAGTAAATACATATGTAGGTGGGAAATCTGGCTGTTGGTGAACTTAGACCTGACAAGAAGATGGGGAGAAGTGACGCTACCATGTTTAGACCCAATCTGGGGTAACGGCCGCCACCCTGCCCCAGGGTAGGACGATACCCAGAACAGACATGACGGTGCGCCTTACCACACTTTGCCCTGAACCATGGTAGCGCTTACCACTGGCTGTTCTCCGCAATTTTCGTAGATCACAACCGGCGGTAACTGCTACCACAGTTCGGGGCAAAACATGGTGAACATCTGGCAGTCGCCAAACAGAAGTAATGGTGATTGTGACCCAGGGGTGGGGTTAAGTGTGGCTAAGCAAGATAGTGTCACTTCTGAAAATACCCAATGTGTAAACCTAGTAGAGTTCATTATGTAATGTATTTTCTTAACTTTCAAACAGGGAACAACCATGCATCCACCAAGAAAAATGTACTGGATAATCTAGTTGGCCTTTTCCATCACTAATTTCTATGACTCTAGGATAATTCAGTCACTATTAATCAGGGATCAGAGCTAGCTCTGATGTCCAGCTGCTGGCTGCCAGGGTCACAGACAATGTCATCATATAGAAACAAGACACTCTAATTCAAGCAGGGAGAGAGAGAGAGAGACTGGATTTTCAGGTGCCAATTTGTGTATGTGTGAAATCTGCCATTGCATGTTTCCCTTTCTCCCCTACAGGGCTGATTTTTGTGATGCACTTGCATGGGAAGCCTGTTTGCAGTGCTGCCCCTTGATATTGTTACTATAACAAAGCTGTACCAGGCTTCCTTGCAGACACTGTGCCATGAGCTCAGTCCACTTGAAAATTTATCTAGTATCAAGAACAGAATTCAGAACTTCATACCTTAAAAGTTCCAACCATTACAGTTTAGAGAAGGTGTAAGCTCTCTGGGGCAGAGACTGTCATGTCATTGTATGCATGTCCAGTGCCTAGCATAACGAAGTCCCAGTTCCTGACTGGAGCTTCTAATAATTATTATGGTACAAATTAACAGGACCAACATGGGGTGATTTGGTGCCCTCAGCAAAAACCCCAGGTGTCCAGAGGCAGGGGATTGCAATGTATGCAGGCTCTCCTGTTCTCCATCCCTAGGTGTCAGCCACCCCAGCTGGTCACTGTCTTGAACAGGATGTCCAGGATTCAGTGGGAAGACCAGTGCTTTAAATTAACCCTAATACTAACTAGAGCAAAAAGAAAACCTGGTAGCAGCATAGGGAGTCTGACACATCATTGAGCAGTTCTGATTTGATCCAGCAGAGGGCAGTGGCAACCCATTACTGTATCATGCAGTATTATAAAGTTTTGTTGTTCATCCTTACCTTAGCATGTTGAACAGGCCTAAGTTTAGCATCAGTCATTCCTGAGGAAGATATTCATTCTAGCTGTACACACCCTGAATGCATCCCAACATTCTTCACAAGTGCCTATCTCTTCAAGAAGCCACAATCCCTGTCATAACTCTCCTACCTTCCCACACCCCTCCCGTTGCCCAGTATTTTGCCTTCTTCCTGTATCTGCTGCCACCCCACCAGCTGATTCTCAGATGAGTCCTGTGCACAACAAAGACTGTGGCCCATAGAATCTGACATGGAGCAGAGGGTTGGATTAGATGACCTTTGAGGGTCCCTTTCAAACCTATAATTCTGTGTTCTACCTCCCCAGCATCCTTTTACTTGCTAATGGGCAGGGCCCCATGTATTCTACATTTCCCCCAATGGTAGAAGCACAGAAACCATGGGGCCCTGCCTATGGGACAGCATTCAGGAGATGTTTGCCTGCGTGGGGAATGCATGCTGGGTACTCAGGAAGAACCTGTAGCAGCAGAGAGGTCAGAGCAGGTTTCGATTCTTACCCTGAACAAAGTCTGACCCCGTCCATTTTCTTGCTGCTTGAAACACACCTACATACTATAGTCCCCCTTCAAACTGCCTGCATACTCCTACCATCAGCCCACATGCTAAAGGTTAAATAATAGGAACAGGACAGTGAGTGCACTCTGGCTAACTCCAGACAGCAAGATGCAAAATCCCCCCTGGAGAAGGAGCAGAGTTTTCCACCCTGATGGCTGTGTCATTGTGGAAAGATGCCTCAAAAGGCACAATTAGTCACAGGCTGGAACTTGAGCATTCTCAAAAGGTCTCCCCAAAGTGACAGGGAGAGAAATGTCACATGAAGAGAGGAAGCTCAGTAGGGCCTTGCAATAGCCCTGAAAGGAACAGCAGCATTACTGCTTTGGGCATATGGAAAAGAGAATCCACTTGTTTAAAATCCCATCATCAGAAGAGGTTCTTTAAAGAAGTTAGATCAGGGATGGGGAAACTCTGGGCCAATTCTATTCTGCAGATCATTTTATTTGGCCCCTTTCCAATTTCTGGATTGGGCCTATGGATGCAGCCACTTCCTTCAAGCACTGACAGAATGAACTCAGGAGATGAGAGTGAGGACGAGGACATGCAATCAAGGACAGGGCACATATTCAGCAATAAGGAGTAGATCTGTGACATAGATCCATGATCTGGACTCACTCATTTTCGAAGTGGCCTTCAGGAGGGAAACGTTTCTTCGCCCCTGGGTTAGGCATAGAACTTCAGATCTGATCGACCCTGCTTCTGTGCATGGACGGGAGACTAGCCCCTCTCATCCAGCACTACAACTACAGGATTTTACAAAAGGTTCCCATTCAGCTTCTGATGTATTCTGCGCAGCAGCACCCTCTCTAGCCACTTGCTGACAGGTCAGTTGTGCCCCACATGGGGAAGAGCCCTAGCCTCACCAGTAGAACCTGTCCTCAATGAGAATGAGGTTGAGGTCAGGGTAGGGTTTCAAGAGCCATATCTGCTCCAGCCCTAGCAGGGTCACAATGATGTCCCAGCACAGTGCCTGCTATAACCAGGCAGAGATTAAGTGCACATCCAAATGGCAAATTCAGATTGAAGATACAATCAGAGACTTTGGGCGGAATCAGCATACATTAAATCAGGGGGGCGGGGAGCCATACTCTTCTACTTGTCCTGCAAGACCAATTCCATTGAATAACAATGAACTCCTGTATGATACCCCCGTCCCATGGAACAGACAGGCTCTGAAATTGTGCCAAAGGGTCTAGGGGAGTAAAAACAGATTCGGTATGGAACTCAATTGCTTTCCCAGCCCAGGACAGGATGCTGCCTCAGCTATCAACTGCAGAACACAAATAACCAGGGTCCTGGAGCCTGTGTAGCCCTAGAAGACAAGATCTTGGAAACCATAGTTCAAATCCTGACTTAGACGTGAACTCAAGTCACTATCTCTCAGCCTCAGTTCCCCATCTTTAATATTAATTTTATTTTATTTATTTATTTATTATTTGCAGCATTTATATCCCGCCTCTCCTGCCTGGGCAGCTTGAGGCAACTTACAAAAATTAAAATATTTAAAATATACATAAAATATATAAAATTCATAAAAGGGAGGCATAAAAGAAAATTAAAAACCCACCCTCACCCACCTCCCTCACCAGAGGCTTGGCGGAACAGCCAGGTCTTGCACTGTCGCCGAAATGAGGGCCAGGGCCACCCGGGCCTCCACCGGAAGGGAGGTCCACAGTCTGGGCGCCACTACCGCGAAAGCCCTCTCCATTATAGCCCCCCGCGCCACCCGGGGACACCAAGAAGGGCGCCCCCGGTGGACCGCAGGGGTTGATCCAGGGCACAGAGAGTGAGGCGGTTGTGCAGATAGGAGGGGCCCAGACCATATAGGGCTTTATAGGTCAGCACCAACACTTTGAATCGGACTCGGAAGACTATCGGCAGCCAGTGCAGAGCTCGGAGCACTGGTGTAATGTGCTCACGGCGACCCGTCCCCATAAGGAGATGGGCCGCTGCATTCTGCACCAGCTGCAGCCTCTGGGCCGTCACCAAAGGTAGCCCCATGTAGAGCATGTTACAATAGTCTAATCTTGAGGTGATGAAGGCATGGATGACAGTGGCCAGGTCAAAGTTCGAGACATATGGCCGAAGCCGTCGCACCAGATGTAATTGGCAGAAAGCACTCATCGCCACAGCCTCAACCTAGAGATTCAGGCGAAGCTGCGGATCGAGGAGTACCCCCAGACTCTGGACCTGAGAGACCAGTGGGGGACGAACCCCATCAGTGATGAGAGATGTCACACCCACCGCTCTCCCCACCAACGTCCCCACCATCATGTCAGGATTTAGTTTCAGATGGCTCACCCTCATCCAAACCCCCACAGCCGCCAAACATTGGGTAAGCACTGAGACTGCCGGGTCTGGGTCGTATGAAAAGGAGAGGTAGAGCTGGGAAGAAGAAGGTCCTATCTCACAGAGTTGTTGTGAGGGTGAGCTACATAAAAAATATAATACACTGTGAACAATGAATGTGCTATAGAAATAATAATCATTCTGCAGCTCAGACTTTTATACACACTTTTTGCCTTGAAAAGGGTAAGTAGCATCAGCCAGTCTGGAGGGTGAGAAGTCAGAATGATGGATCACCTGATGGCAAAGGAAAGGAGGCTGTGTTTAGTAATACCAGAGGTAAATCTCAAACCACCTACTCTGGAATGCATGGGCATAGCTATAATAAATATTTTATTTAGTGGCGTATCCAAATGGACATAACCAACATAGATTTTAAAATACACAGTGAAGATCAAACAGTAAAATAATACAAAATACATTGTCTTATAAAGATTTGGTCCCATCATTTTACCCCTCATTTTACCCTGGTCCTTGTCTTCCTTAATAAATCACATTAGAGGAACTATTTTCTCAGGATAACACCAAGGCATCATCCAGCAATGGCCATACAAAAAGAAAAGTTAAGGAATTTTTGGCTGTCAGTCAGTTTTTATCCTACTACCGCACCTTCGGGACTAATGGCTTTAAATTTTAGGAAGCAGCTTCTCCTTGTTGATTTCAACAGGAATCTAGCTACAGCCTCTGAAATTTCTGCAGATTTATCTTCTAGTCAGATTTTTGTCAATTCCTGACAAGATCTCCCTGGAGTACGTACCAAAATTGGATTCAGATAGCTCTCCCTAATATCCTGGTATAATTGGCAGTCCAACAAGATATGGGATATCATTTCAACCTGTAGGGAGTCAAGCGGGCAGAGACGGTTTAAAAAGGGTGTCCCGTTATAACGGTCCTCAACAACCATGGAGGGGAATACATTAAATCGAGCCCAAAGCATTGGGCCCACCTCTTTTCCAGTAATCAGCCGCCTGATCAACGTTGGGGATCAGAATTGCATACTGCCTCAGAGGAGCTTAGAACGTTATGGCAGCAATATCGTCTTGGCAAGCAACATCCCCAATTCTCCTTTTAATTTCTGCTCACGCTGCCAAAAGGTCTCTGCTTTGAAAATAGGTTTTTGAAAAACCCAATTTAGATGGGCATCGCTATAATAGGTGGTGAAGCAGTACAGCTGCACCAGAGCTTCTGAGCCTGTGGGGTGCCCATTCCCCCTGCCACTGGGAGGAGGGGTGGAGGGAAAGCCCATGCTGTCTTCTGCACCAGGGCTCATTCCAACCTAACTATGCCCCTGAGGAGTGGCCCCATGAGGAATGCAGCCATATAGAGGAGGCTGGAGACAAAAAAAATCAACTGATGAAAGAGAAAGCAAAGTGCTAGTTTCTGAAATGGTCCTAGACAAATTTTGTGCCTGTCTGCACTTGTAAAATCCCCAAACATCCTTTGTAGCTGCATCTTTAACAGACTTGCTGCCAGCAGCAGGTAAGCTGCTTAGACAAGGCTGGATGTGTGAGGCTGCCAGTTTCATGTGTAAACTGAGCACACTTGACCTGGAGTCACTGACCATGCCAGTGCCAGGAATTGTAGGCGGCCATGGCCATCCCAACAGTGACTGCCACTTCAGTGCTGTGCCCTCCCGGAGAGCAACAGTGAGCATGCTAGCTTGGGATCGCAGCTATTCTGTCAGGATTTGTCCCTGCCCTGGACAAATGTACTTGGCATGTTCATTGAGATCTCGTTGGCAGCAGTGGCAGTGCCGTGTCAATGGTAGCAGAAGTCACAGCCCTTTGTGTTGGAGCTTGGGGCTCGCGGTTGTCAAAGGCTCAGCTTCGAGTCACTGCACCATCTGCTGGCTACTCTCAGCCACTGCACCATCATAGTGGTTGCCGTAACCAGGCTAGAAAGTCCAAAATTTCCAAACACGATTCGAGAAAATTTCAGCACCCAGCAAAACTGCTCAGAAAATCTGATCCGAAAAACCTGTTGTCGCAACCAGAGTAGAACACAAAGCAGCACTGTGCCTAGAGTGCACAGACAGGCTGAAAAGGTAGCTGTTTTCCCCAGCATGTTTGTATATAATTCCTGGTTTTCTTTCTGCTCATCATGGTCAGGAGGGGCTCCTTTCCACACTGAATGCTCCTTTAGGCACCAACTTTGCAGTTACTAGGATTTGTTCCCCAGGTAGCCATTGCTGGATTTTGCTGCTAGTCTGAAGACACGTGACAGGAGTGTGGTTCTTGTTTCATGGCCCATGGGAAACAGAACAGTTGTGTCTGTTTCATGTATAGCTACAGGGGACCTTCCGGCGGGAGCACTGACAAAGCAGACTATTAGTACTAATCATTTCTATAGCACTTTCAGCACTCAAAGTGCTTTACAATCCTTAATTAGTTAACTTCACAACAACCCTGTGAAGTTTGTCAAAGCCTGAGCATCTTTTGGAGGCAGCATAAGACCCTCCTATTTGGCCAGGCCTTTGGTGGGCAAGGATAGGCTTTAGGGGGTGGTTTGCACATATGATGTATTTCTTTCATGTGTTGTAACCCTTTCTCAGGCCTTGGGATAGGGCAGGTTGTACATCCAGATAAATAGGTGATTACATTTTATAGATGGAATGGACTGGAACTTGCCCACAGACACTGAAAGCGTTTATAACCAAGACAGTATTTAAACCCCGATCTCCCAGGTCCAACTCCAACAAACTATCCATTAGGCTACACATCTGCCACAGAGCCAGCAGCAAGGTGCTAATTCTGACACAAGGCACCCAGGATTGGCATCGTTATTTGGGTACCAGCAAAGTGCACAATGGTACATAAGCACAAAACAATAATCAACCCCACCACCAGAGAATATTGCAAAGGAGCGACCTCATCTTCCCCTTCCCACCCTGCCAGCTAATAAAATAAAGGGCCCATGGGAGTGTGTGTGTGTATATATATATATATATATATATATGGCAGCTTACAATTTTAATAAAATACAGTAAAAGCATACAAATATCAATAATAGCAATAAAACTAACAACTCATAAAACAATAAAACAGGTACCCCAAGAAATAAATCCCACCCTCCCCTTTACCCTACCCACAACCTCTCTTGCCAAATGCCTGGTGAAACAGCCAGGACTTACACTGTCTTTGGAAGGAGGGGAGATCCAGGGACAGACGAACCTCCACCAGGAGGGAGTTCCACAGCTTTGGAGCAGCCACTGAGAATGCCCTCTCCATCATTCCCATCCAACAAATGAGGGGGACCTCAAGAGGGGCACCCTCTGATGACCACAGGGGCCAATCCAGAACCTGGGGGGTGAGGCGGTCTCACAGATAAGTAGGGTCCCAGCCATTTAGGGCTTTAAAGGTCAGTACCAACACATTATTATTATTAATAATAATTATAATTATTATTATTTTTATTTTATTATTATTTTATTTATTATTAACATTTATATGCCGCCCACTCCTGCTACAAGTATCTTGGGATTCACCTTGAGTCCAGAAGACAATAGGCAGCCAGTGCAACGAACAGAGCACTGGTGTTATATACTCACGGTGACCCCTCCCTGTAAGGAGGCGGGCCGCTGTGTTCTGCACCAGCTGCAGTCTCTGGACCATCACGTAAAGTGTGTTGCAGTAGTGTCATCTCAAAGTGATGAAGGCATGGATGATGGTGGCAAGGTCAGATCCTGAAATATATGGCTGAAGCCATCGCACAAGATGTAACTGACAAAAAGCACTCCTCACCACAGTCACCACCTGAGTGTCCAAGCAGCGCTGTGAATCAAGGAGCACCCCCAGACTATGAACCTGGAGGACCAAGGATGGGTGTACCCCATCAATGATGGCGACCTCTCCCATACCCAGCCCCGCAGTCCCACCCACCAGCATCACCTCTGTCTTACCAGGATTCAACTTCCGACGACTCGCCCTCATCCAGTCCCCCACAGCCGCCAGACAACACAGAGTAAGCACTAAGACGGGTCTGGGTTTTGCAGTGTAAATGCAGACACAGGGAAGTGGGAACACAATGGGAAACCCAGAGGGGGAAAGGTGTTCATGGTGGAGGAAGACGTAGAGTTTGGGAAGAAGTTCATTATAAACACCCAACCTGTGAGAGAAAACCCATTGTTTCCTTGAGTGACTTGGCCTTTTAGAGGAGGCACAGCACACATCCAAGCACTGTCTGCAATGCCCAAATGACTGAGAACCCAGGCACTGCACTGGAAAATACAAAACCATGGATGCTAATAGCTAATGATATACCCAGAGCAAGATTAGCATGTAGTTATGGGGCTGTAGCCCATGGCCCCAGATTTTGGGGGTCCCCAAAAATAAAAACAGCTTAGCAACCCCTTTCCTATCTATAGCAGCACCATCTCCTACCATGACTGAGGAGAGACCAGGCCCAGGGCTTCTACGAGTGCAGCAAAAAGCTCCCCCTCCCCCCCAATAAAAATCAGTCTCCCATCAGACTTAACCCAGCCCTGAACATCTCCCCATTTCCATTTGCCCCTCATTATTTAAGGCTAGAGGAGGGGTCCCAAGCTGTGGACCAGGACCCTCAGTAGGGACACACCATCTCCAAATGGGGCCATGATTCCAACTGATATTATTTGTTATACTCTGCGTGGCTTTGTTGGGGTCACAGAATTACATGCAAGTCTCAAAATGGGGTCATACAAGCAAGACATTTGGGAAGTGCTGCTCTGTGTGCCCCTTCAGGTGGAACATTTCCTTCCCAACCCTGCCCCCTATCCAAAAGGGGAGAGCCCAGTTATCTGGAAGTGACAGGTTGCAGTCTCTGGGTCTAGACTCTCTTTCTTGGTTTCCTCCACCTTCCAGTTTCTGGAAGACGCAGCATCCCTCTCTTCTGCCCGCCCCTTTCTCCTCCCTTTGGAGGAACTGGCTGCACAGCTGGGTTGTAAAATAATCCAGCTGTTCCTATGACTACACGTTGGCAGCAGGCAGGAATGACGCCAGCACATGAGGCCTCAGTCCATTCATTCTCAACACCCAGATCTGTTTGTTTTGGTTGAGGCTGTGTTTGTTTGGGAAGCAACAGGGCCAGCCCTATTGCGGGGCAGCTCGGAGCGGCTGCCCCAGGCCGCACTCCTGGGGGGGCCCCGCACTTCGGGTCCCCAGCTCCCGGACTGACAGTGGCCGGGAGCTGGGGACCCCAGGCGCAGGGGGCCCCTGGCCAAGTCCGACTCGACTCCAACTGACAGGCAGTGGAGGGGGCCAGCAGGAGTGATGGAGAGGCCCTGCCTCTCCCATACTCGGTGGTCCCCCTCCGCTGCCTGTAAGTTTCAGCCAGGGGAAATGTGGGAGAGGTGGGGCCTCTGCCTCTCCCTCATTTCCCCTGTCTGAGACAGCCCAGCAGCAGAGGGGACCAGTGGAAGTGAGGGAGAGGCAGAGGCCCCACCTCTCCCTCACTCCATGGATGGTCCCCCCCTCCCCTGCCTGTCAGTCTCAGCCAAGCGAAATGTGGGAGAGGCGGGGCCTCTGCCTCCCCCTCATTCACCCTGGCCGAGACAGCCAGGCAGCAGAGGGGGCCAGAAGTGAGGGAGAGGCAGAGGCCTCGCCTCTCCCACACTCCCTAGCAACTTCCGGTGGCGCGGACAGCGCAGGGGCAGATTTAATCTGCTGTCGCGGTGCCTGCCCCACTCAAGGCTCTGAGCCTGACGTGGGGCCCAGGCCGGCAGCGGCGGCGGTGGCAGATCAAGTAAGTGATCCCAAAATAGATGGACTTGTGGATGGGCGGGTTCCCAAGCCCAGGTCCGGGTAGCACGCTGCCCCCCGACCAAGCCGGGAAGTGTCCCTAGGCCCGCCAGCCGGCAGCGGCTTTGCCACCAGCAAAAGAATAGGGCCCCGCCTTTGTCCCCCACCCTGGGCCCCGCATATTGTAAGGCCAGCCCTGGGAAGCAAGTCTGTTCTGGAGGGGCAGGTGGAGGCAGATCCCAGAGATTCCAGCAAAGCTGCTTTCTGTCCCTCACCCTATGGCTGTCTGTCTCCAGTCCAAGCTGATACCAGGAACAAACATTTTCTGGGATCCCACCACAGCACCAGGCCTTTGCAGGAGCCTAGGTACAGCCAGCATGGTTCCCAGTTCAGTGCAGCAAACTCTTGTGGACACAGTAGCTCTACCAAATAGGGCTTGTAGCAGAATGGAGGTGGCGACTGGATCAGTGTTTAAACAACTGACCCTTCAGCAGAGGGGTTGGGATTTTGTGGTAAAGCAAAGGGCAGCTTGTTTCCTCATTCAGCAGCAGCCAGTTGCAGGAATTCAGCAGTCTCTGCCCACGCGTGGGTAACAGCAAACTGGCTCCACAGCACCAATAGTAAGGGACTACAGGGAGTGGTGAGGTGGACAGGACACATGACTAGGAGTCAGGTAACACATGTTCTGTTCCTGGCTCTTCCACCAAAAGAAGTTCCCTGTCCAAAGTGACTCAGCAAAGTTGCTGAGTCACTTTGGACAAGGAAGGGCGAATTCACACGTGCAGCAATTATCTGGATTTTTAAAAACTGGTTCTCAATAGTTCGCTGTTAACAAGTCCTGTTGCATTCACATGCATGCCATACCGATTTTAAGTACAGCGAAATAATGCATTCAGACCTTCTTGTAGTGCGTGCTTACCCGGCTGCTCAGTACGGTTCAGTTACAGGAAGTGGCCTGTGGGGAGCCAGAAGGTTGCTACTTTGTAGCAAAGTACAACTTTGCTACAACCTTTGCTACAACTTTGCTACAACCTTTGCTGCAACTTTGCAAACTTTGCAACAACCTTTGCTACAACCTTTGTAGCAAAGGTTGCTACTTTGTAGAATCAGGGAGTAAAGAGGGAGAGCCTGAGGCTGCTGGAAAGAAGCCCCTCGCATAGTGAGGCGCGCTGCTTCTCTCCCTGGTTTCTTTCCGGTATCCCGCTGCTGCTACTGCTGCAGCACTACGGTAGAGGCAGAGGCAGATGATTGAAAGTCCCTTGGAGGGAAGAACTTTTTTGGGGAGAAGCATGGAGGGGAAACATGGAGGGGAAGAACTTTTTTGGGGAGAAGCTGGCTGCAGCCTGCACCCAGCGAGGCAACTACAGGGCTCCAGCTGGTCTCACTGCTTCCGGTAGGGGCAGGAGTAAAACAGCGCACTTGGAAGCACGGTTGCATTCACATCAGAAAAGATTACACACTAGTTAAAACCAGTACGATGTTGCTTTCACACTGCTGTTAAGTGCGGATTTATTGAAAACGGACAGCAAAAAGGTAGGTTTGAGTAGCTTTTCAACACGCATTGCTTTAGTGCGATATTGACTCCATTTAATCGAATTTAAGTGTTCAGACAGGCATGAAACATTCGGGGTTTTTTTTTAAATCGCACAAATCAGAACGTCTGAATCCCCCCGAACTTCCACCCTGTTTCTCCTCCCACCTTGGGTCAGCCTTCAGACTAGTGCAGGGGGGAAACTGCCCCTCTCAGGGTTGTTGGTGTGGCTGGTGGGGAGTACAGCTGCATTTCTCATAAATCTCTTGTTTTGTTCTTAGGATTTCCAACTTGTGTTGTCGCTTTGTCTCCTTTGTCTGTAGCCTCAGTTTCTCCAGCTTGAATTTCTCTTGGGCTGCTTTGCGCTTCCTGTTGTGTTGCTCCTGCTGTTGCTGTAGCTGTATTCTTGCTAGCTCTAACTGCATTAACAGTGCATCTTTAGTGTTGCTACCTGCTCCCTCCTTCTGCAGCAGGGCTTGCTCCTTTGCTCCATGATATGGAGTATGAGCTCATTTTTATTCTTGCCCTCAGTCCCCAAGTTTCTGCTGCAACATTCCTCTGTTAACTTTTCTTTGTTCATATTGGACATTCCTAGAGGTCATACCGTCTTATCTAACTAGCACTGGTTCTCAAAATGATAAAATAAAACAACAAACACAGCGCTCTTGCTCAATCTTTGCCTGCTTGCTTGTCCCAAATCTAGGAGCTGAGTTCCATCCGCAGCTGGCAGTTCAACTGTTTAGTCCTTGTACATTGGTACACAATTTTGGTTTTCACTGCATTGGCTCACTACTTTGATGGGATTGGGACCTCTCTGCCCCACTCCGGGTTGGCTGTGACTTAGTTTCCCCACTTACAGTGCGCACTGAAGATGACTCCCTCCAGAATTACTCCAGCCTGTAAAGGGTTAACCCTCTCTGTCACCCTTACCTGAGAGTTCCCCAAAACACAGAAAATTAATTAAACTGTTTGTCTCAGTCTTTAACTCAGAATCCCCTCCACTGTGTCACCCAATGTCAGTACCACACAAAGCATGCAAGGCTTAATTAAAAGAGTTTTAATTTGTAAATCAAAATTAAGATGAGTGCAAGATTGGATACAAGAGTGCAATAAAACAAAACAAAGATAACACAAAGCTACCTTAGTTTATGAGTGTCTAAGCTAAAATCTTACCCTCTCTCTATAGTTCATGCTTAAATGTCTATTTCTCAGCCAGATGGAATGGTTGGGTACAGCTTCTTGCCTCTGTTGCAGAGAGTCAGTCAATTCCAGGATGAATCTCTTGTCCTTTGTCTCTGATCGCTTTTAAATAGTTTCTTGGTAGCCCTTCCCACCACTTCGAAGACTGTCTTGGTAGATACTCCACATCCCCCATGCCTCCCATGTGTCTCAGGTAGTGACACTTCTATTGTGTTGGTAATCTGTTTTGTTGAGTTGCTCTGTTTCTCAGACAGTGTTGGTGACTTTGGGCTCACAACTCTGCTTTTTAGATTTCTGATCATTATGTATGTCATATACAATCTTTCATCATAGTGATATACTCCGCATAATTCCAAGTTGTTTGATATCAGGCATAGCTAGGAAATGTGTACATGAAGTACCCACACCATATGCATGTATGTTTCATGTGTGGTACGTATGTTGGTTTCATAATCATCATCACAAGCCCCCATCCCCAGAGGTCAGCAAGTGGAGAGGACTTGGAGCTGCAACCTAACCTTCCCCTACCCCTGGGGCACTGTCTACAGAGTAACAACCCAAAGCAGTGACCATTATTTGTTTATTTATTAATTTATTTATTATTAAATTTAATATCCTGCCCCTTGTGCCTCTGGCATCCCAGGGCGGCTTACAATAAAACAATATAAATACAAACAATAAAAATAACACATTAAAAAATCTAAAATTTAAATGTAAATCTAAAAGCACAGAAAATCAAAATACAAAAGTTCTGCGATAGAACCCTCCCCCTCTTCCCCCCTGCAGAACTCCTAGCTAAGAACCATGTTTTGCAATTTTGTCAGAAGGCCAGGAGGTCCGGGCTGACGCAAACCCCCACCAGGAGGGCATTCGAAAGCGACGGTGCAGCCACTAAGAGTGCCCTGTCGATATTGCGGGACCTCCAGGAGGGCATCCCCGGTTGACCGCAGGGCCCACCCCAGGGCACGGGGAAGGGGGTGTGAGGCAACCTTTCAGGTAAGTGGGTCCTAGGCCATGTAGGGCTTTAAAGGTCAAAACCAGCACCTTGGATTGGGCCTGGAAGACAATAAGCAGCCCGTGCAGAGTACGGAGCACCGGCTGAATATGCTCTCTGCAGCCCATGCCTGTAAGCAGCCGGGCCGCTGCATTCTGTACCAGCTGCAGCTTCTGGACCGTCATCATGGGCAGCCCCAAGTAGAGCACATTGCAATAGTCCAATCTTGGGGTAACAAATGCATGGATAACAGTGGCAAGATCGGAGTCTGAGACATATGGGCAGAGCCTTCTCACCAGATGCAATTGGCAAAAGGCACCCCTGGCCACAGCCTACACCTGGAGATCCAGGCACAGCTGTGAATCCAGGAGCACCCCGAGGCTCCACACAGATGGAACCAAAGGAGGACGGACACCCCCAATAATGAGGGTGACCCCCCTCACCCAGATAACCGACCCCATCAACCAGCACCACCTCTGTCTTATTGGGATTGAGCTTCAACTGGCTTGACCTCATCCAGTCCCTCACAGCTGCCAAACACTGGGACAACAAGGAGACCATGGGATTTGGGTCTGCTGAAAAAGATAAATACAGCTGAGTGTCATCTGCATATTGATGACAGCAGACGACCCCCCAGCTGCGGACCTCCTCCCCTAGCAGCTTCATATACAGCATTACTGCTGTAGACAAGGTGGCACAGCTGGGGGCACCTTGAATCATGTAGTTGTAAGGTGAAGTGAACTCCTTGTTCCCTTCCCCTTCTGGGACAGGGTCAAGAGAACGTTGCTCAGAGGGAGTGCTGACATGAAGGGAAGGAACAATCATCCAAAATAAGGGGAGGACAGCTCCCCCCCCCCGCCACCCTTTGAGCCCTGATACCCACCTCAAAATGGTGGCAGCTCTGCCATTCAGGAACTTCAAATGAAGGCAAGAAGCAGAGTGGAACAGGGAACATCCCAGCCTTCTGCCCAAGGTGGCAGACATGATGCTACTATCAGTATTAAGGAAGAAACTGTCCCCTACACTCCAAAGTCAGGGAGCCCCCCTCCCCCCATGTTGCACCCCTGCTGACAGGAGAAGGAATCGGGGAATTGCTCCAGTACAAAGAATCTTGGGTGCCAGGTTATTGGTAGGTGCTGGGCCTGGCCATTGCGTAGCAGAGACCCATGCTGAAAGACACAGGCGTGACTCTAGTTGGCATGCTGACTGGCTCCCTGATTGGGTACGGGTCAGTCTGGACCAGCCCAAGGTGCTTGGCCACCCCAGACAAGATACATTTTGGCACATTTCCTTCCTTCCCACTATGACACAATTCCCAGCTGAGGGATTGCATTGTGGGTAAGGGTGCTTCTATTTCTCACCAATCAATTGGCAGGGAGCAGGAGTCCTGGAATGGTCACCAGCCAGCCTTCTGAGGGGAACACCGGCACCCTGGTACCGTCCCATCCCCTATTGCTGACCGGTCCTGGCAAGGTCAGAGTGCACTGCAGAATCAGCTGGCAAATTGAGGGAGGGCATGCTGCTTGAGCCACTCAGACTTGTAGAGGTCCTGATATCACCTCTTCTGTCCATTTGACAGGCTCCATGAACAGCCACATACAGCCCTCCTCACAGGAGGTCATTGGGAGGAACATTAAAAAGGAACTGGTCCCTAGAAAGTGCTGGGACCCTTTGCCTTGCCCATATCCATATGTCCCTTGTTTCCATCCCTTTCTATCCAAAACTTAGTCTCTCTCCTCATTTACCACCCAGTTTAAAGCAAAATTAGCCTCAGTGGGATCTAAACTGTTGTAAACCTTTAGAGCATGCCATATTCATTAATGAGCCAGCTCCCTCCCTATAGTGACTAATGCTCCTCTGCTTACCTCTTCATTAGCACAATGTCACACCTGGGATGCTGCACAGCTCCTAACAGGAATCCAAAGACTAATGGAGTTCTGCAGCCCATGGTGCTACTCAGGAATGAGACTGACTATGACTTCTGGAAGCAAGAAGCCCATAAAAATCCTCTGAAGATCTGGAATGAGCACTTGTAACAGGTCAGAGGCCCTGTGGGCCAGAGGCCCTTTAAGAAGTAAAGAGGGCCATCCAAGGCTTGAGGAGACTGAGCCCTAGTGGTGTAGCATCAGCGCTGTGGGAGTTAAAAGTCCAAAGTCAATCGAGTGTGGCTGGAACAACACTGGCCTTTTAAGACTGGACACTCTGGAGGAAAGGCCACACCACTCTGGAGTATAAGAGGAAGCCGCCTGAAGCCAGAGAGAGCAGTCTGTACTTGACTGTGGAGGTGAGCGGAGCTCCAGCAAGACTCCTCTCCAAGGTCCTGATTGAAGACTGCTGTTAAGGTACTGCAGAGGGCCACTGGGAACTAGCCAGAGGACTGTGGACCTGGCTGAGCTAGGGGCTAGACAGAGCATGGGGGACAGAGGGGTTGCTTCCTGGCATTAGTCAGACTACTGTGAAGAGACTATATAATATGATGTGTTTGCTTATGTGAATAAAGACTGAGATTTTATGGGCCTCAATCCAGTAAACACTTAGCCAAGGCAGGCCCGTCCCAGCTACAGCACTTTTTCTATATCCTAGCAGACACAGTTTCCCTGTACCCCCCTACTGGGGCTAAATTACATGGAGCTCCTTGCTACTTCTTAATTGCTAACAGGACTGCAAGAAGACAGCAGCAAGAGGAAGAGGAGGAGGTTACCATAGCCAAAGGCTGAAAAGAGCCTGGAAAAGAGTATTGCTTGAATGGATAATGGAAACCTTCAGATGTGGCTGGCCATCAGTGGCTGCTGCATTGGTCACAGGAGCATGCCTCCTCACACACCACCATCACATGAGCAGTTGGATGTGTGAATGGTGGGGGGCCATGCGTGGATGCGTCTTGTTTAAAAACACCTATAGTATTTTGGAAAATACTAACGCAACCCAAAATCGAATTTGCCGCCTTAGCTACTGCATTGCACTGTTGATTCATTAAGTCTGTCATCTACTAGAACCCCAGATCCTTTTCAGAAGAACTGCTGTCAGTTTCCATTCTGCATTTGCACTTTTGATTTTTCTTTCCTATGTGCAATATTTTACATTTGTCTTTTTAGTGATTGATTTACAATTTGTCCTTAATTTCATATTTTAACCAATTTTCCAAATTACCAAGATCAGTCTGAATTCTGATGCTAATCTCTAAAGGGTTTGCAGTTCATCCCAGTTTTGTGTCATTGACAAATCTGATAAGAATGCTCTCTCTCTCTCTCTCTCTTTGTCTAAATCACTGATGAAAATGTTAAACCGCACTGGACTCCCTTGGGAGACACCACTTGCTACCTGTTTCCAATCTGATGGTGACTCACCGATTACTACTTTCTGGGTATAACTATTCAACCAGTTGTGATGAACTCACCTAAATAGCAGTACCATCAAGACCATTTTCCTGTCATGCTTATGAGTATGTCATGTAGAACTGCGTCAAATGTCTTACTCAAGTTAAGATATATTACACCAACTGCATCTACATTGTCCACTAAAGAAGAAGAGAAGGTTGGCCTGACATGATTTGTTCTTGGCAAACCCTCTCTGGCTGTTTCTTAACATCTTGTGCTCCTCCAGGTAACTGCAAATCAACTGCTTTATTATTTGTTTTAGGAGTTTGCTTCATATTGAAGTCAAGCTCACCAGTCTGTAATTCCCAGGGTCATCTTCTCCCCGCCCCCTGAAAACAGAAAATAGATTTGCTCTTCTCCAATCCTCCTCTGTCTTCCATGAGGGTTTTGTTGTTGTTTTAAGAGGAAGGCCAATGGCTCAGAAGTCAAAAATCACCTTGGCTAACTCCTTTAATACTCTAAGGTGAATATCACCTAGCCCCACTGATTTAAATATATCTACATTATCCGGACATTCTTTAACATGATCCTTCCCTATGTTGACCTGTCTCTGTACTGGCTCCTTCTCAATGTTTAGTGCCATGATCTGGTCACAATCAGATTTATTTTATTTTTTTAAAAGACTGAAATTAAGCAGGCATTGAGTATCTTGGCTTTCTTAGTATTCTCCATTGCTAGCTCCCAACCTGTATTGCATAATGAACCTATACTTCCTATTGTGTGCCTCCTGCTACTAACATTCTTATAGACCCCTATCTGTTGTTCCTCCTCCTTCATTAGCTGCAGCTTGCTTTATGCTTTTGCCCTTCTTATCTTCCTCCTCTGTTCTTACACTGTTTTCTTATATTCATCCTTATGTTCAATTCCGGTAACTTTCCCTTTTGGTTTTCAAGTCTTTAAGATGCTCTTAGTGTAACCTCATTGATTTCTTTAACTCCTTCCCATTTTTCCTGTTCATTTGGGGAAGCTTGCTACTATGCCTTCAGAACGGACTTTTTGAGCAGCTGCCAGTCTTCATAAGCTCCCCTTTCCCCTTAGATTTTCAATCCATGGATATTCTCATTATCTTTCCAAGTTAGTTGAAGTCAGCTTTTTTGAAATAGAATGCCATGATTATGTCGCTTACCCTCTGTCCTTTTCTGAGGTTCCTGAACTCAATCACTTCATGGACACTTTCATCCAAATTGCCCACCATCTCTATATTGTCAACCAACTCTTCCTTAGCAGTCAGGATCAGGTCTAGAATAGCTGCATCCCTGTAGGCTGCTTGCCCACCTTACACAATTTCACATTACTTTGTATCTTACATGATATTTTGTAACATGCATGTGTCTTTACTCATTTGGCAGGGAAATTAACATAATATCATCACAGATGTCAGGGCAGGTAAATCCAGCTCTGACATTTATGTGAGTTCTGTATTACGTAACATTTGAACATGTGCATAGGTGGAGTGGAATGTACAGCACTGCATATAACTATTTTATTTATTTTATAGATTTATATGGTGCCCGTCCTGCCTCAGGCAGCTCAGGGCAACTCACAACCACATCATACAATACAATAAAAATATAAACAATAATAATATAAATCATATAAATATCAATAAAAACATTTAAAAGTACAAAACGTGTGCTGCAAAGTATCAACCCTCCCGCCCACCCATTAACCCTCCCTTCCACCAAACACCTGGCAGAAGAGCCAGGTCTTGCACTGACCAAGAAATATAAGAAGGCTTGAGCTGAGGCGGACCTCCACTGGGTGGGAGTTCCACACCACCGGTGAGGCCGCTGAGAACGCTTGCCTGTCGGTCCCCACCTGTCTATAGTGGGAAGAGTAGCCCCCAACAACTCCAGGAGCCGCCCAGGGGCACCGCCATAAGGTGCTTCCTGCGGCCCATCCCAGTGAGCAGACAGGCTGGCATTCTGCACTAGCTGCAGCTTCCAAACCATCACCATGGGCAGCCCCATGTAGAGCACATTACAATAGTCTAGCCTCGAGGTGACAAATGCATGGATGATAGTGGCCAGGCCAGAGTCTGCAATATAGGGGTGGAGCCACCTCACCAGATGTAGCTGGCAGAATATGCTCCTGGCCACAGCTGATGCCTGGAGATCCAGATGCAGCTGTGGATCCAGGAGCACTCCCAGGCTCCTAACCTGAGATGCCAATGTGGGGCAAACCCTGTTATAACAGGGTACAGCCCCTCACCCAGGACCCCAGACCCACCAATGAGCATCACCTCCATCTTGCCGGGATTCAATTTCGGTCGGCTCGACCTCATCCAGTCTGCCACAGCCGTCAAGCACTGGGAAAGCACTGAGACAGCAGGACCTGGGTCGGATGAAAAAGACAGGTATAGTTAAGTGTCATCGGCATATTGATGAAAACAACGGGTATTTTCAGACATTACGAGACCACACTCACCACAGTCAATACCCTGTGGTGGGGGATGGCCTCGTAACGTCTGTTGGGAACCGGAAGTCCCCGTCCCCCCCCAGATGTTAGCCACACTCAATCGCGGCGGGGAATCACATTCACCACGCGATCGGCGGGACCGGCGGGGCTGGCGCCAATCTCATGGTGAATGTGATTCCCCACCGCGATGAAGGGGCCCGTCTCGTCTGGACAGTAACTCCGTCCCGGAATCCCCTGTGGGATTCCGGGCCGTGGTCAATTCAGGCGGGCACTGTAGCCACATTGGCCGCGGCACCCACCCGTCTCCCCAGAGGGTGGGCGGCGGGGGAGTCGGGGTGGACCGTGCGGCCGCACGTTGCGCCGTGTGGCCCCACCCCCTCCCTGATTCCCCGCCGGGATCAGCCAGCACATTTGTTGGATGTGACGGACTGATTCCGGCAGGGAATCAGAAGGGTGATTCCGGAATGGGATGAATGCTGCCCCGTCTCGTCTGAAATCACCCAAACTCCCCATCTATGTACAACCTCTCCCAATGGCTGCATATAGACATTGAACAAGAGGGGGGGACAGAATGGACCCCACATGGGAGACCCCTGGGAGAAGATGTACAATCTCCCTAGTAGCGCTATAGAAATGATAAGTAGTAGTAGTAGTAGTAGGAATGTGTACATGGGTGAGGTGAATTAAAGATGAATTTAATTTATGGGAAATTACAACATGTGCATGGATCCTCTCTAGTGAATCCCTTAAGGTCACATGATTTCATGAGGGGGGAGGGACAGAAATAAAATAACATGGGCATGCAGCCCAGCAGGAAACTTATATTATTGTTAATTTCACAATCCCACATGAAAATCAGGACAAGTAGGCTTAGTTGGTGCCTCTACCAACTAAATAGGTAAGTTGTCCCCTACAGCTGCCAGGAACTTAAACATTTTGTGTTTGGTTTTGTCCTTCTTCCAACAAATATTTGGTTAGCTGAAATCCTCCAGCACTACTATTTTGTGAAACATAGCTACTCCAGATAACTGCTCTACAATGTTTTGTCCCTATCTTCATCCTGATATGGTGGTCCATAGCATCCCCATTACATCACCTCTATTTCTTTCTCCTTTATTTTCAGCCAGAGACATTCAACACAAATCAGTCTCTCCTTGTTTCTTGGACTTCCAGGCAGGTGGATGTGTTTCTGACAATACAGAGCAACCTTCTTCCCTTTTCGTCCTACATAACTTCCCTGAATAAGCTGTAGTCCTCTATAATTATCCAGTTGTAAGATCTATCACAGTCTCGGTGATTCGTCTAGATTATGTATTAAGACTTCTAATTCATCCTGTTTATTTATTTATGTATTTTTTAAAATTTATACTCTGCTCTTCCCCAAAGGCTCAGGGTGGCTTACAGTAATAAAAACACAGAAAATACAATAGAAATACAGTAAAATCCCTTTTAAAAGTCCGGCCCTATCCGTACCTGCCAAATGCTTTGCCAAAAAGATAGGTTCTCTCTGCAGGTCCTTTTTGTATGGACAAGATTGGCAGGTGGTACCCACAAGAGAGTGCTCCTGGCTGACTGCAGAAGTCACAGTGAAGCATGGAAGGAAAGGTGGTCTTTCAGGTATGTGTGGGCCAGACCGTTTAGGGCTTTAAAGGTCAAAACCAGCACCTTGAATTGTGCACAGACAGCTATAGGAACCCCATGCAGGCAGCTATAGGAAGCCAGTGCAGCACAGGTGTAATATGACCATGGTGACCCACCCCTGAAGGAAGCTGGGCTGCTGTATTCTGCACCTTCTGAACAGTCATCAAGGGCAGCCTCACACAGAGCGCATTGCAATCATCTAGCCTTGAGGTAATGAACGCATGAAAGATGGTGGCCAGATCCATCACCACCTGTGGCCAGTTATTCCCCCAACTTTTTGCATTTGTGTACAGACAACTCAGATTGTTGATAGATTGCCCTTCTGTTTTCCTGCAGCTTGTGATTTATCCTTAATAGAGCTTCCCTTCTCCCCCATTCAGTAGCTGAACATCGCCATCCTTTATACTTGTCCTTGGGCTTTTGTTGTTTTCCTCCATGGAACCTAGTTTAAAGCCCTCCTTACTAGGTTTGCAAGTTCATGTACTGAAGACACTCATCGTAGTCTTGGTTAGATGGGGAATGCACGGGGGAAATGCCCCCAACAAATCCTGAAAACCACCAGCTTATCCTCTTTCTAAGCCCTTCTTACAGTCGATTTCTCCCACAGTTGCCTACATATCTGTCAGATGAGTATTGCTTGCCATGCAATATGTTTTGTTTAGTTTAGTTTATTTGCAGATACAGGCTTTCACCAAGGCCTCCAGTATTTTGTATTAAATACAAAATAATAAAATCATATAAGAAGAAATACAAATAAAGCACAATAACATTAACTACAAACAATAAATGCAGATAAATCCGAATTCGTCTATTTTGACTCAAGGTGAAAAACTCTCTGTCATCAGCAACTTCCTTCTAATCTGCCCAACTCTACACAAATACAAGTTTCATAACAGAGTGTGAATCTTGTTGTTGAAGAAGCCAAATAGCCTCTCACGACTGGTTAAAAATTCTACTTTTGATAAAAGAGACTGAATAAGAGTTTTTTTCAAATTGTGATAGAGAGAACACTCTGTTACATAATGTACCTCCTTCACAGCACCCAACAGACAGGGACAAAGCCTCTGGTCTCTAGGAATACACAGACATCTGTCTGCCCTGCCATAGGTATTTTATCAAAATGTAATCTGCACAAGGCCACCTTTAGTTTCCAATGGAAGTCCACAGACAAGTAGCACTCCATGCCATGCCTCCATCAACTTTTCACAGACTGTGTGATGGAGCAATACACCAATTATGTGCTGAAGCAAAATCCTCTTGTAAGGAAATGTCTCTGAGTTGCAAGAGATTTTTCATACCTAATAAAAAATCTGGCATCATCAGAAAGGTAATATCCTAATCCACAGAATTTAAAAGTATGAACAACATGAGTAACCAAAGGAGATCTCAAAGAAAGTGATCTACTATCTTTGAGATAACGCATCTTAGAAAACCTCAAAGGGGGGAAAGAGACATAATTTTAAACCAATCATTTAACAACTTTATCTTAATAGTAACCAACGATGCCACCATCCCTTTCTCCAATATTAGAAAGGATGCTGAAGAAGATGAGTAGAAGACCCAGCAAGGATTGTAAACATTTATTAAGGGGTTCATCAATATCCTCGGTTGCCACATACCCCCATATATATGCTCCATATAAAACTTGTGAACATACTTTAACATTAAACATTTTAACAGCAGCAGAGACTGATTCCCATGTAAAGGAAGCATAAAAGCACTTTATAGCCATATTTTATAGCAGTAGAGGAAACTCTAGATCTTTCTTACACTGGGTATTTTCAGACGTTACGAGATCACAGTGAATCACAGTGAATCACAGTCAATATCGCTGCGGGGCCAAAGCGCCCTGAACGTCTGTTTGGCGGTCGCCAGATGTTCACCATGACCGATTCCCACATGGGGTCAATTTCAACCACACTTCCCGTGCTCCCCGCGGGATGAGCTCGGAAAGCGTGGTCAAGGTGATTCCCAGCGGGAAGCAATAAAAAGTAACGTCTGGCCAGTGATCATGGCCCGGATTCCCCGGCGGGATTCCGGGCTGTGGTCAAAGCGTCTGGGCGCTGCAGCCACATTGGCCACGGCTCCCGGCTGTCTCCCCAGAGGGTGGGCGGCGGGGGAATGTGGGGGGGCAGGACCGTGCGGCCGCACGTTGCACCACGCGGCCCTGCCCCCTCCCCGATTCCCTGCCAGGATCAGCCGGCACATCTATTCGGGCCAGGTTTTGACCATGGGGAGTGGTTATTTCATTCACCCCCGCCGGGGATTCACTGGGACGAATCGTGATGGCGTAATGTCTGAAAATACCCACTGTTAGAGTGCCTATCCCAAGAC
The DNA here is from genome assembly GCA_003113815.1 of Sphenodon punctatus. NCBI lineage: Eukaryota > Metazoa > Chordata > Lepidosauria > Sphenodontia > Sphenodontidae > Sphenodon > Sphenodon punctatus. Next base: position 2,076,535 of record QEPC01003965.1, read on the forward strand.
TGAAACAAAGAAAAAATCACTCCTAAGTACTTATATTCATGCACTATATCCATTCTATTCATCCATCCATCAATCATCATCATCATATTTATTAGTAAGTGTAGCCTTAGGCCATTGCTAAAAAGGACAAACATAAACATACACAAGTTCGAGGCACAGCAAACATAAATATACACAAGGTATCACATTACTAAAGCAAGAGACGTGACCATGCACAGGATATCCACCTTGAACCCTTCGTCCAGGCAAAAAACCCTAGCCTGACGGGGATACAGATTTGAAATTTATAAACTGATGTCTCCTAATAAAGGCTGCAGTCAAAAACTTGACCAGAGCACAAGTAATATCCTGGTTGGAGTCCCCAAGCAAAAATTCCTTTGTTCTATCCTCTGACCACCCCAACTGGCTTTATCGCAGGAACCCTAAGAACTCAGCCCGTGGATGGTCGTACAAGTGGCACCTAACCAAGACATGGCCAACGGTTTCGACCTCAAGCTGGTCGAAAGGGCAAAGTCTCTGAACGAACGGCACCCCAGCTAATCTACCCACCCAGAGCTGCGTGGGAAGCACGTTAAATGTTGCAGCTGTCATCAGCCACTTCTCTCTTGCCGAGTACCTTGCCACCAAGTACTGAGCTAGAGACTCAATCGGGGGGGCCAGCCTCAAATAGCAAGACATGTGCATAGAGGCTGCCACCCTTGCCTTCTCCTCCTGTAAATTCACATCCTCCCACCTACGTTTCAATTCAGTCGCCA
>QEPC01003965.1:2077389-2095716 GCA_003113815.1 Sphenodon punctatus
AGTTACTCCCACAGCTTCCTGTGGCTGCACCAGCCTGTGGCCAATCAGGAAGCCGGGAGCCAAAGTCAGGGAGACAAGGCACAGCTGGGAAAAGGCGTGGTCACACAGTAGAGGGCGGAGAGGTGGAAAAGAACCCGAGCATCCGAAGCTAATCATTATCCGTGCCCAGAGTGGCACTAGCCCTTAAGGCAGTGTGCCAAACCCTGCAGGGCTGGGGGTTCAAGACCCAGTCCTGACAACTGGGAGAAGATACTATGAGCTAACTCACAACAGGGCTGAGAAAGGGAAAGCATGCAAATTACACACTGGAGGTAGGAAAGGTCTAGGAGAAGGACAAGCCTATACCAACAAGATGGGCTCCACCTTAACCAGAATGGAACCCAGTTGCTGGCATTAAAAAGGAGTCAGAGCAGTTTTTAAACTAGAATCCAGGAGAAAGCTGACAGGTGCTGAGGAATGTGTGGTTTGGACTGAGGCATCTCCAAAGGATGCTGTTAATGCAGGAAAATTAGAGTATCCTAATATAGAGGATCGGAAAGAAGCTGAGGGAGCTTAGGCAGAAATCTTTGCAGAGCAGACAAATATAAATTATTCCAAAATACCTAAAATGGTTACTTATAATGAGCAGACTAAGAATATGAATAAAAAGATAAATAAAAACATTTAAGGGTCTATATACAAATGCTAGAAGTCAAAAAAGTAAGATGGGAGAATTAGAGTGTTTGGCAGTAAATGAAGATCTAGACATAATAGGCATCTCAGAGACCTGGTGGAATGAGAATAACCAATGAGACACAGTAATACCAGGGTACAAAATATATTGAAATGGCAAAGTAGATAGAGCTGGTGGTGAAGTGTCCCCTATATGTTAAAGACAGCATTGAGTCAAGTAGAATTAACATTTTACAGGAAGGGAACTGTACTCTGGAATCTTTATGGATAGAAATTCCATATGTAACAGGGAAGTGTATAGTAATGGGGCTATACTATGGCCCGCAACCAGGATGGTGAGACTGATTATGACATGCTAGTGAAGATTAGACAGGCTACCAAAATCAGTAACACAATAATAATGGCCCTTTATTAATGTGTGATTTCATTTATCCTAATAGTGACTGGGTGAATGTCTCCTTCAAGCGTGCTATGGAGGTAAAGTTTCTAGATGCCAGAAATGACTAATTCTTGGAGCAGATGGTCCTGAAACTTTAGGTCTAGTCCTAAGTAGAGTACAGGGCCTGGTGCAAGGGGTAACTGTGGTGGAGCCACTTGGCAATAGTGATAATAATATAATCAAAGTTCAGCTAATTACTAGAGGGAGATTGATAAATAAAACTTGCTAATGAGGCAAAAACTAATAATAATTTTTTAAAAAAATACATCAGGCACAAGAGGCTTGCTAGAGAGTCAGCTGGGCTATTAGATGACATGGGGATAAAAGGGGCACTCAAGAAGGATAAGGCCATTGCAGAAAAGCTGAATGAATTATTTGCTTTGGTCTTCAGAGCAGAGAAGGTTGGAGAGATGCCCACATCAGAACTGTTCTTTGTAGGTGATGAATCGGAAGAGCTGGCACAGGTCAACGTGATTCTGGAAGAGGTTCTAGAGCAAATTGACTAAATAGTAACAAAAATTCATCACCAATACAACGTGTAAAATCCATATGCCTTTCCCACCCCACCTCACGCAACACACACACACACATTTTAGCCACAGTTGCATTCACATAGACTATGGGCGTTTTCAGACAAGACATTCCCACCCACTATACATGTTACAGGGCAGCCATAGGACAACACTGCAGCCCTGCGACATGGGTGGGTAGTGGGTGGAGAGTGTCTTGTCTGAAAATGCCCTATAAACTCATAGGAATAGAAGTTGCCCACTGGTCACAGACTAGCATCCCAGCCAGTAGGGCAGGGAGACCACACAGAGGGCTCACAAAGTGACCACCAGTCATAGCCCCAAACACTAGAGTTGGCACCAAGCCCAGGCCTGTGAGACAGGGTTCTGGGACTATCTACCTCTCAGAAATGACTGGACTGAGAGGATGGGTGTTGTTTTTAGACAAGCGTCTCCCCACCCATCATGCATGTTGCATGGTCGCATTGGTAACCTATGCAGCCCAGCAACATGCATGCTGGATGGACGATGTGTGGGGAGGCACATGTATAAAAATGCCCATTGACTTGTGTAATATATCTGCTAATCTGTGAGAGAAGGCAGGGATAGCTTTAGCTGTCTTACTGGACAGTTCATTAACATCATGAAATCACTCGCAATCCTCAAATGGAAAGTGCTAGAGAAGGACAAATTCAATGTATTCAATGTATATGGTATGACTCTAAAAAGGAAAAACAAGTCCATGGTTAGTAGTCAGAACTAGTCATTATGACCATGTTTCTGAAGATGTGCAAGATCATCTAGAGGGCACAATTATCATCAATACAACCAGTAATTAAGCCATAATAATTACAAAATCAAGGTCTACAAGGAGACTTCCTGTGCAACCACACGTGCTACATGGGACTAAAACTAGCTTGGTTTATTGTTCTCACGTGTGTGTAATAGTTCAGGTGCCCCAGCCACAGAGAATGTTGACTGCTACACAGCAACATGCAAGAGTAGAAAATGGAATGCCACAGAATCTGGCAACATGGGCAGGAAAGGAAAGGCAGACTCTGGCTGTGTGAATTGGTCATTAAATACTGTGACTGTATGGTGGTCTGAAAGAAAGCTGTTTGTATGAGGACTTGGAGCCTTTCATACCCCCATACCTACCCTAGTTCTCCAGTTGTTTGTGCATAATTCTTGTATAAGAGCTACTGTTACAGACTTCAGTTTATCTTTTCTGTTGCTACTACATGGTCAGTGGAGCATATTTCTGTTTTAGCTGAACCATGAAGTGCTCGCTCATGTCTAAATTGTGTAACCATGTGATCTTGCTCCAGCCGTTTGTACCTGCAATCGTGTCACGCACTTCTAAAATTAGAATGTGAAGAGCAGAGACCAGCACACTTCACAGCCATGTGAAAATCATTAGAAGAGTTCCAAAAACAATGATCTATGTCCTGAAAACATAGGTGCAGCACTGAGCACCTTAATTAATTAATTCACACGATTTATAGATTGTATGAAGAAATTATACAGTGTATGTGCTAGAATGAAAGAAATCTGAGACTTGCAACATTATATTACCCTTTCCAAGTATGTATGGAGGAAGGGGATTCTAGCTAGCCATGGGTCCCCTCCCACTCTCAAAAATGTTGAGATATTAAGAACCATTTTCTCAAAGGGACATATGGAGCAATTAGATAACCAGAATGTTTGATAAACAACTCAAATGCCATCAGGATGGCAGAGGGGGTTTGGAACTATCACCAGGATTTTCTAGTACTGAAATTCCCAGGATACCTGGGTACACCCGAAGAGCACAAAGTCTTTTTGACCTCCCTCACCCTAGATTTACTTGTGTGCACTGAGACACCCTCTTGGCATACTTGAGAACTCGTTCACACATTCCTCCCAGGGGGGAGCCTCCTCCCACCGTGTGTGAGAAAGAGGGTTGCAAGACATGGTTAGCGATAAAGGGGAGAAGCTGGCACAGGTTGCATTTCCAGCAGGAGGGGGAAATGTTGCATGAATGAGCCTTACATCGTGTGAAGCCCAGACTTCCCTTGCCACCCCCATGGGAATCTGGCACTGTGGCACAGGTTGCACTCCTTGGGGGAGATGCGTGTGAATGAATGAGCCCTAAATTGTGTGCAGTCCAGAGCTGCCTTACGAATCCCTTTCACACAGCCCCCGCCGCCGCCCCCGGGAGGGAGTGTTGTGTAAACGTGTTCGCTCGAGTCGTGCGCGCAAGCAAGAGCAACAGAAAGAAATAGCTCCCCGAAGCCACGGGCAGCTTGTTTGTCTGTAAGTGTTAGGTCACTGAGCGGCACCGCAGGCAGCATTCAGCACCACACGTCCACCCCCATCCCAAACCCAGCCAGCTAGGAAAGGGTTACCCCAGCGGCCGCTCAGGCAGGAGAAGCTCGAAGGCGCGTCCACGCGCAGTACAGTGACTGCGCGCTCCCGCACGCCGTACGTGCTCAGTTCTGTTCTGGAACGTTCCTCGAACGAGAACGTGACCGCGCGCTAAGTAAGAGGGTGGGGGGGGAATGAGGAGAAAGGACAAAGAACGAGCCGCCAGCTCCTTAAATGGTCATCGCCGGAAGCATCTACGTCATGGCGTCGGCTCGCGGCGTCTCTGCGGGGAATTAAACGTAATGGCGTGACGTGCCCTACGCGGTGCCTTGGAAACCAAACAGTAAACAGGGTGGGGGGAGGGGAGTGTCTTCACAGGCGGAGGAGAAGCTGCTGGCTCAGGGTTTCGGGAGCGACACCGGATCGGGGCTGGGGCTTCCCCATTGCTCCTTTGCCTTGAGACCTTGGGCTCCGGCAGGGCCCGGCTAGACAGACCCATTGACAAGTCCCCTCCAGGTTCCAGCACAGAGAGGATGCAGGGGTGTACTAGCTATGCTGGAATGGGGCAGCCAATGAGATGCAGATCTCATTGCAATGCAGGAGCCTTTCAAAGCTGTAATAATTTCAAATGGCATCTGCATCTACAAAGTCCTAATTTACATATCAAATGGTCAGGTTTCTTTACTTATTTGTTCTTCTACCAAACTATATTTAAAAATTCAAATATTTTTAGTGACTTTCCTTTCTTATGGTATACTGCATGAGATCGGTTTTTCCCTTTATATTTATTACAGAGCAATTCCTCTCAAGATTTACTATAAATATTTCAGTGTATGGGATCAGTGCTGCAAGATCTAGGAACTCAAACAATAGGCAAGTAATTCTAAGAATCTGATCCTCAAAGTGCTGTGTTGATGCAAGCCCTATTATGGTGAAAGGGGCTTGTGCATCCAGAGCATTTCTGAGTGTTTTTGTTTTATTTGTTTGGTTTGTTCAGTTATTGTATCTGTATAACACATTATGTGTATGAAAGGTGAATTAACACTAAGGAATATGTGTTATTCGATAACACAATGGAATATTCTATAGATTTGCATGCTATAGAATATATACATGCTATATTCCCTTCTGTGGGAATATTTTAGGAATATTTGCATGCTATAGAGAATATACTCCCTTCTGTACAAATATTTTTTCCCTCCTAAAATGCAGAAATACTTCTTCTCCACAGAACAAATAATGTAGTCTTAGGGTATGGAAGAGTAAATTAAATCAGTCTGGCTCTGCTCCTGTAGTTACAGCCTCATTCCAACACATACCTTTTGTGTCCTATCCAACAAAATCTGTGTATTGACTTCACTGGAATTTACAACACTCAGGCCCTTTTCACATGGGCGCCCCCCCTCACCTCACACACGTGGGGGGGGGGCTGCCCATGCAAACGCTGCAGCAGGTGGAGGGGGGATGGGTGGGGCACCTGTGCACACTCCCACGCTTCCCCCACCTCCACCCACGCACAGAGCAAAGGGCACCAATGCCTGATGCTCCATGCGTGGAGATGGGTGGAAGTGGGTGTGTGCCCATGGGAACGGTTGCACACCCACCTTCACCTGCTGCCAGTGCCCACCCATCCCCCCTCCCACCGTGTGGCCTGTGTGAAAAGGGCCTCTGATGCAGACATACTCTTATGTAGTTTAGACTTTTCAACTCCAGTTTGACCAGCCCGTAACCAGTGTGGGTGCCTGGCATCCTTTTTTAATTGCTTGTAGACTTTTCTATAGACCCAGTCTTAAAGCCAGCTGATTTTAAACAATCAGGGCCACCTTCATATTTTATATATGGATTGCTCACTTTTAATCCAGTGTTGTGGCCATAATGTTATTTTAAACTGCAAACTCTTTTAATGCAGTGCCTCGTCTTCATATGTCTGTCCTCTAATTATCATTAGAGATATACCTCTGTGTGTTTTAAGGTTTTTATGTTATTCCTATTCCAAAATAAAGATATCTTTTTGTTAGTCTTTAAGGTGCCACAAGACTTTAAAAATATTATTCCTGTCACCTTTGTGTATAAGTGCCTTCCATGTAAAATGAATTAGTATATTGAAGTCTGTAGAGTGGAGTTTATTAAATCTGTGTCTTAATCTGACAGTTGTAGACTTAATTTACAACACTGAAGAAATTTCAAAGTTGCATAAATGTTATTCACCTTCATGTAGTGAAAGGCCCTGACATGCCTTATTGTTGAAAGAGCACTGCTCCAGTATGGATATAGAGCATGGTACACCCTGTGCACATCTGTCTGTGAAGCAATTGGGTGTTAAACTGCCAGAGTATGCTCTAAAAACCAGAGAAAAATAAGGATAAAGCTAAACCCAAAATGTTTGGGGAGCTTCAGTCATTTCAAACATCTCCACAGCTGCTGAATTCAGAACCTCCACTGCTTCAGTTCAAGTGAGGAACTAATGTGCAGTGACTTTGGCCACAATGTACAAGCCACTTACTACAGCAAGCCCCATTGAGGTCTGGAGGGAGTAAATGGTTTTGGATTGTGGCCAATTATTATTGTTATAAGCATTTGTATAGCGCCAGCTGCGTACCTGGCGCTTTACAGAACAATAAGATAGACACGGTCCCTGCCTACATTTGTGGTGCCATCTCTCAAGGAACTGACAAACCTGGTTGAGTTGGAAGCTACTGGCAGATGCTCAAGAGTATTCTGCTACCAGAATATTTTAGTGCAGAACAAAGTATGACATGGGGGAAGAAGGGGGTAAAACATGTAGCCTACTCAATGTGTAGTTAGTGATTTCTGTAGTTTATTTAGACTGCACAGAATCCTAATATGAGTTTAGCCTTCATGGGTCTGGATATAGCTTTAGAGTGTTAACTACAAGATTGGAAACAGCCTGAAATGATTCAGAACTGTGAACTCCTTAACCCCTCACTTGGAGGGTTCACCCAGCAATGACACCTATGTTCGTTAACATAAGCTGGATGTGCAAAGAGCATAAGGGAAAGAATAGAAGCAATGCTTTCTAACGTAACTTGAGTTGAAAAGAGACATACTTCCTATTTCTTTTCTGACTGTATGGAATGATGGAGAAGCAGAAATAAATGGTGATCCTAAAGGAAATTATAATTTCACCACTACATAATGCAGGGGAAGGGTAGAACATTAAAAAGGTATTCAATAGATGGTGCTGTAGTAATACAGGAGGACCACATTCTTCCATAAGAAAGAATACCACTGATACCAATAGGAATGCCACTGTAATAAGTAATCTTCATTTTAAAGCCTGTCTGCCCTACAGCCAGGATTGTTGTTAGGACAATAGGATGTACAACTGTCTACAAAGTAGAGGTGACGTTTTGTAAGAGGAAATGTTAGAATGCATAGGGGGGTGGGGTGGGGAAGATGGTATCAGGAGTGTGTGAGGAAGCCCAAGTTCCCTCCCTTTCATAAGATTTGAGGCACATTTGAACCTTTATGGTAATCGGTACCTGCAAACACACACACACACGTGTGTTCACAGGCTCACAGCATTTGGTTATGATAATTTTACTATTGAAGACTCCAAAGCACTTGTATAGCATTCAACTTAAATGCTTTTATTGACAGTGTCTCGAACAATAATAAGCAAACAATGCTTAAGTTTCATCCAAATTCACTTTCCACATGTCAAAAAGACTTCAAGGTAGAAAAAAATAAAATAAAAATATAAATATCTGAGAATCCATCTTAATAAATAAATTAAAAACACAATAAAAACGTTTTCATGGAAAACTTATGTCAGAACATTCAGACCACCTCGACAATGCCATGATCAGTTACGTTACAATGAACATTGATGTAGGAGAGCTAAAGTACATGGATAATTATCTACTAGAAAATAAAATAGTCTCTTTGCCCAGCTAAGATGGGTCATTGCTAAGTCATCAGAACACGATATTGCCAGGAACACAGTAGTTATTGTTAATCAGCTGCACTAGATAGGGAGCTGGAGATACCCAGCACCAAGTTAAATTCCAATCATTAAACCAAGAGATTAATTAGTTAATGCTAGTGAATACTAAGGAGGGAGGGGAGTCACCAACCCAGCCATGTTGGACATGCTACAAAACTACCAGCTCTCATGGATGGGGACAAGACAAACTCCATGCGATTTGCTACATCTCTGGAAGAGGTATGAGGCCTCGCTGTGCGAGCAGTACCCAAGGCTGGTAGCTCCAGACCGAGCTGCTCCACAAACATACACACACATCGGAATAGAGGCGCTTTGCCCTCCCCAGGCCTAGGGGGTGTCTGAGCCCCACGGGAAGAAGAAGGTGGATCCTTTGCGGCCAAAGGCCCCATGCAGCAGCAGCAAGAGGGAACTCGGTATCCGCCGTATTGGCGCCCCCCGCCCCGCAGTCAGTGCCCCAGGGTTCCGGCCCTTCACAAGGCCAGCAGGGTGGGGGAGCTGAGCGAGTCGGAGGAGGGCTCGTTGCTGCTGCTGCCCTTTCTGTGCGCGGCTGCACAGCTGGGGAAGGTGTCGGACTCAGGGTAGGTGAAGACGAAGGAGGTGGTGTAAGTGCTGGGGCAAGGGGTGCAGGTCACCACCGGGGTGCAAAGCGGCTCCAGATCCCCGCTACCTCCGGCCCCCAGGGGCTCCCAGTCCGCCGCGTAGAAGGACGAGGAGCCAGCCAGGTCCATATCGGGCACCGAGCGGGCTGTCTCCCGGGCGGAGTGCGGGAAGAGGAAGTCATCGAAAGGCTCAGCCTTCAGCTCCAGGCCGCTGCTCTGCTTTGGAGTCTCCGGCACCGGCAGGGACTCGAGAGGAGCAGTCTCCTGCATCATTGGCAGGGCGAAGGCAGCATCCTCCGACTCGGGTGAGCTGGGGATCTGCGGCTCGCCCAGGAGATCAAGCGAGGGGACGGCGAGTTCCTCGGAGAACTGGAGCTCCTCGGGGATCTTGCAAGCGGGGCGGTGCGCGGCCAGGATAAACTCCAGCTTCTCTTTCTCCTTTAGCAGGTTGGCGATATCAGTCTGCAGCACTGACTTCTCCTCCTCCAGCTGGTCGGTCTCCTGAGGGCAGAGCGAAATAGGGTGGGGAGTAAGACAGGGTCTTCCGGGCGGTGGGGCAAGGTAGAGAGCAGAGCCGCAGGCAGTACCAAGAGAAGGGAAGGGAGAGAAAACTTACCGCTTGCAAGGTGTCCGTCAGCTCTCGCCTCCGGTTGCGGCACTTCGCTGCTGCCATCTTGTTCCTTTCCCTCCGGACCCTTCTCTTTTCTTCTTCTTCTGGGGAAAGCTGAGGAGAGAGAGTGCGCGTCTTTCAGCATCCACGGCCTACTTGTGAATCAGCCTCAGTCCCACCATCCCCACAGCCTCCCGGGTCCCTGCTGTGCAGCCACACCCGCACACAAACTGGATTTTCTTTGGGATATTCCTCAGCCCCCCCCCCCCCCTCTCCCATTCCTCGTTGCTACTGCTAGTGCCCCCTGGATGTCCTGCCAAGAATACAGTGCAGAACTAATGCCCCCGGCCCCCCCTCTCCTTTTTTTCTGGTCTAGCTGCTTCCTTGCAGTCGAGAGCGCTAGCTGGATATTCACCTGTTCAATTTTGCCCATTCTGCCAATGCTTTGTCCTCTGCCTCCTGCAGTCTTGACCATCCCAGGTCTGGAATAGGCGCCAGGTGAAGAAGTAGGGACCCCATAAGGGTGGGCCCGGTTCTGAGATGGTGCCACTGAAGAGATCAGCGTTGGTTGGACCAGCCATTGCAGGTCTGGGCTTGTAGAGATAGCAGTCACAGTAGGTACGAAGTTGGCACTGGACACAGCTAGATCCGTGCAGAAATCCTAAAACAAGAGACAGAACCCGAACTGAGGTTAGTGAGAGCAAGAGGGAGACAAGATGATTGGAGGGGGGGGGGGCTCTTGCACTGCACCGCACCCCGCAGCAGTTCTAGCTGACAGTGTCCCAGAGAGCAGAGCCTCCTGTGCTATTTTGAGCCTGTCCTGCAGCCCCCGGGACCAGGCTGGCTCGGGCAGTGCTATTGCCATCATCAGACTGCACACGAAGGGCTTGTTATAAATATCTCTGACGTCTGCACTGACGCAAGCGCCGCTCCGGAGTCTCCTCAATGAACTCGCGTTTTTATCAATGAAACCACTTTACACACCCTCCGCAGAACGGAGCCCAGGCCAAGATCCCATCACCTCCACCCCAGCAGAAACCAAACCTATCTCCCCAACATCCCACTGCGGTCCCTACTCTTCTCTCCAGGAGAAAGACTAGATTGCCTGCTCCAACATCTCTGCAGTTCTTGGTTTCGGGGGTGCCCACTGCTCCCCTATACATGGTCAGCTCTTCCCCACCTGGGGGTGTACGGTATCTCTGCAGTGAGAGCTTCCACTGACCTCTCAGCGTGCCAAAGGACCCGAGGTGCCGATAGCCACTTTCCCCACCCCATCCTATCCCATCGCTGGTGTCATTGCCTCATGGGCAATAGCCATTGTGCAAGCAACTCACCTGTGGGTTGACGGGCGAGCCTATGCTGGAAAAGGAGTCCGCCGGAGAAGGGTAGTAGGTGAGGCTGTCCCCGGCCGGAGAAGCGCTGCTGCAGCGAGAGGAAGACGCGTCGTAGTCAGTGGTGAAGCCTTGGTACATCATGTCGGCTAACCTAGGATTGTATAGTAAATCCGTCCCAGCTGATTCTCCGGGCTAAGTATCTCTCTGGCTATAGAAGCTAGTTATTTGTTTGTCCCCGACAGCGCGTCTTTCTTCCCTTGCCCGCTTCTATCACTCGGGTTAGCTCTGCTGCTGGAGTAAAATGCGGCGCCTCTGCCTTTTATATGCTATGGTTGGACTTTGTGAATGAGAACTACGTCACAGGTAGAGCCAATGTTGCTGGCAGGGGGAAGACAGCGAGGACACGCTGCCCCTGAACCACTCTAACAGCTCTCCTTCCGCCCATCGGAGCCCTGTATATTCCCCGGGGGCTTACCACAATGTCACAAAGGTGATGAGGAGCGTTTGCCGGGGGTCCGAGCCCTTTAGGTGCAGAGAAGAAGCATGATGTTCCCCCCTTCCAGTGTGGTACAACCTAAGCTCGGGAACCCACTGACGCAGATATCCTTATATGGGATACATCCTGTGCAGGGGGGTGTGACTGACGGGAACCGCTCCAGGCTGCAGCCAAGTGCGCTGGTGCGTGTGGAGGGGGGGAGGGAAGGCAGCAGCAATAGGCTATGCATGCAGGTTGTTACTGCTCTTATGTATTTAGTGCTGACCAATCACTGAAGTGACCCCCTAAAAGACAAGATTGCAACTGTCCCCTCACCCTCCTTTGCGACTGTCCCCTCACCCTCTTTTCCCCCCAGAAGGAGAACGGCGTTAACTGGTCAAAAAAACGTTTGCAAACAGAGTTCATTCACATCTAAATCTCAGAGGTGATTTTCTGAGTCCAGCTCCTGACATCTGCACCTGTTTCCTCTCTTTCGATGCGTTTCCAAACAGTTTCCGGCGTTGTTGTATTGCACCAAAACTTGTCTATTAGTTGTTGTTTTTTTTGGGGGGGAGGGGGAGTCGAAGAAATGGCACGTGCCCCGCATTGACTCACAATAACAGACAAAATACAGGTGGAAAGAGGGAGGGGGAGCGGCATAGAACATAAGCTTGCGAGATCCTTCCAATTAAACGCTTTCTCCGAACGAAACTTCACCGATGGGACTAGTTCGGAGTTAAGTGACTTCAGGATTGCTGCAATACGAACAGTGACTGGGCAAGACTCCCTTGTTCCAGAATAGTTTTTAATTGCCTGTTTTATATATGTCGCTAGTGCTTCCAAGTAGCGTCCTTCCTGCTTTTGCATGATGTATGGATAATAAATAAGTGCAATTTTCATTATTCCTCAAAGGGTTGCCCTTTAAGTTTACATTTGTTCCTGCAGAACAATCAGTTGGGTTTTCTGGACATGACAAACCCATGTTTTGCATTTACTTTCATTCAGAACATTTAAGCGGTTTTTTACAAAAACTTTTTTTTAAAGCACCAAGTAGCCTTTGCTATATAGTATATGTGCTATACTGAATGTTTCACTTGGGAGCTCGTCATTGGAATGTCCAAAAAATGCATACACGTTGTTTATGGTGTGCAAAGCGTCAAGAAGCAGACTTCAGAGAGTAACATGCAAACACTTGGCTATAATTTTTAGTGAATGGTACCACAGTCCTGTTTGTACAGACCATTCTGTTACTATGGGGTGAAATCCTGATCCCACATAAGTAAAGAGCTTCCACTGACCTGAGGTCAGGATTTCACCCGATTTAATTAAAGCACCTTTTGTAAAGTATCAGTCTTTCTTAATTAAAGCTTTCAGCTCCTTTCAGTGTTTCAGTCACTAGAAACACTATGTCTGATGTCAGTGGGGGTTTGGTCAGGTCCATAATGCGGGCCAGATCCCTAATCACCACACACAGAAGTTCATGTATACCTGACATTCAAATCTCAGATTACATCACATGTGGACCCAACCAATCAGTGGTGCCAGTATGAACACAGAATAACAAGGATCGTTATGTTCCTTTAAAAACTATATTTGTTACTTAACTAAGCAAATCAATAAAGGATAAGCTGCATATCCAAGTTGGAATTTCTGTTCCCTATCACTATAGGAACACACATGCACACACATAACTGTAAACAACGCCATGTCTCTGAAGTAGAAGCCAGACTATAGGCTTGGAATAACAGGGAATATACATGTGGAAAATATAACACTGTCTGCTTCCTGCAGCAGGGAAAATATTACACTCCTGTGCAATTGTGAACAGGGCCCAAGCATCATTTCTCTGGGCCCAGTACAAACTTTTAACACAGACCCCCACCACAATCCCATCCCATACACATAATCTCATGAGTCATGAAAGAAATTTTTGTTTTATTTCTGAAAAACTCACTGCTCAGAATGTTGCTTGTTCTGCTCTAACACTGCTTCTGAAAATCTCACTAGATCTTACAAGATCTGGATGCCCCAGTTACAGGGAAATAAGTTTTTATAAACCGCCGCAGGCTAAATCTACAATTTAGCCTCATTTTTTCTCTCTCATGATAATGGGTTTGCAGCCCTGGTTCCACTGGACCCCAGTAAAGTGTACCCATCCCCCCCCCCAGATGCTTGGGACCTGGACCTGCGAGGTGATTGGATACACAGAATCATCCTGACGAGATCAGACTAGAAGCTAGGAGGACTGGCTAGTGATGCGTGGGCTCAACTCTGGAAGTATGGAACACCAGTTCCCAGGCCAGAGTAAGGCCATTTTCACACATGACACTCTCCATCCACTACCCACTCTATACATGTTGCAGGGCTGCAGTGTTGCCCTATAACATGTATAGTGGGTGGAGAGCTCTTTTGTGAAAACACCCTATGAGTTCCATGGAGCAGCTGACTGCAGCAAAACGGCCTTTGCTCTCCTAGTGGCCAGCACACATGCACTATATGTGAAAACAGACATGCACATAACTTTGCTTTAACAGCAAACATTTAACATTTCTTATGCATATTTCAGGGCTCAGTAGCATAGCAAGGCTGTGGCACAGGCCTGGGCAATTACGCCCCTCCCCCCCCCCCAAGCAACAGCCCTTCCAAGTGGGCTCCCCATGCAAAGGTGGTGGCACAGCCCTGGTTCCCTATGAGCCCCAGTGGAAATGACAGCAAAGCCCACCAGAATGGAAGTTTTAAGAGTGGACAAGGGTAGGGCCAGCACTCTATCCCTTCCAATGCTTAAAAACCTTCTTGGTATGGTCCTTTCCAAGCAGCCTAAGCGCTGCTAGAAAACTTTCAGAGTGGGTGTGGGCAGTGTGGATCCTGCTCTGTCCCCTGCCCACTCTGAAAATTTCCTAATAGTTCCACACAACGTTGTGGCTAGAGCCAGCCCAGGACCAGCATGCGCGAGGGGGAGGGGGGCATGCCAATCCCTGCAAAGAGCAGGGGAAGAGGAGCCCTTCATTGTAGTGCACACACGTGCTAGTTATGGCCTCCAGTGAGATAATCTGTCCGGGAGAGGGGCGGTAGACAGGCTCCACAGGGGAGTACCCCATGCCAGAGCATTGCCATTATGACCCGAGGTCCCCAGAAAGGGCGCGCGCCAGCTAGGAGAGCCTGTCTGTCTGCGATAGAGCGGACAGGAGGGAGCCGCCCGCTGCGGGGAGCTTGCCAGGGAGCTGCGGTAACCAGCAGACGTGGAGCGGGTGGAGGTTTCTCCTTTCCCCGAGTTTGGGTTTGTTATGATCCTTGTTGTTGCAGCAAAGCCTAGAGAGAGATCCACCCACGGCGGGCAGCCCCGGCTCAGGTCAGGAGCCAGACCGCAGACTCGCCTTGTTCGAGAGCCAAGCGATCGCGCTATAGATAGTAACAGTGAAGGGGCTGCGCCGAGCCTGTTTACAGCAACAAACAGAGCCTCCGGCGCAGTCTCCAGGCGAGGAGCGTCATAGCGACAGCCTGGGATCCTGCTACTGCTCTTGACAGCAGCTCCTGCGCCTGAGCTCATGGGCTAAACGCAGCGTCTGATGCCGCCGCGTGGTCACCTCCATTCCGAGACGATCTGGGCCACGGGGGCGGGAGAAATGGGCCAGCAAGCTGCTATTTCTGGGCTTCCCCGTCACCGCTGAGGGAACGCCGGCGATTGCAGCCGCTGCTGCCCCTCCCCCGCAATACCTCTCCCTGGGAAGAGGAGCCTCTCGCACCCGCTCTGTAAACCCGTTGCTCAGCTTCAGGGAGGGGGCTCCCCCAAGTGTACCCCAAGGACAAAGCTGGAATAGTCCTCTAGGCCACGCGCTCCCGCCAGCACCCAGCTGGATCTGGCTTCGTCTTGGGGCGCTTATAGACCAGACAAAAAAGGCGGCTGATGCCCAGAAATCAGAGCTGGAGAAAGCCTTTCCAGTCCATCTCCCCAGGGCGCAGTCCTGCCCCTGGAGAACGGTGGGTGTATTGCTGTAGGGCCCAAAGAGCTCTCTGTCCGCATACTGTATTTTTTCCGGCTTTTTAACGCTCACACAAGCCAGTAAAGCATCCGCATTGCACTTTTGGCCTCATTAGCACCTAACCAAGCAGCCAGCCTATATGTTTGCATTCTTCACATATTCACATACAAGCCAAGACGGCAGAGTCCCTGAAGAAGTCTGAGCTACTCAGATTTTTAAAGCCAACCATGTCACTGTGGGAGCCCTTCAGACTTGCAGTCTCTCAAAGCCAAGTATTTAGAGAAACTTTCACTTGGCTTAGCTGCTCTCTGCCTCCTGTTTATTCTGTGAGGTGCTCCAAGGTACAAGTTTCCAAAGTTAAGTTATAAAGAAAGGGAAGGCCTGTAGCAGGCAGTGGAGTCCACTGCACACATGTCCACAAAATATGTGCTGTTTAACCTAGGGGTTGGGAACTTACGCCTCTTACCTTCAGTCCAGCCACTGCTGCTTTTTTATTTGGCCCCTTTCCAGTTCTTTAATCTGGCCTGTGTTCAAGTCCCTATCTTCAACAAAGAGAGTGAGCTCACAGGGAAAGGGAGTGCAGATGAGGGCATGCACTCAAGGATGGTTGCATGACACAATTCTATGATCTAGACCCTCCCCTTCATGAGCCCACACCTTAAACATCCCCACCCGCTACTCCTATCCAGAGGTATAGCTTGTACTCATTTACAAAGTGGCCTGAGGGAGAAAAAAAAGTGTCTCCCCCCCAACCTCTTTGGGTACTTACACACTACCTGGGGTACAGAGGATGGTTGTTAATCATACCAATGCATTGATACTGATCAGGCTACAATATTTTTATGTTTTATGTGATATTTTATGTTTTACTTATCTTATTTATTACTATTGTATATATTTGTATTTTTGTTAGTATTTGTTATCTTATATGTTGCATATGGCAAAAGCTATGCTATAATAAATAATCAATCAATCAATCAATCAATCAATCACTACCTGGGGTGGGGTGGGCTTTCTTCCATGAGGGCAATCACTGCTCTGTTCTCACAGGAATAAGTGTATGTAGGAATGTGGTATTCTGTTTCTCTCCTGTGAAAACCCATGATTGTAAGAGCTACAGCGTGGAACAAATAGTCATGTGCAAGTGTTCTCATGGAGAAAAGCAGAATAGCACATTCCTACCTGTGCTAATTCCCATGAGAGTAGAACCATGATTGCCATCACAGAAGTCTCCACCCATCCCATCCCATCCCAGGTAACATGTGCAAGCACCCTCAGTGTCATGTGCAAGTGGAAGCAGGTCCTCCCTCCCCTCATAGGCTACTAGGTGCTCTCTATTGTTATCAAATGGAAAGTCAAGTTGTTTACAGCTGCATGTACCCAGCACGCCTCTACGAAGTGAAGGAAATGGAGAAACCAAAAATGCATGACGTGGGTTTGTTGTTTCCTCCTAACATCTGTACCACATCAGACGTGCACCAGAGTGAAGAGGAAGGTAACTCCACTGCCATGGAGACAAAATATAGTTATAGCAAAAACCCAGACTGTCCACATGTCCGGGTTTGACCAGGGCTCTGCTTACTGCAGCAATTTCCACACTATAGTAGAGCCACACCATCTGTAGATCACAATTGATATTTGAAATATTTTGCTGTCTAGGGGGCTGCAGAGTTATATTCAAGTCTCAAAATGGGCTCTCACAGGCAAAAGGTTTGGGTTAGAGGTCTTCCAACTGAAACTGGTCTCAACTGTGCTTCACACCATACGAACACAATGGGAGCCATTCCCTGCCTTTCCAGAGACAGATAGGAAAGGAAAGAGATGAAAGGGCTCGTCCAATCTCACAGAGTATCTAAAGAGGCAGATTTAAGTACAGAGTCCTCTGAGACGAGAGCACATTCACACATACATTAAATCAGTGCTTTTTTCACATTCACACATACATTAAATCAGCACTTTTTTCTTTCTCCTGCATATTAGAATGATATGGGAAAGACTCCATGCACTTATTTAGCAGGTTTTTTGCTTGTTTATCCAGCACAGCAGCCAAAAGCTACCTTTACAAGTGCACATTTGAAATTACCTACATAAATCCTCGTCGGAATGTCGGTGCTCCTAATCAGTGTCATGTCAGTTACACAGCACCCCGCTTTGCTCCGTTCCTCTCCAGGGAAGTGGGAAGCTGTGTAACTGACATGACACTGACTAACCTAGTCAGTGTTGTGCATGGGTTTATTTAAGCGCATTTTGAAATTTATTTATTTATTTATTTATTTAATCATATTTTTACTCCACCCCTCCTGAAACAGCTCGGGGCAGCTAACACTCTAAAAAAAATACTAAAAATACAAGTATAAAACGTTTTAAAACATTCGTAAAATTGCAACAATTAAAACAGGGCAAAGGAACATATAAATTAATTAATACAATAAATAAGGGTGGAGGGGAATTAAAAAAAACCTACTCCCCCCCCCCCCAAAAAAAGGCATGGGCGAACAGCCAGGTTTTGCAAATTCGCCGGAATGTTAAAAGGCTTGGGGCCAGCCAAGCTTCCTCTGGGAGGGAATTCCAAAGGCGCGGCCCGGCCACCAACAATGCCCTCTCCATTGTGGGCCCCCACCTAACATGGGGGACCTCCAGGAAGGCACCCCCGGCAGACTGAAGGAGTCGCTCTGGGGTGCAGAAGGCGAGGCGGTCCCTGAGGTACGAGGGGCCCAGACTGTGAAGGGTCTTATAGATCAGTACCAAAACCTTGAACCTGGCTCAGCCCACTATCGGCAGCCAGTGTAGAGTCCAGAGCATAGGTGTTACGTGTTCCCGATGGCCTGTACTTGAAAGGAGCCGGGCCACCGCATTCTGCACTAGCTGCAGCCTCCGAACCAGGAACAAGGGCAGCCCCACGTAGAGCGCGTTGCAGTAGTCCAGCCTTGAGGTGACGAAGGCATGGACAAGGGAGGCCAGGTCTGGGCTGGAGACGTACGAATGCAGCCTCCATACCAGATACAACTGGCAGAAGTGGCCTTCGCCACTACCTCCACCTGTCGCTCCAGACGGAGATCTGTGTCCAATATCACCCCCAAACTATGAACCTGCTGGGCTATTGGATGGCGAACCCCCCCCCAAATCAGGGGGGCCAACACCTCCCTCGTTCTCCCCACCAACATCACCTCTGTCTTATTGGGGTTGAGCTTCAGTCTGCTCTGCTGCATCCATTCAGCTACAGCCTCCAAACAGTGGGATAGCACCTAGACAGCAGGGTCTGGGTCAGTTGAAAAAGAGAGGTACAGCGGAGTATCATCGGTATATTGGTGACATCACACCCCGAACCCTCTCATGACCTCCCCCAAGGGCTGTATATATACATTAAATAACAATGGAGACAGAATAGAACCCTGC
>QEPC01003965.1:2112893-2127509 GCA_003113815.1 Sphenodon punctatus
TCGGGATCGGTCTGTTTGCAGTGCTGCTTTGATCCCGGCAGGGAATCCGCAGGGTGTTTCCGTGACAGGGCGAATTGGGCCCCGTCACGTCTGAAAATACCCACTGGTGTGAGGGATCCAAAGTGACTAGAGGGATGGGGCAATGCTCAGTTTAAGTCAAAAGGCTATTGAGGGATGCAGAAGTAGCCATGTCTCCTATCCAGGTGCACACGTTGTTACAAAATCCTGACGCCTGACTTGCTGTTGGGCCCTCTGTCCAATAGGACTGATATTAGCCTGTGGGAGCCAAACTTATTGAGAAGGGATAGAGCCAAAAGTCAGTGAGATCTTTTGGCTACAAAAGGGCTATACCTCCTCTCCAGGTGCACCTATTGTTATGACATTTAGGCTGCTTGGGGCCTTTTGCCCCTCTACTGAATTTGTTTGAAACATCTGAAGGATCACAAGCTTTGAAGGCAAGGGATGAAGGGCAAAACACACACACAGAGTAAACGCAAAACCCTTCTTTCCACAAGAGAGATTGCTCCCGATCAAGCTGCCCCACTCTCACCACAGGTGACGTTTGATGGCACAGGAGAGGCACTCCCTTCAACTTGCTGCCCTAGGTGGCCTTGGCAATAAGCTCTGCACTAGATTGGGGGGTGGGAGAGGTGCCCCCTGGGTGCACCACATTACACTCTATATTAGATAGAGGGGACAATCATAATTTTAATTTTGATATAGCACCCCCCTGCCATGGCACTCAGAGCACTTTACATAGAACAATTTAACACAACTTTAAAAAAAAATTGTTCCTCACAACCCTGTGACCTAGGTTAGGCTGAGAGAATATTGTGAGTGGCCCAAGGATAGCATAAAAGATTCAACTACAGGTTGTACTGAACTGATACAGCTAAGCTGAACCAGTTCATAAATAAAATAGTACCTCCTCTTCCCCAAGAAATAAGCACAAGACATGCAGTTGCACACAAGTGTGTGGACACCAACACACACTTGTCTGATGTAGCACATATCCTGCAGGTGTACAGGCACGCCAAGCACATGCACACCAATGCAACACACTTGTATGGTGTACCACACACATTAACAGGTATACAGGCATGTTGAGCACACCCATTCACAAATACAAAGGAGCACGAACACATGGGCACCAACACCCCCTCCCTGCATTGTGTGGCACATATTAATAGGTGTAGAGGCATGCCGAACACAGCCATGCACACACAGGAAGCAAGGCTGGGACACATACACACACGCATCGTATAGAACAAACACTGGCAGGTGTACAGACACAATGCACGAAGGTGCGTGGGTCTCTTAGACACGCGTGTGCAGGACACAGCGGGCGGAGCGAGTTCCCTGCGGGGAAGCTCTCCCGGTGACCCACAGTGACAGAGCCAGGGCCGCGACGCTGCTGTACGATCTCTGGAGAGGAAACGGCTGGAGTCCCCGACATCTGCTTCCCCACGCGCCTTTTACACACGTGACCCGAAACCCTGGTTTTCTGACAGGCTTAGCGCCAGGCCGGCCAAGACACAACGCAAGGAAAACACAGCGCAAGAACGCAAAAAATGTTCTGATCAGGCCCTGCCCCTCATTCCCGCTCGCCCAATCAGCAAGCTGTTGCTGAGGCCGAACGGACCACCTGACGTTACCCTGGAAACAACGGAACGTTGAGAACTCCCAAACTTATTGACGTAAGTACGTGGTCTCCATGGAAGCAAAACCGAACAACGTCATCGCCCTTTCTCCCTACCATTCCTGCTCGCGGGCGTCAGCTACTGGGAGGAGATAGGACTCTTGTTGCCGTGACAGCAGGGGGTGCGGCTGTGTCCCTAAGCACAGGGCGGAGGGTGGGGTTTAGTTACCATGGTAGCGGGAGTGGCTGTTGTTTGTTTGGATCTGTACTTAGAGAGCAGAAGGGAGGCAGCAGTGAGGTCAGGCGGGGTCTTCGAACGGGAAAGGGGGTCAGGTGGGATGGGTGTACCTGAAGCGTGGGTAGATTTGGGGAGTAGATTTCCCCCCAGGCCTCGAAACCTGGGCTTCCTTTCTCTGAAGGTGTGGGAGGTCCTGACCCCATCCTCAGAGGAGCCACTAGCGTTTTTTCAAGACTAGGACACGGGGGCGCGCGTTATTCTCCGAACACCTCCCTGCCCCCCAAAATCATGATAAACCGTGCCCAATGGGCCCACTCTACTGAGGAGTCCCAGACTGACACATGGGGGAAATAGGGAACAATCCTAGACACTCATCATGAGACTTTACAGAAAAGTCAAGCAGTGACCCTTCGCTCTACCTCCCCCCCCAGACACCCCTATACTCTTTTTTTCACAGGAAAGAAGCAAAAGAACCCAGTGCCCATTTCTCTTGTTTTTAGAAAGGAGATGTCCATTTAGGCATACCCATGGTTATCTTGTGTTGAGTAAAATAGATCCCCCCACCCATACAAGTCCTGGACTTGTGACGGTTGGCAGGGCTTTCTGGGAGCCCCACTCTTATTCTCTGATAGCTGTTTGGTGAGGAACAGGAATACTGCACCCTACCCTCACTGTAAGCCCCAGGCCAGCACTTGTAACGTGCAGAGCAGGAGCTCTAGAAAGGGAGCTCTACAGACAGCACCAGGGAGTCCACAGGACTGATTAGTGTGTAGCCCCCACAAGTGGTGTAGCACCCTGGACAGGGTGTCCATCCTGTACAGTAGGTGAGTTTTGTTTTTAACTTTTTATGTAGGCTTCAACAACAAAGGTCACCCACCCTCCCCCACAACCCTACCCAGTAACCCAGCCAACCCATACCTCCCACCTGCCAAAAGCTTTTTCAAATAAAAAAGTTTTACACCGCCACCTCTAGATTGATGCTTAGGCTCAGGCTCAAGCAAACCTCCCAGGGAAGGGAGTTCCACAAAACCGGGACATCAGCTGAGAATGCCCTCCTGCACACCCCTATCCCACAGACAAGAGTAACAGATGGAACCTGCAAGAGGGTGCTCCTGGCTGACGGTAGGGGCCGCAATGGGACATGGTAGGAAAGGCGGTCTTTCAGATCTATGGGACCCAGACCACTTGAGAATAGAGGTATGCACAGAAGACTAGGCTCGTGTGAACCTTTAGAAGTCACATGATTCCAGGGCCCGAGGCTTTAAGGAAAACACCAATTATTGTGCGCCTGATCCAGGTCTTAATCACAGTGTGGGTGTAATCTGCCAGCATTAAAGTCAGTGGGGGATTTGCCATTGACTTCAGTGGTTGGAGGATTGTTCCCTTCCTCACGGTTACAGTAGAACAGGGGTGGGGAACCTCAGGCCTGGGAACCAAATGTAGCCCATGGCTAGTTTTTATGTGACCCCTTTCCAGTTCCTGGATCTGGCCCCTAGCACTGAAAAACTGAGCTCAGGATGAGGGTAAGGGAACAGTGGTGAGGGCATGCATAGAAGAATAGGCTCATGTGGACCTTTAGGAGTTCATGATTCCAGGGCCTGAAGTTTTAAGGAGAACAATTATTGTGAGACTGGCAATAAAAGTGCGAGAGTTGGGAACATTTCATATGACTTTGGCTACTTACTGCAAGGGAGAAGATTGACGTCAGAAGGAAAAACACCCCAGGACAGACAAACCTACACACAGATCCATGAGAGATATCCATGATTTGGACCCTCCACTTCCAGAGCACAACCTTTAAGGACCCCCATCTCCAACTTCTCTGCAGCCCTTGGAGCTTGTATTAATTTTCAAAGTGGCCCCTGGGAGGGAGGTTTCCCATTCTTGTAGTCGTCGAACTTCCTCCTTATGAGTACTCTGCTGTACTCCAGACAAAGACCTCTCTGGAGAATGGGTTTTCTACTATTCCATGTGTGCCTGGTGCATCAGCAGGGAAATGTCTCAGTCTAGTGAGATGATTGTAGAAGACCTACTTCCAGAAAGTTCCCAGGGTGATGCCACCAAGTGCTGGTATGACCTTGAAGGGCAGGAGGTTTTTCCTAAAATTCAGAGCCTTTCTTGGTCTGACAGGCCACATCAGAGAAAGGAGCGAAGTTATGCAGTGCATTAGGCAGCTGCCAAGATGGGACTCCCCACACCTTATCCTGCCAGCGCCCACAACTTGCTGATGACTGCAAACTTGAGCCTAGTTTACTTTCTCAACTCTCACAGGCAGCTAGGCTGGTGGGATCTTCCTTGATTTATTTGTTTTACCGCTGTTCTGTTTGACTTGGCAGGCAAAGGACAGTAGGTTCAGTTCATGCTGGCTCCTGCACCACGCCCAACTGCTTGTGAACAGAGCTTACGTCTGGGGATGCCCTTGCCCCAGAGCACTGGGTGGGGTGGGACTTAGCATTTGGTTCTCATATACAAGCCCAAGCCATGAGCTGCTTGCATTTCATAAGTGATGAATACGTGTCAGAAATGGCATACTGCAAGGTGTATGGCAGTAGCAGCTCCCTGTGTGTCTCAGGGACAGCAACATGTGTGAAGGTGTGCAGTCACCATGCACAGTGATGACTTGCAGCAGAGAAAGATGGGAGTGTCAAAGGGTGGGAAATGTACTATTAATCTGACCACTGTGGGCACAGAGAACATTTGAATTCTTCTGCTGTGGCTGTGACAAAGCGAGTCTTTTCTCCCATAGCATTCTCATTGACTGCAGTTCTCACTCAGCATTTACACCAGGGGTGGGGAACCTTTTCCCACCATAGGGACACTTAAAAAATTAGTACAAGCTCCAAAGGCTGCATAGAAGTTGGGGGTTGGGGTGCTTAAGGGCTGCACTCAGAAAAAGGAGGCATGAGATCATGGATCTGTGCAATGGATCTGTCCACTATCCTTGTGTGCATCCTCTCACTTCTGTTCCCTTATCCTGAGATCAGTCTTTCGTGCTTGGGGGGTAGGAACTGGATGCAGGGACCAGATCCAGGCACTGGAAAGGAGCAAATAAAAAGGCTCCTCGCCACAGCCGCCACCTGGACTTCCAGGCGAAACTGTGCGTCAAAGGAGCACTCCCGGACTATGGACCTGAGGGACCAAAGGAGGGCGAACCCCACCAATGATGGGGACCACCACTCCCTCAACTCCACCCACCAGCATCACCTCCTTCTTGTCAGTTGTCAGTGCTGCAGTGTTTCCTTGTGGCAGTATGGGGTGTTGAAAAAATGGGTGGTTTCAAGTGAGATGCTACCTCGCATGGCCACCTGGAAGCCACGGATCTGACCGCACATCTGAAGGTGGAGTGGTGGGATGTGCGCTCCCACAAGCCATGCAGCACCCATTTATGGAGCACTGCTGGGAAATCCAGAGTGCTCCATGTGGAGCAAGCCAAATAGATGTGTGACAATGGGCAACCATGGAGCCCCTGCCTGTATGAACAGTGGTAGCCAGCCATGCTAGCAGACAGGTTCACCACTCATAGACACTATGAGTGTTGGAAGTAGCCTTTGCAAGTCACAAGCCCTGGCAGAGACTGGTGGGGAGCCCCACTTGCCCTGCGCTCATGCCCAGGACACGTCAGTTGCAAAGGCCAGCCCAGTGCGCTTCCCCTTCTCCCTGTGGTCTGTGGCAGGGGGAGTGCATGGTAGCAGCCCCCCTGGCTGGTGTAGTCATGCTGGGAGCCACCTGTTTGAATTGCTTCCCATGTACCCCACCTGCATGGGTCCTCCACAGCAGAGCCATGCTGCTAAAAATACCCAATATGTTACCCAGAGGGGGAGAACCTTTTCCTCCCATGGGCCATTTTTTTGTTCCTGGATAGGAGCTGGAGGCATGGATGCTCAAGGGATGTGCTCAAGAAGGGAGGGCCCAGATCATGGATCTATACCATGGATCCATCCTCTGTCTTTTGAGTGCATGCTTTCAACTCTGCTCCTTTCCCCTGAGCTCACTTTATCAGTGCTTGAAAGAAGGGGCTGGATCTAGGCACTAGCTCCATGAACTGGAACAGGGCCAAATAAAAAACAGCTCTGGGCTGGATTTGGCCCTCATCAGGGGTTCCTCACTCCTTATGTAACCCATTGTCAGAGCCCCATGTTACATAGATGTTTGTCTATGCACCATAGCCGTAGAGACATGTTCTCACTTGTATGTAAATAGTCCGTCACTGCCCAAGCTGTACAGTAATGCGCATATCCAGCTGTCTTGGGGAACCAGATGTAAGATAACACTGTGTGACGTGTATCTCTGAAATGAGCTCTGTAAACTCTGTAAGCATGCCTCATATTCCAATGACTCTTTTTAAGTGTGGTGTGAATAAAGGGCATGATGCAACTCCATCCTGTTGTCTGAAGCTTGGAACGATAAAACTCTGGAACTGTTGTGCCTCCATACTCAGCATCTGGTTGTTTGTCAGGAATACACCATATTTCAAAATGCAGAGGATGCACAGGTTCCAGTAGGACTGGGTGACCCATTGGTCCATATCTAGGTGTAGACATTGCCTGTACACATACCCACCCCACATCAATCACTCTATCCTTCCATGCCTATAACCCCTCCATCACTCTTGTCACTCTGCTCCCCACACTCCATCTATCATCCCTTTTGTTAACTTTCCTATAGCAGTCACTCATGCTGCCACTCTCTTCTCCCAGCTAACATCCTGTACGCCCATTGCCTTCAAGGCTGGTAGGCAGGAGTCTTCATTCCCACAGCTGATGTGCACTAGGTCTTATGGTGCCAGTAATGGAGACGATGAGGGTCCTAGCTGCTCCCTGTGCCTGCTCCTCCCCTCTGCTGCCACTGCTGCAATTGTGTCCCCAGGAAACCTGAGGTGGGTGTAGGGGGTACCAGGGTACACATGCTTCTGCACCACTGCCCCTTGCTCCAATGTCCATATGTGTCTTAAGGTTGTGGTGTCTTCTCATGTGGTTTGATTGCTGTGTTGCTTTTTGCAGTGCCAATGCAGAAAGCAGCTGTGTGCACTGTGACACTATTGGGGACCGTGGCAGGGTTAGGCCACAAGATGGCACCTATCATGAGATAAAACCTAAGATGGCCACCCACAGGAAGAGGAAGTAGATGGGCGTGACTAGCGGTATAAAAGAGAGACCAGCATGCTGGAGAAGGCAGTCTGCTCCTGACCAGCAAGGAGAGCGCATCTCCTGAGAGGCTGCCGAAGCGGTCCTGAAGGAAGGAGATCTGAGAGCCTGTGTGTGATTTGAGGAAGCCCAGCCAGTGGATTGTTACCTGTCTAGACTTGGGATTATATTGACTTTGGAGTGTGAATAAACTGCTTTTGAACTAAACCCTCAAGTGACAACCTTCTTAAGCCTTGATCCTGCATACACTTAACCCACAGCTGTGTCCCTGGGTTAGGTACAGGGACTGAAAATGTGGAAAGCTGTCTCTAAGATAAGAAGATCTGTATGGTAGGGGAAGCAACTTATCCCATGTTGAGATCTGTATGCTAGGGTAAACAACTCATCCTGTGTCAAGTAAGAAAGTTTCCAAGGAAGTGCTATAAACTTCTGAATCCTTTAAAAAAATAAGTCATTGTGGTTATAGGAAGAACCAGAAGGAAGAGATGTTTAGAAGCAGGAGATGATGGTTACTTTTCTATTAGAGTGACCACAGACTCTGTGCTTTATGCCTTCGTAACTTCAAGACTAGGCTATTGAAATGGCATAAGAAAGAGGAGTCTGAGTGTGAGAGAGAAGTGAGTGTGAGTCTACGTGAGAGAGAAATGAGTGCAAATGAGTGTGTGTGCATGTGTGAGTTTGTGTGTCTGTGTATCATGTATGAGAGAGGATCACCCCATTCATCCGAGCTCTCCCTTATACCCCCCTACCTTCCACATTAGCTCTCAAAATTCCCCTTCCCCACTGACCCCTCACACACCCTCCCCGTGCACTAACCCCCAGTGTCCACATCCCTGTCCCGATTAGCCCCCAAAACACCTGTCTCCCACTCACCCCAGCCCCCCACTTTCCCCATTTAAATCAAAACATCTGTTTCCTCCCCATTCACCTCCAGCTGTCACCATAGCCCCACACCCATTCGCCCCAATAACCCCCAAATAGACTTCCCTTTCTTATGTACCCCAAACACTCTTCCCCACTCAATACATTTCAAAAACCTCATTCAATTCCAAAATTTAAAAACCAAAGGTTTAAATTCATAGTTAAGGCTAATTAATCATACCTAGTATTTTCATTTTCTTGCAATCTAATATGTCAGAAAAAAAATTCTTTAAAAATATTAGCACTCCACATCAAATCTCTAATTCTCACCTTCTCTCCCCTCTCCTCAAAAGTATCACTCCCTTTCTCCCTTCAACAACATGACAATTCTTGCAAAGCATATCATACCACTTCACACTTTGTAATATTAAACAAATTCATTATTAACATGCCTTAATGAGTTAATCCATACATACAAACTATACAAGTAATATTCATTTTTTAATTTCATATACACAGCAAAAACATGAACAGCTGGATTGTTGCATTTGTTGAGCAGCAGCTCTGGTGGAGTTCTATAAACTCCCCCCTCTCCCTGGCCTCGCAGCTGCCCAATCCACCTTCAAAAACTCCAGAAACCTGTCAGCTCCATGAAGACCCATAGACTCCTCCTTTTGCAGTTTCTCAATGGAAGGGTGGGGGGGGGGCACGATGATTCTTCACACTAGCTTAGCTGATATCCTCTTCAAGCAGAGACGTCTCTAGTCGATTTTCTAGCTGCCACTGCCACTTTGCCCCACAAATGGCCAGTGCCTTTTGTGTGCCGCCCTTCAAGGCTGGCACACAAGTGATATAACTTAGAATGAGGGAGACAGGTGTAAGGGATTACTCCTCTCCTGACCAGGGATGGTCAATGCAAACAGGAGCCTCACACAGCAATCCAGGTCCACATCACTGGCGGTGTCACACGCCCCTGTCTACCTCACAGTTTGCCCAGCTTGCTGTTTAAAAGGCAGCTTGACATGTTCTGTACAGCACCAGGCTCATGGCTGGTGCTATCAATGTTTATAATAATAATATAACACTATGCAAGCTATCAAATGCGTAAGAAATAAGAGGATGAAGGGTGTGTTTGTTGCATTTGTTGGAACTGATTAAAGGAGTGTGGGGGTATATCTATCTGCCAGTGAGTAGCTAGTGAATAAGGTGTTGGACTTGGAGATCAAATCCTATCTTAGCCATGAACTCACTTGGTGGCCTTAGGTGAGTCTTCCTCAGTCTCCCATCTGTAAAACAGGAATAATAATAACCTACTTCAGAGGGCTGTCGCGAGGGTGAGCTAGATAAGGATTGTAAAGCATGTTGAGCACTGAAAGTGCTATAGAAGTTAATAACTGGCTGCTGCTCTAAAAAGAAATAGCAATAGCGCTGTGCATTATACATCAAAACTTGAATTGATGGAATCCCATTCATTTACAATGCTTTTGTAATTGCAGCCTGACATCCTCCTTCCCTGAATCATCAGTAGTGACATATGAGGTTTAATTACAGCTCATTTGCATTTTATCCTGATTTTCTGGATAATATTTGACCTTTGAAATGAATTAATTGCACTGCTGGGGATGCAGGTTGTAACAGCATGGAACTGGCCTAGGCTACATCCCTGCAGGATCTCCTTCCAAGAAGGGCACACCGCCAGGGAATTAGCTCTCCCCCTTAGTTTGTTCATAGTTCTCTACCATTACATGCATAGTCCAAGCAGTCAGGCATCCCCCTCTGGACACCCACACAGTCTCCCAGGCACCGTCCCTCCTGTAGCCAAGCAGCCTCATGCACCCTCCTTGGGTCTCTCCTGTCCAGCCCCACTCCAGGGCTGCTAATCCCAGCAGGGCTTTCCCCTGAAGCCCCAGGCTCTGCTGGCCAGGCACAATCTCTCCTGAAACCAGCTTCCGGCAGAGACTGAGTCTTCCCTGGGTCTTGCCCCTAGAGCCTTTTAGAGAGAGAGGCCTCCCACCTGTACCCTACTACCTCTCTGCCCTCTCCCTGATTGGCCCTAACCCAGTCTGCTGAGCCCTGGGCTGCTCCCAGCCACACCCAGCTCAGCTGTTCTTCCTTCCTTCGCCCAGCTACTGGCTGGCCCAGCTGAGGCATCCCAGGCATGTTCCACAGCAGCCCCAGCTGGTGCAACCTTATAGTGGCACTAAACTCCCTTTTCTTAAAAGGCTCCCTTGCCACTCAGGTGATTTCACATCTTTTCCCATTCCAGCTTACCTCTACTCTACAAATTTCTCTGATTCCACAAATTTCCACAAACCTCTCTGATTCTTTGTTCATAGAAAAAATGAACAAAGCCACCCTGAGCCTTTTTTAGGGAAGGGTGGGATAAAAATCTAAATAATTAAATATTTGCTCTTGTGACAGTAGTTTTTCTGTGTGTTTGGAACACACATCCAGGAAACTCTACAAATCACCTTTCCTGTAGAATTTGTGCCCTGTCTGTGTTGTCTTTCATGCTCTAAAATACACCGATCCTTTCTACATCACACACGAGGTGCGTCTCTCTTGCATTAATCAGCAGTATGATCCAGGAGCCTGATTGTGAAATAGAAAAAAACCCTAGCTGCATCATCTGCCTCTGTTTCTGAGCTTCCCCTGGTGCTCACGCCTTCCTCTACCTACTCCCTTGAAACTTTCACTTACAAACATAAATGTTCCTCAGCAAATACAACATCCACCTCTTACACATGCATGCACACACCCTTCTTCCTCTATTACTTCTTACGCATTTTGTAGTTTGCATAGTGTTATCTGTCAAACTGCCTTTTAAAAAGGAGGCTGGGTGACCTGTGAGGTAGGCGGGGGTGGGGACACTGCCAGTGATGTGGGCTAGCTTGATAGTAATAAATCTTGAGGCCGTGTTCTCATGAATCAGCCTAGGAGTAGACAACCCCTAAGTAGTTTATCTGGGAATAAAATAATCTTATGTGACCACTCCTACCCTGTGGTAATTAACCTCCACTCTATATTATTGGATAGGAGTGGTCACACAAAATGTTAGTATCTGTGAATTATCACATAGTAGTAGTTTGGTAATTAATCCTGGTTTAAATTTTACATAGTTCAGTGTTTCATGTGGTCATTCCTATGTGTTAATATGGAGCAGGTAGTGTTACCACCTCACAATTTGACCCCGAGAATCCCATAGGCCAAAATGGGAATCTCGGGTTCAAATCACAAAATAGCAACCCTAGGAGCATGAGTTAATTAGCCCCAGGATAGGAGCAGCCCCATGAAATGGCTTCCTGCCCCCCAATAAACCACCTGGGGTAGGCTTACCTGGAGATTGTTTAGCCTGAGGTAGACAATAGCTGTTAACTAACGTGACACTGGCCCAGTTTGCCCGCACTGGCACACCTGGGCCAGCGCCGAAACCTGCACATCTGTTCCGGGCTCACCAGATGTGGGCCTGGTTTAAATCCTGGCAGGGTTGGTGATGGGGCTGGAAATGTGGGCCTGGAACGAGCCGGGTCCACAGTCCAGCTCTGCGAGCCATCCAGGCAGGCGCGTCTGTTTCTGTACTGCCCAGCCCAGCATCAGGGGTCACTATGGCATCCAGCCACGGCTGCCTATTATGGTGGTGGCAGGAACAGGATGCTGGCCACAGCGCAGAGGCAGAGCTGGTTGGCCGTGCATTGTTTCCTGCCCTGCATCCCCGGCTGGGTTAGGCCAGGCGAATGTTAGTTTCTGTCCCCCGAGACCTGGCTGCGAGTTGCGGGGGCAGCCGTCTTACCCCCATGTATGTGTTCACCCTGTGTTTTTGTATAAATGTGCCTAAAGGATCAAACTTTGATATAGGAGGGGTGGGAACTTGGGTCAGCCAGCCCAGAGCTGAAGAAGGTTGGGGTATAGGGAGAGAAAACAGAGACAAAGTGCAGCCATTGGAGACAAGATAATTATTGTTGTTCAGTTTGAAGGGCTGGTGTTCTGAGTATGCAGAGAAACAGGAAACGGGAGGAGGGAGGTTGTGGGCTGCACGTGCCGTGTGGAGGCTCCATTTGGCTTGCTGGAGCTGAACCACAAGCAGTGTTCCAGTAAAATGGCTCTCTAGCAATGGGTATAGCTTATGTGCAGCCTCTTAGGAACTCAAGCATTACACATGGCAGGCAAAGTGTTTGTGTGAGACAAGGGTGGGGAGACACAAGACTTGCAGGAAGACGGGAAGTGCTTGTGTGTGTGAGAAAAAGATATGTGTAGAGTTCTGCAGCGCTGGTGGTGAAGAAACTTTGGGTCAGAGTACATTGGTAGCTGGGAGGTCCCCTACTTCCCATCCCCTGTCATAAGTTTTGAAATCAGTTTCTGGAGATCTTACTTGCAATTATTATTGTACTTGCCAAGAAAATTCTGGTAGTTTTAGGGAGCCCCTTGGAGTTTGGGGGCCTGCTACAATTGTAGCCCATTTCTGTCTCTCCCTCCCTCTCATCAGACCTGGAGGTCTGAGCAGACTGGGATTGGGACAGAAGCCTCCTTGGGAGGGAGCTGTGATAGTCACTGTTTGAAGGACACTTCAGAATCAGGACTCTGGTCTAAGCAATAGGATGGTCAAACAGGAGCTTGGGCTCAAGAAAAATGGAGAAAGGAGAGCTCAGGATGAGAACTTAGAGGGGAGTGGGAGGATAGTTAAGCTCATGGGTGTGCTCTTGCCAAAGTGGAGTGTGCCGTAGCTCTCCATTGAATAGACTGACTAAGGGAACCTAACAGAAGAGACACCCTAGCTCCATAGCATCCCTTATTTTTTAAAAATTTTGATCTGACAAACCAGTGTAATAGGAACTTGCTGGGCCCTATAGGACTGGTTAGTTCCTTTTTACTGGCCAGTACTAGCAGGGCTTTCTTGAGCTGAAGCTAGGGCAAGCGATGACGCTACTGGCTCCTCGCTGTAAAGACTGGCACATGCCTAATCCGATACATGAGTATGCCCTCGGGGGCATTCTGCCTCAGAGCTACTTGCTCTTGAGCAAATAACTCCTGATTTATAGACCAGTAGCTCTGGAGCAACTGCCAATTTGCTCCCGGGCAGTGTGCTCCATTGCTCTGGAGCAAGATGTCATGTGTTTTAGGACTCCATAATGGCACAGCCACCTCCCTGTCTCCTGAACTGTGTCTCCTAACATCAGAGATACATGCTACTCTCTCTTGGTATGTATGTCTAACCCCACTGCTGTCCACAGTTTGAACCTTGGAATATTCCTGATATCTTTGAGACTAAGAATGTAAAATCTGTTAAAGGAGCTGAGTGCCTAAGACCAGTTTAGAGATGGAATGGACTGGATGTCCTGCCCAGGTTAGGTGTGTGTGTGTGTTGAAGGGTTCCTGCCCAGTAAGAGAACTCTCTGCTTTGCCTTCATTCCCTTCTCTACCTAATTTCGATCCTATATGTCCCATTTCCTGCCCTGCCCATTTCTCTGTCCTCTCCCAACTCTGCTTCCCTCCTCACTTCTTCCCCCCCCCCTCACCCACACCATACATATCACAAAATCCTGCTTTTCAGTATTCCCTTTGGCTCTCTGAAATGGATGATAACTGTAGTGCCTTCTCTCATCAAAGTTTCCTTCAAAGCCAATTGGGCAATAGGAGAGAGAAGGGGATAGTGTTCTGGGTGCTGTCCCTTTAACAGGAACCAGATGGTATTGAGATGCCCTGTGTATCTTGAAATATCTTATGAAGGATCGGCAGGTTTAGCCATGGAAATTACTGGAACTGCTTCTGGGACAGGGCTGGGCTCTACCAGAAATGGAACCTGAGCAGCCCCCATGTGCACCCAGAGTGACTGGACAGGATCCAAGCTTCATGAGCACATGCACACAAAATACACAGACGTGTGCCAGCGGCACAGCAAGAGGAAAACACAGAGGAAAGATCTCATTCTGCATTTTTCCTGGAGTGGGGAAGATTCCCTTGTAAATATGGGTCTGCCAAAACCTCTTCTCTCTCTTCCCCCAAATCAGCTCTGGGAGCTTGGGGAAACAGCAGTAGCTGTGGTGAGAGAGGACAATGTAGATCCAAGGAATGGGAGGTATTTTCTGGTTCCCTGGCAGTGGCGAGAGAGACCAGGCATCGGAGAGACAAGCATTGGAAGCAAGCTTCTAGGGGCCATGACAACCAACCTGGTCATGTGGAATCTGATCCCATGGCGTCAGTGGGTCTCCTTGCTATGGTCTTATTAGTGTAATGTGCTTGCAAAGTGTTTCATTCTCTGCTAGTGGCAAGTTCATATAGATTCTGCAGAAGATAAAAACAGACCATGCCTCTAGTTAATACAATTACACCTTTTGCATGATTGAAAAATGCAAGTGTTTTAAGAACATAAGAACGCAAAAATATAAGAATATATGAAGTGCTGTTCTGTGTCAGACCAATAGTCCATTTAGCCCAGTATCCTCTCTCTGATAGTGGGCAGTCTTGGTGCTAAAGGATGCATGTAGATGTATATTGGTATAGGCCTTGGCTGTATTCAAGAGTTGCCCCTGGAATCTTGCCCTGATGGTTATTATTATTATTATTTTATTATTAACAAACATTTATATAGCGCTAGCAGTGTACCTGGCACTTTACAAAGTAATAAAATAGACACGGTCCCTGCCCCTAGGGCTTACAATCTGAGAGACAGGAGGTGGGGGAGAGACTTAGGAAGGGGAACAGAGGGAGAGACAAGGGGTCTAACATTCATGAAGATG
>QEPC01003965.1:2137803-2159572 GCA_003113815.1 Sphenodon punctatus
CCCCCCCCCCCCCCCCCCCCCGAGCCAGAGCCCTCCCCCCACAGCGCCCAGCCCCAGGGACCAGAGTAGGGAAGAACCCCACCCTCTCCCACATACACAGCCAGTGCCCACCCCCCACAGCACCCCCTAACCCTAACCCCGCCCTGCAACTAGAGTAGCCAAGATTCCACCCCCTCCAGCACCCCCTGCTGGGACCAGCGTAGCCAGGAGTTAACCACCCACCCGGCTTCCCCAGAAAGCAAAGCCATTGGGCCCCACTGCTCGACTCCCCTCCACAACTCACCGAGCCAAAGATTTTACTGATGGCAGCTTCAATCTGGAAATCTGATGCCCCTTGATCCATATTTGCACTGATCATGTACGGGGTGGACTGGGGGTGGGGGGAGGGAGAATGCATGATGTCAACAAGAGATTTACATCCAAGTGCTAACAATATGGACCAATTCTGTAACCTAGGTCCCTTAAACAACATTACCAACAAATTTTTTGAAGGCTGTAAAACAATTTGCTAAAATACAATAAAAAATATTATTTAAAAAAAAAAAGAAAGAAAAAGAAAAAAAAGAAAAGATCAGGAAGAAGAAATGGGCACAGCTACAGACAATAACATTTATGAGAGGACTGTACAGCTCTTTCAGGAACTGACATTGAAGATGGTATGTCATCTTGCTAAGTTTTTGTGTGCAGCACAGACAAAAAGGAAAATGCAGGTTAATGGGCGAATTAACTAAATTTTTTCTATGTGTGTAAGGGAAGTCAGCCTACTCAATTTATGGTAAACTCCAAGTGAGTCTCTTAGGAGACTCGAAGCTCGGAAAAGAAATGTTTATATTATGTCAAGCAAAGAGTGAGTAATAATCAAGATTGTAATTGAGATTTGTAATTTCTTTTATCTGGTTATTGAAGTATATGCTCACCAAGTTGTTTTGAGTATATGTGGCATAAGTTGTGTTAACAAAGAAAGATGCATTTGTATAATAAGTTTGTATGTCTCCAATACATTGTATTATTCTTGTTTGTTGTATGAAATTTGACCTATATGGGTCGTAAATAAAAAATCAATCAATCACATTTAGCTGCGTAACGGACTTGTGAGCAGATTAAAACATTAGTCAGGGAATTTTCCAATGAATTTAGCATTGCATTACTTTTGTAATCCTTTTGTTAAACTTCCATTGTTGAATCTATTTTGTCTTGTAATTCATCTGAATTTATAAATACAAATACTAATTCTTTTAACCAAGAATTGGTGCGTTTGTGTGAAAGCTGGCACAGATGAGGGGAGATCCCAGGTTAGAAACTTGGGCAAACCTTAATATAATTTCGGTGACTCCAAGGACACAGGTGGCAGGATAGCTACCCTTTTCCAGACTGAAGCAGTTCTGGAGAGAACTATGGCCAGTGGAGACTGTAAGTGGGGAAAAGTGGGTTACAGTCTGTCAGGGAGTGTAAAGAACCCCAACCCCATCACAAATACCTTATGTGGAAAGTGAGTTCCTCCC
Organism: Sphenodon punctatus; assembly: GCA_003113815.1. Classification (NCBI taxonomy): domain Eukaryota; kingdom Metazoa; phylum Chordata; class Lepidosauria; order Sphenodontia; family Sphenodontidae; genus Sphenodon; species Sphenodon punctatus. The sequence goes on from QEPC01003965.1 coordinate 2,139,306, forward strand.
CAGAGAAAAATCCAGTGTTGCCAACTCTCGTGAATGTATCATGAGAAGCTATTTCTAAGCCTCACTTGCAATCTCGTGATTAGTATCACTAATCTTGTGAGATTAATTGGAAGACTTGGTGGGGAAGCAGGCATCAGGAAGTGCAGCACAGGAGATTGCCCAGCAGCCAAACACCCCCTGCCCCAAAAGACTTAGCAGCAGCAGCAGCAGCGTGGGATGGTGAATGAGCCCAGCCCAGGGGCATTGCTAGGCCTGGGCTTCAGCCCCCAATCTTTTCCCCAGAGCCCCAAATCCTGTGCTGCCTTGCCTGATCACCATCTCCGCTGGGTGTCTCTGCACCCCTCCTGAAGAGAAGAAAGGATGTACAGTGGGCGGAGCAGCCTCTTTTTTCAGTGCCCAGAGCCAATGCTACCATTAGGCGGGGGGGGGGGGGATTGAAGAGGGCGGCCCTCTCACCCACATCCAGCTGCCCTGAGAAGCTCTGTGCTGGAGGAGGGTTGGAGAGGAGCCCTTTCCCCAAACCAGTGTGGAGGTAGTGGTAGCGAAGTCTGAATAGAAGAAGTGCCCCCTACGCGGCTCCACCCCTATCCAGCTTCTGCCTCTCCTGCCCTTGATCCTCCTGCTGCCGCCACTAAGCTCAATGCTGGATCAGGGGAAGGGCCGCCTAGGGCAGCAAGTTGAAGAGGGCAGGGCACCTATCCTGCCCCCCTAGTTGTTGCTTCTCCTGGCCCTGCCCCAATCCAGCTGCTGCTGTTGCAAAGCTTCCTGGTGCGACGGAGGGGGGGCAGCAGCTGCCTGAGAACTCCTCGCGTTGGCCTTGCGAGTGCTACCAGCTCCCATGCTGCTGCCACTGAGCTGTTAGTTGGTTTATGTTTGAAAAAATAGCAACTCATGATTTATATACCAAATGTCTTGAATTGTCTCTTGATTTATGAGGTGGTGGGGCTGGCAGCACTGAAAATCTGAGGCCTAAAGACTCAAACTAGGAGTTTGACATTAGACACCTACAGCCACATGTAGATATGTCAATGAGCATATGCGACATCTTAAGGGGACGGGTTGCCGTGAGCACATTACACTGGTGCTCCGGGCTCTGCACTGGCTGCCTATAGTCGTCTGGACCCAATTCAGGGTATTGGTTTTGAGCTATAAAGCCCTCTACGGCCTTGGCCCGACTTACCTGTGCCCCTTGCTCTCTGCACTCTGGAGGGACTTCTGTGGTCCACTGGGGGTGCCCTTCTCGAAGTCCCCTGTGGGGCTACTATATGAAGAGGGCGTTCTCGGGGGCTGCATCTAGGCTGTGGAATTCCCTCCCCATGGAGGCCCGGGTGGCCCCAGATCTCCCCTCATTCCGTCGTATGTGTAAAACCTGCTGTTCCACCTGGCTTTCGGCGAGGGAGATGGGGTGGATTTGGTTTTATGCCTTCCTTTTTATTATATTTTATGGTTTTATTGATTTTATATGTTTTAACATTGTAAGCTGCCCCGGGGCTGCTTGGAGCAGAAGGGGGGGGGGGGTATTAAATGATTTTATAAATAAATAAAATTTTCAGAGAGTCTGACCATAGTTCCCATCGACTCCATTAGGCAATGCAAATGGTGAACATCAATTCAGAATTTACTGAAGAGCCCAAATACGGATTTAGGTCAGGGGTGGGGCAACTTTTTCTTCCCAGGGGTCAGTCTGAATATTAATACAAGCTCCAAAGGATGCATAGAAATTGTGGGAGGGGTGCTTAAGGAATGCACTCAGGAAGAGGAGGGTCCAGAGCATGGATCAGTGCCATGGATCTGTCCCCTATTGTTGTGTGCATGTCCTCCTCTCTACTCTCTTATCCTGAGCTCATTCTTTCAGTGTTTGAAGGCAGGAACTGGATTCAGTGACCAGATCCTGGAATGGAGTCACATGGCTCCCGGGCCTGATGTAGGTATTCAAATGCAGACTCCCCATTCTGGGCATTTTGTTTTTTGCTTTTAATAAGTCTGGTCTCACAAGCTGAGAACATAATGAGAAGCTAGGAAGGAACTGAGTCCTAATCTCAGTTCTGATGTTCACACTCTGACTTGAGCAGTAGTGACACTCATCTATTTCTTGGAGGTGGGGTTTCTGAAGACTAATTAGCTAATAACTGTAAATCACATAGAAAATCATAGACCCTAGAGAAATTCTCAGCATTAATTATTTATGAAGAAGCCAAAAAGAGAGATGAGGTTTAAATATACTTCCCTGGTCTGAGAGATGTGTGCACATTAATTTATACCTCTATTCCTTGGGGCCCCATCGCTCCCTCCTTCTCCACAGTGCTAGAAGCCCCTGGCCTTGGAGATATGGCTCAGAACTGAGCTGGCTACTCTAGGCAGGAATCAACAGGATAAATAGCAACACAGCAACGATCCAGCTAAACAGCCAGAGCAGCAGCTCCTCACTCTGGGCTTTAAAAACTAGAGTGAGGGAAGGAAACCTTGGTTCTGAGCCCCCATGTATCCCCAAGGCTTAGGGGGAGCAGCAGAGAAATGTGTGCAAGCTGAATGAGGCCTGACTCCCTGCCCTTAAGGGTTCAAATTTGCCTAGAAATTACCAAAGCTGGCTGCAAATGCTGAGAGAAAAAAGCCATTTGTCTGTTGCCAAGGGCAGAGCAAGCCACCTGCACACTTCCTCTGCAGGGGTCACTTGATATCTTTCTTTGGTCTATCTGTGGTATTTCTAAAGGGTTTGTTCACATTCATTGGCTACCCACAGATAAGCTTGGGGCAACCCAGACTAGGCATGAGGTTTGCCCTGGGGCATTCATGAGCACTTCCCTGAGAGTGCTTTTATCCGAGCCAAATGCCAGCCCCTGCATGAATCAGTTATGGCAAAGAATGTTCACACAAAATGCTCCTCCAAGGTTAACTGCAGAGCAGGAGGAGCTGTCTGAATGCTTTGTGGTTATTGTGAGGTTTCCCAGGGACAGTTTACACTTCAGTCTGTAAAATGACCCAGGGAAATTCTCTGTGTGAACAAGTGCCGAGTCTCTCTTCCTCTCGCTATTCACCGGTGAAACATGAATGTGGGTCAGGGTGTATAGGCAGGGCTGGAGGGTTGAAAAGTGTGTGTCTAAGGTAAGTAGAACTTGCTACCATGGTTTGCACTGGTTCGAGGTTGTTACCCTCTTTCAGGTTATTTATTTTAATTAATGTGGAGAATCTCCAAAGCTAGCTCACCTCCAACAGACTGAGGGTGATTTCCAACGTGATGGGGTGCCTATTGGCCCCATCACGGAATCACCTTTTGCTTGCCCGCTGGAATCAGCCGGCACGTCTGCTGGACGTGAAGTTTTGATTCTGGCGGGGAATCGGGGGGGGGGGGGGGCTGTGCAGCGCAACATGCGGCCGCACAGCCCCGCCCACCCATGCTCCACCAGCCGCCCGCCCTTCTGGAGACAGGCAGGCGCATGCACCCGATTCCAACCCGGGATCTGGGCCACGGCCCAAAATTGGTGGTGATAACAGATGTTACTGTCCGCCGATTCTGGCCCGTGGTTCAATTAACCACGCTTTCGGGGATGGTGCCCGGACCATCCTTGAAAGCGTGGTTATTTTGCTCACCACCGGTGTTTCACTGTGGTGAACATCTGGCGGCGAGCAACCAGACGTTACAGGACCATCCACCACCACGGGGGATTCACCGTGGTTGAGTGTGGTAACGTAACGTCTGAAAATACCCAGAGTCAAAGACTCCTGGCACTTCAGTGATCTGAAGAGGAGTTGGAGAATGGAAGTGTCTCATTCTCAAATCCTCTGTACATTGCTTATTTACCCTTGTTCCTAAACCCCTAAATAAACCCCATATTAGCAGCTGGAGCTTCCTGTCCAAAGAGGAAGCAGAGGCTGGGGGGTTGTCAGACGGGAGACCACCCTCCCTAGAATGACATCCCAGGGTATTTCAGCTGACAAGCCCCCTGGAAATTCCCCAGCCTCACAACTGGCTTGCTGACTCAGAGCAATTTGCCAAAAGACAGCACCAGGATGAGAGCACAGCATCTGCCCAAGTACAGGATCATTCAGGAAGAAACCACTTACTCATAGTGAAACAGATAAAATTCCGTGTGTTCCAGGCACACCTTCTCCGTGCCCTGCTGGGATAGGAGAGGGTTCCCCATAGCCCCTTCCAGCCACACTGTAGGATAAAGTCCTCTTGCATGCTACTCCTGCCTGCCCTGCCAGGTCAGCTGCTCCTTGTCCCACTGTGTCATACTTACCAATCATCCATCCCCACTACGTGCTCAGTATTTATTCTCACTCCAGCTGGAAAACGTGTCCATCATTGCTGTTGGTTCTCCATTTGTATCTGCCATTGACAGGAGTATGAAACTGCTCAGCCACCTTCTATTTCCCCACTGGCCAGAACACTGCTTTAACCTGTAAGGTTATTTATTGGCTTTAGTAGCTTCAGTCAGGGATGCTTTATTGATATTACCTGATAGGGTGAGAGCCAGTTTTCCTGAAAAATCTTTGTCTTCTAGCTTCTCTTGGGAGAGGGGGAGGGTTCTGGGGGAAGAGCATTTTGTACATAAAGCCAGCCCAGCTGTTGAGGCTGTTCCTTCCTAGGGAACTCCAGAATGCAGAAGTGCTGCATCTGCACTGAGTGACTACATAGACTGCGGTCTGAATGAGACACCAAGCCCTGGAGAAGTCTCTTTAGAAAAGTTATTAATACTCCCTCTCTCCACATGCCAAACTGACTTTCTGCCAGGGACAAACGCCTGCCTCATGTGCCACCGTGGAGAAAGGGGACTTCCTGATGCTCATTAACTGCTTCCCATTCCTACCTTCTTGCATGCTGATCTCTGCAGAAGGTATGAATGTGCCCTGCTGACTCATGCCTCACCAGGCCGACTTCTCCTTCCCTAGGGAGATATTTATAACTGAATAGTCAAGTCACTATGCTACAGTTTGTGGAAAACATCCAAAGATCATCCCACTCAATGGCTTCCAGACTGCCATGCAGCTTCCAGGTAATATGCAGCTGCCCTGAATTTGAAAATACTAGCCATTTAGATGCTGTTCACTTTATGAGATTGTGCAAACGCTGTGTTTTGCAAGGGTCTCCAGATAATCGAGTCAGTAGGTTGCAATCTGGACAGGTCCATTTAGGCATACCTGTGTAAGACGAAGTCTTCGTATGTGAAGAATCGGAAGAGCTGTCACAAATAAGTGTGACTCTGGAGGAGGTTCTAGAGCAAATTGACAAACTAAATAGTAACAAACCAGGGCCAGATGGTATTCATCCCAGAGTCCTGAAGGAACTCAAATATGAAGTTGCAGACCTACTATTGGTAATTTGTAACCTATTGCTAAAATCTGTCTCTGTACCAGAAGATTGGAGGGTAGCAAATGTAACACCAATATTTAAAAAGGGCTCCAGAGGTGATCCTGGAAACTACAGACTGGTGAGCCTGACATTGGTGCCGGGCAAACTAGTGGAAATGGTTGTTAAAGAAAAAAATTACTGAGCATATTGATAAACATGGCTTAATGGGGGAAGAGTCAACATGGATTTAAGAAAGGGAAGTCATGCCTCACTAACCTATTGGAATTTTCTGATGGTGTAAATAAGCCTGTGGATAAGGGTGAGCCAGTCAATATAGTGTATCTGGACTTTCATGAGAGACTCTTGAGGAAATTAAAGTGTCATGGGATAAGAGGCAGTGTCCTATTGTGGATTGGCAACTAGTTAAAAAATAAGAAGCAAAGAGTACGACTAAATGGTCAGTTTTCACAGTGAAGAGAAGTAGCTAGTATCTGTACTGGGACCAGCATTGTTTAATATATTCATTTATGATCTGGAGAAGGGTGTAAAGAGTGAGGTGATCATATCTGACGATAACAAGGTTATTCAAGGTAGTTAAAACCCAACCAGACTGTGAAGAATTGCAGAAGGATCTTGTGAGACTGGGTCACTGGGCATCCAAAGGGCAGATGAAATTTAAGATGAACAAGTGAAAAGTAATGCACATAGGGAAAAATAACCCAAACTATATGTATAAAATTCTGGGTCCTAAATTGTAAGCCGCTCCAAGTTGCTTTTGCGAGAGGGGTGGGGTAAAAATGGAATAAATAAAATTAGGAGTTACCACTCAGGAAAAGGGATCTTGGAGACATCGTGGACAATATATTGAAATCCTCACCCAGTGTGCAGCAGTGATCAAAAAAGCAAACAGGATGTTAGGAATCATTCAGAAAAGGATAGAGAATAAAACAGAAAATATTGTAATGCTCTATATAGATCTACGGTACGACTGCACCTGGAGTATTGTGTGCAGCTCTGGCTGCCCCATTTCAAAAAAGACACAGTAGAACTAGAAAAGATACAGAGAAGGGTGACAAAAATGATAAAGATCATGAAACGGCTCCCGTATGAAGAGAGCCCTGATAGGCTGGAGAAGAGTAATCTCTTCTCAGCTTGGAGAAGAAATGATTGAGTGGGCATATGAGAGAAGTTTATAAAATCATGAGTGGTATGAAACACGTAAATAGGGAGGTTATTTACCTTCTCTAAGAGTACTAGAACAAGGGACAATATGAAATTAACTGGCAGCAGATTTAAAACAAATAGGAGAATATATTTTTTTCACTCCACGCATAATTAACTTGTGTGCCAGAGGAAGTGGTCAAGGCCAGTAGTGTAGCTAGTTTTAAAAAGGGATTGGATAAGTTCTTGGAGGATAGATCCATTAATGAACCTATTAGCCAAGTAGGTTTGGGGGACATAACCTCTTACTGTTGGAGGCTGAAAAGATTGTCCATTGTGACCTTTTGGGCACTTCTTCCAAGAGACGGAGATTGGCCACTGTTGGGGACAGGATGCTGAGCTCAATGGACTATCGGTCTGACCCAGTACAGCACTACTTATGTTCTTATTAAGAATGTAAAAAGTGCCACACCAGGTCAGAGCAATGGTCTATCAAGCCCAGCATCCTGTCCCCAACAGTGGTTGTACTCGGTCACTTCCGAGAAGTACCAACAGGTTGTAATGGAGTGATCCATTCACTCCCAGTTCCTCTCAGTCAGAGGTCGCGTCCCCTGACCAACTTGAACTGTCATTTATGGACTATCCAATCCTTGTTCAACCCCATCTATGCTGCTGGCCTTCACAACATCCTCTGGCAACAACTTCCACAAGTTAATTTTGCATTGAGTGAAAAAGTACTTACCGTTGTCTGTTTTAAGTTTGCTGTCAGTTAGTTTCATGAAGTATCTCCTGACTAGTATTATTTGAAAGGGTAAATAAAAGCTCCATATTTATTTGCTCTATACCACTCATGATTTTGTAAATTTCTACCATATCCCCTGTCATCTCGTCTCCAAATTGAAGTGCCTTAACCTATCAAGCTTTTCTTTGTACAAAAGCCATTCCATACCCATGATCATTTCTGTTGCCTTTTTCTGCACCTTTTCCTGTTCTACTATATATTTTTGGAGATGGGGCAACCAGAACTGCACACAATACTCAAGGTGTGATTACACCATAGATTGATATAACAGCATTAGGGTAATATGGAGTCACCTTGATACCATTTACTGCACCTGCACTGCAGGTCCCTTTGAAATATATAGTGCCCTTGTGCTCTCCATTAAGCTGCAATTGGCATGTAGTTTGTTCCCGGGATGATATGAGGCTGTTATAAGCTTTTAGATTGTTCTTCAGTGTTTCTTCTGGCCTTTTTCAGTTGTGTATCAAGTACTATTTTACATTCTTTCTCCTCAGAAATTCTACTGTTATGACAACTGCACCATCACAACTGTGCTGTCATTCTCATAGCTTGGATCCCAGGGACAATAAACTTGCTAAAGGACTTTTCAGTGTATGATACCAAGAGCTTAGAGCCTGAGGGACTATTGGAGAAATGCCTTTGTCTGCACATGGTGTACAGATGTGTTCCATGTTTTATAGCCACAAAGCAGAAAGAACCACCGTGTGCCACACACATCCCAATTCCTATTTCTGAGAGACTGAACTTATGAGTTCAGTAGTTTTCCACATAAGAATATAAGTCGCATCATACTGAGTTAGACCAATGGTCCATCAAGCCCAGCATCCTGTCTCTGACAGTGGCCAGTTTTGGTTGTATGGGAGAAATATCAGCAGCTACAATGGGAAGTCCATTCCCTGTTGGCCACTCCCTGCTCCCGACAGTAAGATGTTCCCACATGCTCAATGGACAAATCACAAAAGAGGTTATTATTTTTAATTCTACCAGCTGAAATAATTTGGGACCCACTTACCAAAAATGATCAAATATAAAATGTTGCAGGAAAGGACCTTCAACTGTGAATTTCTCTTTCCCTGTGGATCACTCAGATTCCAGTTTGTTGTTGACTCTGGCATACTCAACGGCTCAGTTTTTTTCTTGAAAAAAGCAGCTGATGAAGATACCAAGGGTGTGTTGAAACACAGCAGAGCAGGTTAGCTACCTGATGGTATTCCCCCCCCTCACCTTAAACAAAGTAGTCCCCTTCTATAGCCATTCGATTTCAATTCCTTCCTGCCTCCCCTTTGCTTATATTGCTGCTAAGTGGCATGATGAGGGTATATCCTGCTTACTCCCTTATGGAGTGTTCATGCAAATGCTATCCCTGGGCAAAGAAACCTAGGTGGACCTGGAGGAAATTACCCTAGGCATAACACCCCTCTGACTCAGGCAGTTTGTGAGAATGCTACCTAGTTGCCTTAAAGGCAGGGGCAGGTTACCCAGGAGTCAGTGTTTCATGAAAACAAGCACCTATTGTCCAGGCTAGGAGCACTTTTGAGGTGACACTTCGTTGGATTTGCTACAATTGTGCATTCTTTACAAGCAAAATACAAAGCTGAGGAGTCAGATATTCACCAGTGGTATATCTACACATACATTTTGCATTAATATAACTAGGTTGGGAATGAAACTAACAATTATACGAGTGTAGCTTTCTAGTCTAAACACAGTTAAGCCGGCCTTGTCTGCTGCTATTGTTCATTCCCCTGTCCATCCCCATCCCACTGAGAGTAACAGGTGGAACCCACAGGAGGGCGCACCCAGACGACCACAGAGGGTGTAGTGGAGCATGGTAGGACAGGCAATCTTCCAGATATTTAATTCAATACAAAACTTAATACCCCACCCCTCCTGCCACACAGCTCGGGGTGGCTAACACCACAATAAAATACAAACATAATAAGCTGCAGCGTGGCCACCAAGAACACCCTCTCCATTGTGGTCCCCTGATATACATGGGGGACCTCGAGCAGGGTGCTCCCGGTGGACCGCAGGAGCTGATCCAGGGCCCTGGGCGGTCTTGCAGGTATGTGGAGCTGAGACAATTTAGGGCTTTATAGGTAAGCACCAATGCCTTGAATCAGGTCCGGAAGACTAGAGGCAGCCAGTGCAGAGAACGGAGCACAGGTGTGATATGCTCCTTACCCGTCCCTTTAAGAAGACTGGCTGCTACATTCTGCACCAGTTGCAGCCTCCGAGCCATTGCCATGGGTAGCCCCACAAAGAGTGTGTTACAATAGTCCAGTTTTGAAAGGCTTTAAAGGTCAAAACCAGCACCTTGAATTGTGCCCGGAAAGCTGTAGGCAGCCAATGTAGACTTCAGAGCTTTGCTCCTGCTGACCCATCCCTGAAAGGAGCTAGACTACTGCATTCTGCACCATCTGCTGCTTCCAAACAGTCATCAAGGGCAGCCCCACATAGAGTGCAGTGCAGTCTAGACTGGATGAGGGTGAGCTGATTGAGGCTGAATTCTGACAAGAGTGAGGTGATGATGGTGGGCGGCATAGGTGATTAGTAATTGTCGATAGTGGGGGGAGGGCCATGTGCCCCCTGATTTTCAGAAGACCTACAGAACCCCTGCCCAGTCCCTACTCCTGTGCCCCCTCCCCCCACTATCGACAATTACTAATCACCTATGCCGGCCCACCATCATCACCTCACTCTTGTCAGAATTCAGTCTGTCAGCTCACCTTCATCCAGTCTGCAACTGCAGCCAGGCAATGGGTAAGCACTGAGACTACAGGACTGGGTTGGATGGAAAAAAAGAGGTAGAGCTGAGTGTCATCAGCATCCTGGCACTTCACCCCAAACCTCTGAATGACCTCACCCAGCAGCTTCAAATACACACTGAACAGGTGGGGTGACAACATGGAACCCTATGCGACCCCCAGGAATGGTCAGGGGCCGACAAGCAGTCATCCATCACGACCTGCTGAGACCTCCTTGACAGGAACAAATGGAACTACAAATTCCAAATAGAACCACCTGTTTGAACTACTTTGTCTCCATCTCCTAAAATATGTATGAGATTTTGAAAGATTATGTCTGCCATGCGGCAGGGGTACTACCAATGACACCAGAGGCTAGTGTTACAGCCAAGTAGATTTCATTTAATAACAACAGTGTTGCGAATTCTGGCAATTTTGGCTCAAATCCTCAAAGCACCATCTCTAACTAGTGGAAGTGCTTTGAGGAATGAACTGTCCATCATTATTCTTGTGATATATTTACTATTTTTCTTACAGCCCCACATCAACTGTTCCATTTTAGGAGTTTCTTAGAAAAAAAAGTCACAAGACTTGTGATAAAATGCCAAAAATCTCAGATTTACTTTATAAAAAATAACTTTCTAGCCTTAACGGTTATGAAGAAAACATTGAACGCACGACTCTAGTGTATTAACCCAAAAGGCTGAGAAACAGACGGTTAAGAAAAAGAAGAGATTTTTTAAAAAAAGTATTTACAAAAACATGATTTTGCCATCTCTCAGTACTGGAAGTGGGTCCTCAAGCCCTCCCACTCTGCTCCCGCCGAAGCTGCCCGCCCAGCAGCAGCAGCACCAGCACTCCCACCCGACCCCCTTGCTGGTTCTCCCGCGGAAGCTGCCCGCCACGCAACACCTTTCCAATCTGCCCCACCCCGTGAAGCTGCCAACCCCACAGCAGAGCAGCTCCCTCTCACGCTTCCTATCGCAGAAGCTGCCGCGCCAGTCCCACAGCAGCTCCCCAGCCCCCTGGCAACTGTCCCCGCCACCAGCCCCTCAACAGCTCCCCCCGCGCCACCTGCTCTCCCCTTCACCCCTCCCCCGCACGCACGCGGGGCAGAGTCACGTGGTGCTGGGGGTGTGTGGGCAGGACGCCCGGCCTGTAGAACCTGGAGCCGCCATCATCATGCCGCTCCCGCTACAGCTCCCCGTGCCCGGCTGCTCCCAGCTCAGGCCGGCCCTAGCCTTGCTGTTTCTCTTACTGCTGCCAGGCCCGGCGCGGCCCATCTCCTTCCAGCTACCGGGCAAGGCCCGCAAGTGCCTGCGGGAGGAGATCCACCGCGACACCTTGGTCACCGGCGAGTACGAGATCGGGGCCCCGCCAGGCTCTTCCAGCGGCCCCTCTGCTAACCTCAAGGTGCCGGGGGCAGCGCAGTGGGTTCCCCTCCTTCGGGCTGGCGGGATTGGGATGAGGGCAGGCTGAGAGACGGAGGCCTGGGCCTAGCATTGCCGGGCGGGGGCAGAGGCCCAGCCGACTGCTTCCTACCCACGAGGAGACGGGCTCTGGGTCCCGCCCCCTGCCACGGCGCGGGAGGAGAGGGATGGCGCTGGGGCCGCCGCTTTCAGGATAGTGGGGGCCCAAAGCGCCGCAGAAACCGAACGGGGGAGGGACAGAGGCTCTAAATCCACAGGCCTGGCTCGTCTCGGTTCGGGACACGTCACCCTTCGCCCACGACACGGGGAAGGCCCGCTGTTATCCCCGCCCCGCAACTCTCAGCGTGTCGACGGGGCTTCCTCTGCAAAAGTGACAGCGCTTGGGGAGAGGGACCGTGCGACAGGGCTGGGATAGAGAGAGGGACCCAGCGACAGGGCTACCCTGAGGATCTTTTCCTGTGCGTGGCAGGGCCTGGGGTTAGAGAGTCACAGTGACAGGGCCATCCTCTAAGAACCATTCTCTGTGGATTCTTCCCATGAGATGAGGGCCACAGCAGCAGGGCCACCCTGGAGATCATTTTTTTTGTTATGGCAGGACTTGGGGGTTGGAGAAGAATGACAGTGTCCAGGGTACATGGAGCTCACTTTGTGAACGTGGCAGGGCCTGTGGGTAAGGGGAAGAGACTTACCCTGTGACAAGGCAGAGCTGAAACTTGTTTGTGCATGTGGCAACATCTGGGGGTATAAGAATCACCAGGGGCATAGGCAGGGGGACATAGGCCCTCTCCTGGGCCAGTCTGTGGAAAGGGTCCTAGTAATGTGGCCATGCTGGAGTGTGCTCTGCCTGGGTAGAGGTGGGGTGAAGCAACAGCCATGCCAAGGCAAGGATTCTGCACATGGCTTAGCTTGGGGGGAGGGAGAGGTGTCATGGCCATGCTGTGGCTCACTTTCCATATGTGACATTGCAAGCTGTGGGTTATAATAAAGGAGCCATGACAATGCTCAGTCCCCGTGCATAAAGCGGCATAGAGGGAATCTACTGAAAGCAAGACACAGGCAGATACTGCGTCCATTTCTGTGTTCTGTACGGTGCCAAGTACATGACTGGCACTACATAAATGTTTATAATAATAATAATTAATAAAGTGATCCCCTTGCTAGTAATACATGGAATTCAGAGGTAGTTTAACAGAAGAGACAGAGTCAACTTGGCTTATTGGCATGGGAGTGTTTTCCACACAAGAAGAAGGCAAAGAAGGGAGAAATAAGAAGTGAGGGGGTGTCATGACTGAGATGCTTGGAAACGTGTGTGTAACATGTATGACATCTGTGTGGCAAGCTGCCTTCATAATCGAACTTGAACAGCTTGCCTGTGTTCTGCACACTAGTCCATCATTTCTGGGGACCACTTCTGACTTTCCAACTCCTTGAGTGGGGCTAGTGACTGTTGGACTCATTCTGTCAGAGAAATATCTGAGGGACTTGGGTATTTCTTTGACAGAATGAGCAAGATTCAGACCTTGTTTAAGCGATGGACTTTTAAGCTCTATTTTCTCAATAACTTGAAGTGCAGTAGGGGAAACATTATTCCTTTGGGAAAGGGAAATGCTTGACTTCACAATGGACACTATACCTGCTTCTAGCTCTGGAAAGTCCCATTCCTTTGTCCTGTTTTTACACCCAGAGGGGCTCTTTACAGGCAGAGACCCATAATTATTTTAATGCACCAGAAAACCTAAATTCTGCATCAAGGAAAGGCAAATTCTGCATATTCTCCATGAGCAAAAAGTTTTCTCATTTGCATTATTCCATTTCCATAATTTATTTAGATTTATAGCCCACCTTATTCTTGTTGGCTCAGGGTGGGTAACAGCAGATAAAAACACAAATATATATAATATAAAAATATGCTTTGCAGCATGGACTTACGATAGATTTGACATAAAAATTCTAGACACCACACAGAAGATAAACTGAACAATCTGTTGTTTGCATTGTACTTATAAGACACAAGCAATAGATAATGGCAAAAAACTAAGGCACAAGCACCCGTCATCCCACCCAACCCCCCTTAAAGTATATACAGGGCCAAAAAATCCAATAAAAATAAAATATTAAAACCTATTCAGGAGACAAGAAGTGAAAAAACTGCAACAACCCCAAATACATAGATTTCTTTTTTTAAAAAGAAAGCCCCTTCGGTGTTACAGCCCCCCCAGCCCACAAACAGAACTCATAGATCTCCTGTCCACACAATTCCCACCTCTCAGGGCCTCCATGCCTTATTCTCAGCTCACAGGTTCCCCACCACCACCTGATTTTCGAAGTCCCCAGGCCTCCACCCCACCTGAATTTCTACTGCAGGGTCCCAACCAGTTCCCAGCCCCAAAACCCCCCTCGTATCTCCCAGAGGACCCAATCACTAGTGTCAGGTTTCTTAGGGGTGCTAGGTAGGGCTTGGGCTCCCTCACATGTGGCAGCAGGTTCGGCTCAGGCAACAAGGTGTAGCCTGAACTAGATTTAGAGGGCACACACACAGCTTCCACTGAAGCTTCACTGATTTCAGCCTATCACTGTGGAGATTGGCTGATTCTTTAAGAAACACCACAAATTACAGCACTGTAAAAATCCTCTTGCTTACTTGTATCTTGCAAGAAGATTACTTTTTGTCCTGGCAAATGGATTTTTATAGCTCTGAGCTCCCTTCCCCGGTGCATATCTCAGTCTGGTGAACAAATGTTCTAGTCCTGGCTAGTGAACTATTTATATAGCCTTACAGCCCTGCTTATAGATAATATTTCCTGCAAAAAACCTGTCCATTTACAAATGATAGTTAAGGCAGGTTCACAATCTATCAAGCAACAAAAAACCAGGAAATTCATAGTTAAAGACTCCTGCCTTAATGTCCGTGCCATGTAAGCAGTGAAGATGTACTGTTTCTCGTATTGTGCTTGCTTAGGGCTGAAACTCAATTCTCAGTTTCTCATGTTTCTTGACGAGAATCGCACTTCTTGTCTCATTCTTGCAAATGAGAGTGAGATGAAAATCAGCTGGATTCTCACCAAGAAGAGCGAGAATCTTAAAAACAGAATACTCGTGCTGATAGGGGGAGGGAAGGGAGGAGGAAGCCACACTATTCTCTGCCCAGCCTTCTTACTTTGTCAGGGACCGGCAGCTGTCTCCCTGGGGAAAGCTTCCCGATGGCAGATTTTCAGGAATTGAAAGGGGGAGAGAAGGAGGGAGGAAGCACACATGGCTGGTATCTTAGCATTCTATTGGCTAGCAGGAGCCAATAGAATTCTGAAAAGGTATACTGAGCTTGCCTTCAGCTCTTCCCCTTCTCCCAATGGAAGTCCTTTCCAGATGGGAGGAGGGAGAGCAGGATGGAGATGGTGAATCATGAGCATTCTGTTGGCTAGCATGAGTCTGAGCACCCAATAGAATGCAGAAAAGCTGTGCTAAGCCCGCCTCTTCCCTTCAGCTCCCCCTCCCATCTGTTTCCAGACCCAGATCACATCTGGATTGGAGGTGGGAGAGCAGAAGGCAAGAGGCAGACTCAGTACACCTTTTCAGCATTCTATTGGCTGCTGACTCCTGCTAGCCAATAGAATGCTAATATATCAGCTGAGTCTGCTCCCGTCCTCCTTCTCTCCGTCCTTCCATTTCTGAAAATCTGCCATCAGAAAGCTTTCCCCACAGAGACAACTGCCAGCCCCAGACAAAGTAAGAAAGCTGGGCAGGGAACAATGTGGCTTTTCCCTCCCTCCTCCCTTAAATTTCTCCCAGCCTGGCCACGTGGGGTGGGGGTGAGGGGAGCGAGAAATCTCACAAGAATCTGAATACAGATTGAGATGTCTACGAGATCTCGATCCTGATTCTCGATTGTTGCGAGAATAAAATCTTCTCATTTCAGCCCTATGCTCTGTAATTATTTTTTCATTTGTGTTCAGGAGATGGGACGTGCACACGCAGACAAGAGTGGGGCAGTTGGTCAGTGGGAGAAGTCTTTTCTCGTGAGGATGGTGTTATAAAATGTGTTTATGGGGGGTACATCCGTGCTTGTAGTTTTGACTCCTCAGTTTTCCCAAAGTGCTCACCATGCCTTGGCCAAACTGTGGAGCTGTCTCCCCTGCCCCCCCCCCCCACTCCCCCTGTATTTATCCGATATGGCAACGAGATTCATTCTTACATATCCACTATTAATCTGTCCCCACTGATGAATAGAGTAGGTGGGAAGACCACAGGGTGTGAGATAATGAGGAAGTTCCCTTAACATCCATGTTATGTAAGCCACAGGCAGGGACCGCGTCTATTTCTATGTTCTGTACAGCGCCAGGCACATGGCTGGCGCTATATAAATAATAATAATAATAATAATAATAAGACATTGTACACTCTCCCATATTGTGCTCGCTTACAAACTACGATCCAAGCCCCCACATTTTGCCTTGGTTTTTCAGCCCCAATCTTCTTGTGTTGGTTGAGAGCAAGGCTGAAGTTGACTACAGGACCTGGCCTCTTCTCTGAAGAAGAGGAATGGGGCTGAAAGACCCACATATTGTGTGGGTGCCTGGAGCCTTATGTGGACATGAGGACCACCCACATGAAGGGCCACACAGGGTGGGGAATAATAAGGAAGTCACCTGAACTTCTGTCATTCATCTAAGCAGTGTAGACGTTCTATACTCTCCCATATAGCGTTCGCTTTCAAATTGCGCTCCAGCCATCATGGGTCATGCACCCCCAATCGCTGTCTGCTGGTTGCGGACAACAAAGGCCCCTTCTCTGATGAAGAGGATTGATGCTGAAAGACCCATGTATTGTGTGGGGGCCTGGAGCGTAATTTGTAAGTCAGCACAATATGGGAGAGTATACAATGTCTTCACTGCTTATATGGCACAGAAGTTCAGGTGACTTCCTAATTATTCCCAAAGAGGCAGCATAACAGTATTATTTCTCAGGCTTCCATGGCATGGAAGATAAGGTGGGAGTCTTAACTATGAATTTCATGGCTTTTTGTTGCTTGATAGATTGTGAACCCGCCTTAACTATTGTTTGTAAACTGACAGTTTTTTTGCAGGAAATGTAAATGGCTTTTGATTATATGAGATACATCTTACGGTGGATTCGGTTCCTCTTTAATAGTCACCATTTGTTAGTTTTAGTCAATTATTATTTTTTCCATTTACTATTTAACCATTTATAATGCAACCCTTTATATTTTATTACAATTTAACCCTTTATGAGTAATGAAATTAAACAAATGAACCCAAGTACTGTGTTCAGTTCTGGGCACTGCACTTTAAGAAGGACATCAACAAATTGGTACAGGTTCAGAGGAGGGTGGAAATGATCAGGCTTCTGGAAATGAAGTCTTATAAAGAAAGGTTGAAGGAGCTGGTATGTTTAGCCTAGGGAAGAGAAGACTAAGGGGAGACATGATAGCAGTCTTCCAATAGCTGAAGGGCTGTCACAGAGAGGATGGCAAAGGCTTGTTCTCTCTTCCCCCTGAAGGGGAAGACGAGAAATAATGGGTTCAAAGTACAAGTAAGCAGATTTTGGTTAAACGTTAGGAGTATTGTCAGGGATACAACTGACAGAGGGTTTGGGAGGGCTGTCTCCCTGGTTCCCGTTGCTGCGCCCCCGGGACTTCCACATGCTTAGAAAAGGGTCCTTCAGGGTCTCGGTCAGTCTACAAGCCTACATGGCAGTGGGACCTAACTCGTCATTGGAACAAATGATGAGAGCTGAGGGCCTGGTTTCCAGGGCTTATCTTCTCCCACAGGATTGGACAGTTCTTTTTCAAGGATCTCCACGATTCTCACTCTTGGGGGATTCACTTCCTGCTTTGCAGGTACCGGAAAACCTCTCGTCAGCAGTATCCAGGCAGAATATGCCTGAAAAATACTAGAACATGGTGAGGGCTCCGCCCCCTCCATCCTGAGAAAAGCGCGGGCCAGCATCACGAGGGATGGTTAGCATAAATAGGGGGAGGAGCCCTCACCGCCTCAGGTCCTTCCAACCACGTGGCGTTGGAAGACCTCCTAGCGCTATTCAGCAAAAAAAAAAAAAGAAGAAGAAAGAAATTAGATTAAAAGAACTCCTGTGAGTAAAGACTGCCGCCCTAGCCCGCGGGTCGTTCCCCGGGATTAGTCCGCCCCTCGGGGCGAGCGGGAATGCCCAAACAGCCGGGCTTTAAACGATGTAGCTCGTGTCCCGCTACCTTATCAATCAGCGACCAACACACTCGCTGTTTAGCCTGCTTAGGAGAGGGCCATAACACGCAGACTTGCGGAGCCTGTTCTGTGTTATCCAACAGAACTAAATGGGCCAGGGCCTCCGCCTGCAAGACTTATTAACAAAAAGGGCACTCAGACGCATCCCTAACAGGATGGGGTGCCCACATGGGAGGCATTCAAGTGCATGGACTATGGTCCCCAGAAGAAGCACACCTTTACATCAGCGTGTTAGAACTCCGGGCGATACGCTGGGCTCTGAAAGCCCTACTACGCCACATCAGGGGACGGAACATCCTGATTGTAACAGACAATACCACAGCCATGTGGTACATAAACAAACAAGGCGGAGCATGGTCCACACGTCTCTCCAAAGAAGCAGAGACCATCTGGCACTGGTGCATAGCACACGATATATATATCCAAGCTATTCATCTAGCAGGCCAGGACAACTCAGTAGCAGACTTTCTCAGCCGCAAGACAGCGGATCAGCACGAATGGTCACTGAAAGAAGACATTCTTTTGGACATTTTTCGGGAATGGGGGATGCCAAGGATAGACCTGTTTGCGTCACAAAAAAACATGAAGTTCCCAGAATTCTGCAGTCGAGCAGGATTAGTACCAGGATCGATTTCAGACGCCTTTGCAATCTCCTGGCACGGGACCTTCCTCTGTGCCTTTCCACTGATCCCTCTTCTCGACAGAGTCCTGTGCAAAATCAGGGCAGACAAGGCTCATCTGTTTCTAATCGCACCTTTTTGGCCCCGACAAACTTGGTTCCAAACTTTGCAAGGGATGGCATCTCGAGTTAGACCCCTCCCACTCACACACGATCTTCTATCTCGGGATCAGGGGAGAGAATACTACACCACGATTTACAGATGCTCCACCTCTCTGCATGGTTGATCCTGCCCTCATAATGAATGCTAGGGGTGGGACATCAGGGCAAATACCAGGTACCGGTTTTACCGGTTGCCGGATTTAAAAAAATTGACTTACTGGATTAATACCAGTTTACCGGTACCGGATCTTTTACATTGATTTCAATGGGGAACCGTCCCCATTGAAATCAGTGGAAAAAATTACAAAAACCTCCCCCCTCCCAGACTGTGCGGGTGGAAGGGGGGACTACTAGACCTTCCGGGGAACTTCCGGAAGTTCCCCGGAAGGCCTAGTAGCATGCTGAAGCCGGCAGCCACAGCCAGCGCTGAAGCCGCCGCCCGGAGTTCAAGGTAGGCGATCCCTGGGTGGGGAGGAGGGTGATCCCTGGGGTGGGGTGTGTGTTGAACCACCCCAGGGATCAGTACAGTACTGGTACTTACCTGGTGCTGGCTCTGGGTCGCCGGCGGCGGCCCGGAGCCCACACTAGGGACTTAGGGGAATTTATTTTATTTTTTTAAATCCAGGGTGGGTGGGGGGTGTCCCCCCTTCCACCTGCGCAGCCTGGACTCAGGGAGGGAAAGTGTTTGTGGGTTTTTTTGTGGGTTTTTTTTTTTACATTGCGGCCATTCATTTGAATGACCGCAATGTAAAAAAATCCGGCACGGGAGGATCCGGTACCGGACCCAAAATACCGGAATAATACGATACTGCTGGTACACCAAAATACTGGCAGTATCGGAAACCGGATGATCCGGTAGTCCCACCTCTAATGAATGCACCCCCAGAGGTCTCGAAGATTATGATAAACTCTCAGAGACTATCTACACGCAGGTGTTATGAGATGAAGTGAAGGCGTTTTTCTAAGTGGTGCGAATCACAGCCCATCTCCTTACACACTGTTAACATGAACCACGTTTTCCTTTATCTTTTGGCCCTACAAAAATCGCATTTATCAATTACATCTATAAAGGTGCATCTGGCGACTCTATCATCACGCTTGCAGCCAGAAGGCCGCGAAATGTTATTTTCTCATTGCTTAATGAAATCTTTTTGGAAGGGACTGGTGAACACGTTTCCACAGAGATACCAACCTGCGCCTCAGTGGGACTTGAACCTCGTGCTATCAAAGCTAATGTCTCCCCCATTTGAACCTTTAGCCTCATGTAGTCTGGAGGACTTCACTTTTAAGACTACTTTCTTAGTGGCAATTACTTCAGCACGAAGGGTGAGTGAACTCACCGCTCTTAGGGCATCACCACCTTGTATCCAGGGCCCCGATTCTTCCGTGGATTTTTTAAAAAAATTCTGCGGGAGTCAGGGCCCAATTCTGCGCCTCGGCGCGATTTACCATGCGGGGGGGGAGGCTTGGCTTGCCTCCTCCCCCCTCCCCGGTCAAACCCTCAGGGCTTCCCAGCTGCCGGGGTTTCCCCTCCCCAGCTGCCGGGGCTTGCTTGACTCACCCCCCCCCCTTTTAGAAAAGGAATTGCCTTACCAGTGATAGCAGCAGTAGCTGCTCCATCCAGCGCGCTCGTACTTCCTGGCCCCTCCCGACGGAGTGTCTCAGGGCGATGCAGCCGGATGACGTCATCCGGCTGCGTCGCCCTGAGAGGCCCCGTCGGGGGGGGCCCAGGAAGTACGAGCACGCTGGACGGAGCAGCTGTTGCTGCCATCACTGGTAAGTTAATTAATAATCTAAACGGGGGGGGGAGGGGGGGG
>QEPC01003965.1:2159979-2185318 GCA_003113815.1 Sphenodon punctatus
TGCCAGTTTTTTCCCCAAAACCTCATACTTCTCCTGTGGAGTGGACGCTCCACACTCTGGATGTTAAAAGAGCACTTGCCTTCTACATTGAACGAACTAAGAGCATTAGAGCATGTGACTCTGTTTATATCATATGGGGGCCAGAGGATCGGAGTCAAGATTTCCTCTCAAAGGATTTCAAAATGGATTATCCTATGCATTCAAAAATGTTATGCATTAGCGGACAACGTCCCACCGTTGGGGCTGAGAGCACATTCGACTCGAGCCACGGCAGCATCTCTTGCAAATTTTCAGGGGATACATTAATCAGACATCTGTAGAGCTGCCACATGGGCATCAGTCCATACCTTTACTAAGCACTACTGTTTGGACCTTGCGGCCAGGGCAGACTCCCAAGTGGGGAGAGCAGTGCTCGACTCACTATTGGAGGGACATCCTCGACTCCCTCCTCCTTGAGGTACATGTTGGAAACTGCTTATCACTCTCCCAAGAGTGAGAATCGCGGAGATCCTCGAAGAAGAAATAGAGGTTACTTACCAGTAACTCTGTTCTTCGAGAGAGCTCTGCATATTCTCACATCTCGCCCTCCTTCCCCTCTGTCTCGGATGGACATTGTTGGGGTCTTCCGGACCACGGTTGGAAGGAACTGAGGCGGTGAGGGCTCCTCCCCCTATTTATGCTAGCCATCCCTTGTGATGCAGACCCGCGCTTTTCTCAGGATAGGAGGGGGATGGAGGGGGCGGAGCCCTCACCATGTTCTAGTATTTTCCAGGCATATTCTGCCTGGATACTGCTGACGAGAGGTTTTCCGGTACCTGCAAAGCAGGAAGTGAATCCCCCACGAGTGAGAATACGCAGAGCTCTCTCGAGAACAGAGTTACTGGTAAGTAACCTCTATTTACTGTGGGCAATCCTACTGCCTTTGACGTATGGGGTCCACCGGACACGAAAGGGGGTGGGTTTGGGGAAAGGGAACAAGGAATGGGGGAGGCGGGAAGGAAAGGGGAAGCGCACACAGGGGGAGCGGGATATGGGGAAACACCAGGAAATAACAGAGATTTATGCCCACCACCAACCCAGTTCCTATTCAGATACTCTAGGAACACAACACTACATTAACTCAAGGGAAAGCAGGTGGGTGGGGGGACACTGCTATCTTTCACACAGTCACACTCAGACAGAAAGCTCAATTATTTCCCTTTGCTCCTTCACACTCTCGCTTCACGCTAGGGCCAGTCCAGGATCCAGATCACCGGTGGCGTCTCAACTATCTGCCGGTGCTTTTATGCTCCAGCTGTCTCCTCCTCACTGCATGCTAGAACTGCCCCTGGGAGGGCCAAGAGGCGATGTCGCCCCAGACTCTGCCTCCCACGCTGAGCATGTTGCGCCCATTGTCTGACAGGCGGTGGGGGAGTGCCGCTGTCTCTTGGCCCCGCCCTGCTCTAAACACAGCGACCGCCTTCCTGTGTGCACCGGGAAGTGCCGTTGTCCATTTCTTTTGTTGGTGGTCGGGTTGTCTGGCTGCCGTGCCTTTGACTGGCCGCTCTGCTGACCCCTTAACCCTGGCTGTTGTCCAACTCTCCTCCAACCCTGGACCATGACAGGTACTTCCTAACAGTAAGAACTGTTCGACAGTGGAAGAAAATCTCCTGGGGGGGTTGGTGGACTCTCTTTCTGTCAAGCCTCGGCAGGGAGAGCAACAGAGCTGGCCGCGTGGAGGGGCGCCAGGGAAGCCGGAAGTGCCCCCGGACCCGACAACAGCAGAGACGGAGGTGGCGGGGACTCCGCCCCCTGCGTCCTCTACGTCACAGGGAGACGCACACCCGCCCACAGCAAACGCCCCTCCAGGGCAACAGGGGGCGGAACAGGCCCAGGAAAGTCCCGACGGAGCACAGAAGGAAACCCCGCCCCCGTTGCGTCGCTCCGCACGCTTGCGAGAGCGCACAGGGGGCGGGGCCCTGGGCACAAAAGCCAGCGCCGAGAGACACTCGGCGCTGCTGATTGAGCAAGAGACCGGCCCATTGCGTGAAGCGAAGTGAATTACCTGTTGTGTACTTGAGTTCCCTTGTGTCTTGAAACGTTTAAATATAGAGTGTGATTGTGTGATTTCCCCTACCTGGCATCCCTGACCTGAGCGAGTGTATTGGTGAGTGAGAGAGTGATTGGTAGTGAGAATTGCGTTCCCTTCCCCCTCTCCCTTATTTCCCTGAGGTTTCCCCCCTGATTCCCCCTTCCCCCCTGTGATACGTGAAAGAAACTCTTGTACCATCCTGTGTCCCTGGGGTCCCCTTCCTTCCCTCCCAGGCACTATTTCCCCACCGTGGTCCATGTCCCCCTTTTTGGTTGTGGGTTGTGCTTGGAGAGACAGTCTGACTGGGGCTCAGACTCGCTATACTCACCTTGCGCCCTATGATGATAGGGACTTTGGCACTGCGAGGCCTATAAGCCCATCCACTATCCTGACCGGCATTTATACCCAGATAGAACCTTTCCAGGTCAGGAGTCTGAGTCAGTGCGTAGAGACATTGGGTGTGTGGGTGATGTGGACCTCGGCTAGCGAGGGTGTGGGCAGGGGTTGTACCCCATCCCCCGTGACACTTTCTCTGGAGGTTTTCAGAGACTGAACAGCCATCTGTTGGGGATGCTGTAGTTATGTATTTCCTGTGTTGAACGGGTTAGACTAGATGACCTTTGAGGTACCTTCCAATTCTGTGGGCATAGGTCCTTATGTATATTAGTGCACATCACTGTAGCGTGTGACGTGAAGAATCTGTTAACTGTTGAAGAGTTAGCTATTTAAAATGAAGTAGTCCAATGAGAACCAGGATTGAACTTCTCCATTAAAGGCTGCTTTTGCTGTTTGCTCTTGTGTGTTTGGAAGGTAGAAGTGGAGTGTATGTGTGTGCATGCTTGAGGGGAGCGAGACTGTGAGTATGCGTACTGGGGGAGGGAGACTGTGTGCGCACGCAGTTTGGAGGGAGATTTACCATCACCAAACTGCACATACTTCTGATCTTGGAAAGCTTTTATTCCTCTTATAGGACCGCAGACATGGTCTTTAACAAAAGGTTGACTATCAATCCAAGCAGGAGGTAGACCTAGATAACCCTTGTGATCCATACCAACTCTAAGATTCCATGTTTCTATGAAATATTACCTATTTCAGAAGCATTGTGTGATCAAAAGTTCCAATGCACAATGACCATCTTGAAGTTCACCTTTTGTCAATGTCTGATTGACCTGTGGTGTTATAAAATGGTGCCATCTTTCTCCCAGGTTTAGCTGAAGGCTGAAATAAAAAAAGCTGCAGTCTGTTATACTGTACCCTGCTGGAATAACTTGCTAGCTTTTCCTTTTTTGATTGCTTCTTTTCCACTACCTTGTGTCTTCACTTCTTTGTGTTTCTGTGTAGAAACATAAACATTTAATGTTTGTGTTTCTGTGTCTTCATTGTGACTCTCAGCCAGTGGCAATGGTCTGCATAGAAGAGTTTTCACAGACATATACATTATAAAACAAAATGGGGAAGCATTGAAAACATCAGCTGCTCTTTCCCTAGTTACCATGGTGGTTGTCTCGCATTATAGAAGTTATTAGGACTGAAAGCTAGTAGAATAGTAAACTATATGATTCCAAACAAGCAGTGGAAAGCCAACACAGCTCAGTCAACAAGAAAAGGTGAATTTCAGCCCTTGGACAAAAATGAGATGGTGTGAACTGACCTATGCGTAGCTTCTGTTAGACTCAGCACTAGCTGGTCACGCATTAGCTCTTGGGAAGGAGTGCTGGAATTTTTGGACTTCAGTAGAAGCAGGTACAAGAGAGCATGCTAACTGGGGCCAGGGTTTGGTAACCTTGGAGTTAATTTGTGAAGAGAACTGATCAAGGAAAAGTGGCGGCAGTACAGTTCAGGAGGACTTCAGGGGCACTGCCCAATGGGGGTTGGTGCCCTGCAGGTCCTCCTGAATCACCCCACAGCTAGCCACCCGCTGCAATGCCTCCCCCTCTCGCAGGTAAGCTCAAACAGTTATCTGTGCAACTAAGGGGTGTGTGAGGAGGGGTCCACAAATCTACCAGATAACTGTTTGTGCTTATGTGTGAGAGGGGGAGCCATCGCAGGCAATTCCTCTCACTCGTTCCCCCTAAAGTAGATACATACATGCGTGTGCACTCAGTGTCTCCCCCTCACTCAAACACCCTCAGCCAGACACACCTGGCCCAGGGTCAACTCACTGCCCCCCATCACACGCACACACTTAATCGCTCACTGCCCCTGCTCCCTCCCAACACACACACAGACAGGGCCCCTCCTCCCGCACAGTCACTCACTGCCCCTCCTTCCTTCCCAACACACACACGCACACAGTGCCCCTCCTCCCCTTCCCTCCCAACACACACACTCACTCAGTGCCCCTCCCCTCCCTCCTGAATATTCATATACGCACACACAGTCCCCTCTCCCCCAATACATGCACCCACACGCTCTGTCTCACACGCCCCCATTCACGAGCAGATGAAGGCGCTGCCAACCAGGACCCAGCTACTGGGGCCCCTCCTGCTCCCATTGCCTCCGCTGCCACCAGGGCTCCGCCATCCCTAGTTCCTGGGTACCTCTACTGCTGCCACTGCAGTACAGTTCAAACTGGTTGCAGCGGCATGTGCATACTAAGTGAGGCAGATGCCATGATTCCTATCTGGTTTGCCAAACCATGGCACTCCTGGTTTGCCAGGAGTGCCATGCGTTCCTGGCATGCTGGGAATCCCACCTGGCATTCCCAGCATGCCAGGCGGGAATGTCTGGCATGCTGAGACATGTAGTCCCAGCAAACCAGATAGGAATCATGGCCCCTGCCTCACTGAGCACGCGTGCATTGCCGTGGCCAGTTTGACCTGGGCTGCAGTGGTAGAGGTACCCAGGAGCTAGAGACGGCAGAGCCCTGACGACAGTGGAGGCAACGGGAGCACCAAGAGTGGCTCAGTGAACACAAGTAGTTAGCAGGCGATGGTGTTGGACGGTTCCTCTCCCCCACCCGCTCCCCCCAGACTGCCAGCAGAGGGAAACAAACAGACAGGCGGGGAGGGTGGTGTGTTTCTCCCCTGCCCAGGCTGCTGCCGACCCCTTTAAGCCTCCTCTTCCCACCTCAGCACCATCAGACTTTATGCTGCCTAGCATGCAATAGAACGTTCAACGTTATGAAAACGCCATAGACCAAAACGAGGTTTTCAGATTCTCAAGTCTCCCTTCTGCCTGCAAGCATTCTAGATTTTGTCAGCACCAGACCTTGGAGGACCCCTTCCTACAGTTCTCTGTGCCATTTTCAGCACAATTCACCCTCTCAATCAGCAGAGGCCTCTGACATCTTGGTCGCCAACCTGGAAGTAAAGTGCCTCACAACTCCCATGCAAGTCAATGGGGAGCATTCTGATAAAACTCCCACCCACCTTAACTAATAGAGCTGCTCTCATGGCTCTATAATTTAGTTTTTTTAATTAAATTTGTCTCTTTCCAAGACTTACATTAAGACACTTGCTTTATGAGTAGATGGATTTAGAATGGCTTATAAACCTTTTAAAAGTATTTCTAAGAATTCTTTTCTGGTTTCATGTATAAAGTTCATTCTGAGATGGTGAGCTATAAAGCCCCCTTACAAATGCATACAACCAAACTCCTTGTTCACCTGCTGGTCCATTCTCACTTTGCGATCTAGTGCCTTGTGTGTGTGTTTTGCTTGGTCACCCATTGCACACATCATCTTGCTTTCTCATCTAAGACTTTCTTATTTGCCCCCTGCATCTGCAATAATCAAAAGAGCAAAGAACTGACTGCAGCCCAAAAGGAAAGTAACATAGCATCTATTCCTGCACTGTGTTTGTATTCTAGCTTATAGGCCATTTGTTCACAGAAGTCCAATTTATTTTCTCTTTGCAACTTTTTAGGCGCTGTAATTGTCTAGTATTCCTTGCTCCATCTTCATCACCCAGGGGGCTTTAGGTGAATACATAGCTTAGACTGATTACTAACTCCTGCTAGCATGGGTTCTCTTCACTGTATTTGTGTGGAGTACGGTGTGCGCAGGACAGAATTTCTCTAGGCGGTTCTTTTCTCACTGCCTGACTGGCAGAGTAGGCTCTGAGCACTGGGTCACTATAGTGGAAGAGGTTGGTACTCACATAGGACTGTTGCTTTACAGCCAGTTGCCCTTGCCCTATTACAGCAAATTAAGTCTTTCCAAAGTTGCTGCTGTTAGAATAAATTTCTGCAGGACCAGCACTTTTGGGCATCTGGGTGATGCCTGGAGTTATTTGCTCCAATAACTGCCAGGGCTAGATACCCCTTGGAGGCAAACTAGTGTGTGAACATTGTTGTGTGGAGCAACTAGCCCCAGAGTGATTAGTCATGAAGCTTACTATACAAACATGCCTTTACTCTTTGCTATATTCAAGATGGTTCTTGTTGCTGAGCTAGACACAGCATTGAGATGTCACAGTCACACAAACAGTGGTGCCCTCTGTTCCTAAGGAATCTGTCCAACACGCCAGCTGGCTGCAGCGTGGAGGTTCTTGGGTGGATGACGTCCTGCTTGGGCTTGGTCACACGCGTCTGTCGCTATTGTTCAGACCAGCAAAGTGGGGAATTGATAGTCTGTCTGTCAAGTGAGAGAACAATGCTCTGTCTGTGGGAGATGGTGTTACTGTAAATAACGTTAGCACATCGTGAAGAATTTCTTTCAGGCTAGTTTCTCCCCCACAAGAGTGTTGGCTGGGTTTTAAGCAGCTCCTCCTACACACCCTCAGATTGATGGACACTGTGGTGGAGTCAACGTAACAGGCATCCAGTGCTGATTGAAGAAGGCAGCATAGCTATCATGGTCTTAAATTCACTTACAGGCATTCTCCTGCGACTGTTGGGAAGAAAACCTTGTCTCTGTGTCCCAGAACAAAACTATGTGCAGCATTACCTCTAGGACTTTGGTCCTGGGGGACTTCAACATTCACGCCGATGCTGGCCTTGTCGGGGCGGAGCGAGAATTCATATCCGCCATGGATTTGTCCCAGGAGGTTATCTGCCTGACCCACGTGGGGGGGCACACCCTCGACCTGATCTTCAGTTCTGGCCTTGAGGCAGGGGTTGTAGGGGAGGTTACAGCAGTGCCCTTGTCGTGGACGGACCATTATCTCCTTCAGGCCGGTCTCTCCACGCACACCCCCCAGAAGCGGAAAGAACCAGTTAGGATGGTCTGCCCTCGGAGGCTGATGGAACCCCAGCGGTTCCAGGAAGCCCTGAGGGAATTAACCTTGGTCTTGGACTGTCACTCTGTTGATGAGCTGGTCCAGTCTTGGAACATCTTGCTGGAGGAGGCCATCGACAGGGTGGCTCCGAGACGCCCTCTGCCTCGTCACGGCAGAGCCCCTTGGTTTACCGAGGGGCTGCGGTGTATGAGGCAAGTAGGCAGGAGGCTGGAACGATGCTGGCGGCGTACTCGCTCTGACTCAGACCGACTTCTCCATAGGACCCATTTTTGGTCCTATGTTGAGGCTGTGAGGGCAATGAGGAAGGAGTTCCTTGCTGTCCTCATAGCGTCTGCGAAGTCACGTCCGGCAGAGCTGTTTCGGGTGGTGCGGGGGTTGGTTAGTCCGGCCTCGCTCCACCTGGATGGGGACTTGTGCCAGGCCCGCTGTGAGGAGTTTGTCACCTACTTCGCAGACAAGATCGCTCGGATTCAGAGCGACTTTGCCGCTGGATTAGGGGCAGTAGGTAGAGAGTGCGAGGTGATGGAGGCCCCGTCTGGTCCATCTTTGTGGGAGGAGTTTCAGGAAGTGACGCCAGCCGATGCGGTGAATGTCTTTGGGTCTGTGAGGGCCACGTGTTGCGAACTTGATTCATGCCCATCCTGGCTGGTGAAAACCTCCAGGGAGACGTTGGGGACGGTGCTGGCGAGGGTAGTGAACGCGTCTTTGCAACAGGGGAGGTTGTCGCCTAGTCTCAAGGAGGCTGTGGTGCGCCCCCTGCTAAAGAAACCATCTTGGGACGTGGATGCCCTCGCCAGTTACCGACCTGTCTCTAACCTTCCCTTTTTAGGGAAGGTTATTGAGTGGGCGGTGGCAATCCAGTTCCAGGCACATCTAGACCGCATCGGTTTCCTGGACCCGTTTTCAACGAACCCAGACCCTACTATCGCGGTGCTATCCCAGTGTTTGGAGGCCGTAGCAGAATGGATGTGGCAGAGCAGACTGAAGCTCAACCCCGATAAGACGGAGGTGATGGTGGTGGGGAGAGTGAGGGTGGTGTCGGCCCCCCTTATTGGGGGGGGTTCACCCTCCCATAGCTCAACAGGTCCGGAGTCTGGGGGTGGTGCTGGACGCGGATGTCTGCCTGGAGCGGCAGGTAGAGGCAGTCGCAAAGGCTGCCTTTCGCCAGTTGCATCTGGTAGGGAGGCTGTGTCCATTCGTCTCCTGCCCGGACCTGGCCTCCCTCATCCATGCCCTCATCACCTCAAGGCTGAACTACTGCAATGCGCTCTACGTGGGGCTTCCCTTGTGCCTGGTTCGGAGGCTACAGCTAGTGCAGAATGTGGCGGTCCGTCTCCTTTCGGGGACGGGTCGTTGGGAGCACATAACACCTGTGCTCCGGGCTCTGCACTGGTTGCCGATAGCGTGCCAAGCCAGGTTCAAGGTGTTGGTATTGATTTACAACGCCCTTCACGGTCTCAGCCCCTCATACCTCAGGGACCGCCTCGCCCTCCACTCCCCGGAGCGGCTCCTTCGGTCTGTCAGGGGTGCCTTCTTGGAGGTCCCCCGTGTTAAGCGGGGGGCCACAATGGAGAGGGCATTCTTGGTGGCCGGGCCACGTCTTTGGAACTCCCTATCGGAGGAAGCTCGCCTGGCCCCAAGCCTTTTGATATTCCGGCGAAGGTGTAAAACCTGGCTGTTCGCCCAGGCCTTTGGGGGGGGAGAGGCGTTTAGTGCATTTTTTATCGCCCCTACCCTATTTATTTTTTAATGTATCCCGGGCCCTGTTCTTAATATTGAGATTGTATTTTTATGTTTTAAATTGTTCTATATTTATTGTTTTTATTGTTGGAAGCCGCCCTGAGCTGTGTTCAGGAGGGGCGGGGTATAAATCGAATAAATAAAAAATAAATTTTAAAAAAATCTAAGAGAAGACTGCATTTAAGAGACCCAAACCAAACCTCAGCCTGCTTTTAGGAGGCTATACTGAAAATTACAGAGACCCTTTAAATCACCGTTACTCTGTATTCTTCCCACCAGTTATTTGGGGTTGCGGGAGCCAGAGTTTGTGTCACCCTAAATCATTGGAGTTTAATTAATCTTTTCTGTGGATGGCATTTGAGGCAGCTCAACTGAGAGACTGCCTCAGTTGTGAAGGTGCCCCCTTCAGACTCATACTTGCTTGGATCAAGGTGGAGCTTTAATAGGGATCTAGATTTGCAACAGAACAATGGATCAAAGTAACAATTCCTCTACTGTATTGTTTCGTCAATGCGACAGTAGCTAGCATTGGATGCTTCAAAGCAGGGTTTCCCCACCTTTTTTTGGGCCCACGCACACCTATGGATGGTTCACTCATACTTCATGTCAAGCCCATGCTTACCTGTCACTCCATTAAACTGAATATAACACTGAGAACCCTTCTTGCTTGTAACCAAAGACAAAAAGAAGGGGCTATCAATTGGATTATTAAATTGCCCATTAAACCTATAATATTCAATATTATAACAGCTGAGGTGTGACCTTGATGGTCCATAGCTCACTCAGCAGCTACGATTACGTAAATGTTAAGGGCATTTTCAGACAAGACACTTGCCACCCGCTACCCACCCACTATACATGTTTTCAGGGCTGCAGTGTTGCCCACTTGGGTGCCTTGTTACATGTATAGTGGGGAGTTGGTGGGGAGTGTCTTGTCTGAAAACGCCCTTGGAGCAGACCTGCCAACCTGCTAAGGAACCCCATTGTGCCCTGGCATGCTGGTTGACTACAACTGCTTCAAAACAGGTGCGAGAAAGCCCTTATGAATAATTATTGAATAACCTCACATGTTTTTATATATATATATATATATATATATATATATATATATATATATATATATATATATATATATATATATATATATATGGGGACTGTGGATGCTCTCAGTATTCATATATCTGATTGTCGTTATTTATCTATTTTTAAACTTACTTCTTGCCCACTGTGATACCTCTGACAGTTAAATATGTGTTTTGTGTATACAAAGAATTATTTCATTTAATCAGTTTTGAATGTGTTGCCTTTGCTTTTCTTTGAATAGCCTCTTGTTCTGGTGGTGTCCAGTATTCCAGATGTGGGTGTGTCCTCAATGTTTATAATGGCATGGTTCTTCAGCGTGCTTCCGTTCCTTATGCACCCTACTGTTTTGCTTTTGTGACCATGCTGAGCACAATATTTAGCTCTGTGCACATTAATACCCAGGTCTCTTTCCTGAGTGTAGCTTCTCTGTGGTGTCCACTGCTGTAGCTTTGTTAGGAGCCTCTGGTGTTTCTCTGGTCTTGATTAAACTAAATAACCTTGTACCACCATCTCAGATTAACAGGTATTTCCCCCCCTGTAGCGTGTATGATCTGCAGTGCTGTCTCTGAAGTGGACTGTAGCCTAGTGCATGGTACTCAAGCTTTGCTTACGTCAGGGGAATGTTGACCGCTTGCAGATAGTAGAGCAGATGTGCCCCTTCCGTATGCTTTCTGCTAGTGAGTGACTGCTGCCACCTTAGTTTTCATTGTCTCTCTTAGGAGGCAGAGACTCTTTTGTATTACTTTGGAATGGCACAAAACACATATTCCAGGAGGCAGTGAAAAAGGATTTGAAGAAATTCAGCAGCATAAATTAATCTGTGTTCAGAGCATTCTGAACCAAAAACCAAAGTGAGAGCATCGTGGGAGGTGAGGAGTGGGAGGTGGCAAGGGAAGGATAGAAGTTGGCAGAAACCCTGTCTCCCCCTCCTTGTCTTTTAGATTGTAAGCCACAGGCAGGGACCGCGTCTATTTCTATGTTCTGTACAGTGCCAGGCACATGGCTGGCACTATATAAATGTTTATAATAATAATAATGATAATACCAAACCCTCAAGAGGACCCAGGAGGAACTTGTGTGTGTTCTGTTTAGAATGAGAGGAGTGAGCATGTTTTACTGGGGAATGGTACTCTGGTCTCCAAACCACTTACTCTGTTTCACCTGCAGGTCACTGACTCGGCTGGACACATCCTCTATGCCAAGGAGGATGCCACCAAGGGCAAGTTCGCTTTCACCACCGAGGACTATGACATGTTTGAAGCCTGTTTTGAGAGCAAGCTTCCTGTTGGTGAGTGTTGAAAGGCTTTACCAGCTGCAACAGGTGCTCCCTCTCTTACTCCCAGTAGAGTACATGTACATGGGAAGCAGCTGGGTGAGGATTAGGTGTTTCTAGTTTGCAAAGAGCTTTGAGATCTGCTAGAATGTAGAAACATTTTGAAACTTGATGCTGAAACAGTGTTGGTAGGGAATAGCTGCTGAGTCCCAACCCAGCAGTGCTGTTGTTTGGCTGAAGGGCAGTCTGACTCCCTCTCTCTTGGGGTCTTTCAGGTTGAAACACAAGAGGAATGGGATCACAGAAAGCAAGTTGTGGTAGGGTGCCACAGTTTCCTCAAGATGGGGGATGGAATTTTGCCACCCCTCCTGAGCCCCCAGGTGGGTGCTGCCTGTGGGCGGGGCCCTCTTGCATTGACTCCGCTGTGGGGAGGGAGGGCCACACAAAAGCATGGAGGAGAGAGACACACTTGGAAGAACTCTGCTGTTAAGAGAGGGGGTAAGGTGTTCATGCTGCCAGAGTGGCTCCCCACTTCTCTCTTCCTTACATGAGGCCCTCCTCTGCACCACATAGTCACTGGGAAAAATCCCCCCACAAGAGGAAGTGCTTGCCCAGGAGATTGAGAGCCACCTATAGCAGCAGGGGCACCCCACCATGGGCTTATCTGGGGCCTGGGGAGCTCTTTGTTTCTGGACAGCACTATGTGCAGGACCCTGCGCCCCTTCTCTGCTCTAGCCCCAGGCCCTGCTTTACCTAAGACTGGCCTTGGTAGTAACTGTCAGAAAAGACCTCCACAAGTTGAAAAGGAGGCAGCAACAGGGAGCTGAGCAAGCCCTCCTATTCTTCCCTAGCTTTTCTTCCAACTCAGGCAAGTCAGAGCAGACTGACGTCTTACCTTCCATATTTGTGCTTGTTGCTGGACAAATGTGATCTATTTTGTGTGCCCAGTGTACCCTGGACCAGGCAGGGAGCCCTTCCAGTGGGCACATGGCATCTGTCAGCAGTGTGCAAGGGCCCTTTGTATTGCTGAATATTGCATGAACAGAAAGAAGGGGAAGTGAGCAGGACGTCAGTTGTGTCCTCATGCCGTAGGGAGAGTTCCCTAATGAGGGCTAGAACTGTTGTTTCCTGTGAGCATGACGCACTTGCTGTTCTTCTGGTGAATATCTGGACTCAAGTTCAGGTCAAGCACCTTGAAAACCAGCAGCCATTAGGGGAATGCCTTTTCCTAATTAGTAAGAGGCCAGCCCTTCTCCCTGTTCCTGAGACTTAAGGACACTGGCTTCTTCCCACTATCTCTGCTGCAGTTCCCCTTCTGCTTGCACGTTAAAAGGATGGGGAATCTTTTCCGTCCCAACGGGCTGCTTTGAAAATGAGTACGAGCTCCAACAGCCATGTAGAAGTTTGGGGTGGGTGTGCTTAAGGGGTGCGCTCAAGAAGAAGAGGGTCCTGATCATGAATCTGTCTCCTATCCTTGTGTGCATGCTCTCATCTCTGCTCCCTCATCCTGACTTTGGTTTTTCTGGGCATGGGAATAGGAATTGGATTCAGATCGAAGAATTGGAAAAGAGCCCCATAAAAACTAGCTATGGGCTGCATTGGTCCCTTGGGATAAGGTTTCCCACCCCTGTTTTAAAGGATTCCACAGCATTTTGTAGACCAGGAAAAAGTTCTCCAGATGAAAGGGAGGAGAGTTTCCCTTAAGTTGTTGTTCATGCAGCTCTCTGTAACGTGGCTTGGGGGGGGGAAACGGAGTCTAACAGAGGCATCTTCCACAGCCTGAGGTGGGATGGTTTCAAGGCTTACCCCTCTTAAATTCATGTTCTGCGACTGCTAGCAGATGCTTCTAGCATAGCCCCAACCTCTTGCTGGTCATCTTTGACAGGCCCAGCTATCTGGTTTTGGGTTTCTTTTAGTGCAGTGGTACCTAACCATTTTGTCCATGTGAGCCATTTTGAGACTTTTTTTGTTACCTTTCTCCCAGAAAGTAACACAGACATGCAGACTACAGCAAATATCAATTTGTATTGGGACCTCCTCCTTTCATTGTGTCCTAGAGAATGGTGGTGAGAGCAGGCCTTCCAATGATTGTTGCAGTTTGTTACACAGCAGGGCTTGCTATTCCTCTCATGCAAAGCTCAGTTCTATAGTAGTATTTATTTATTTATTTATTTATATTTGCTGCCGCCTCCTGCTTTCGCAGCTCGGGGCAGCTCACATCATCTTAAAACAAACCAATAGAAGCACATAAAACATTAAAATAACCCAGGTAGAGCATAAAAACATAATTTCCCATTCCTTACCCAACCCCCCCCCCACCCATCACCTGTCTCTCTCACCAAAGGCCAGGCGGAACAGTCAGGTCTTGCAATGTCGTCGGAAAGAGGGGAGGTCTGGGGACGGGTGGACCTCCAGCGGAAGGGAGTTCACAGCTGTAGTGCAGCCACCGAGAACGCCCTCCTCATAGTCATCACCTGGGAAACCCAGGGAACCTCAAGAAGGGTGCTCCTGACCGACCGCAGGGGCTGGTCCAGAACCTGGAGGGTGAGGCGATCCAGAAGATAAGTGGGACCCAGGCTGTTTAGGGCTTTAAAGATCAGAACCAACACCTTGAATTGGGCCCAGAAGACTATTGGCAGCCGGTGCAGAGAACGGAGCACTGGTGTAATGGGCTCACGACGACTCGTCTCCCTGAGGAGACGAGCCACTGCATTCTGCACCAGCTGCAGTCTCCAGACCGTCGCCAGGGGTAACCCCACATAGAGTGCGTTACAGTAATCTAAAAGCATGGATGATAGTGGCAAGGTCTGCGTCTGAGACATACGGCTTAAGGCATTGCACCAGATATAATTAGCAATGCGCTCTTCGCCACAGCTGCCACCTGGACATCCAGGCAGAGCTGTGGGTGTAGGAGCACCCCCAGACTGCAGAGCTGAGACTCCAGCGGAGGATGGATCCCATCTGTGATGGGGGCACTCCCCAGGTTTTTCCCCCAAGCATCATCTCCATTTTGTCAGGACTCGGCTTCAGGGGGCTCGCCCTCATCCAGTCCCCCACAGCTGACGGACAACGGGTAAGCACTGAGACTGTTGGGCCTAGGTCTTCTGAAAAATGGAGGTACAGTTGGGTGTCATCAGCATATTGATGACACAGTACACTGAACCCTCTGACCACCTCTCCCAAAGGCTGCATATACATAGTGAACAAGAGAGGGGATAAGATAGAACCTTGCAGGACTCCACATGTGAGGTCCTGGGGAAAAGATGAACAATCACCCAGCACCAAACGTTAAGTTTTCCTGACCAGGAAAGAGCGGAACCATTCAAGAACAGTATAACCCACTCCGACTCTGTCCTGGGACCGAGTCACCAGCAGCTCATGGTCACCGGTATCAAATGGAGCCGAGAGATCTAATAGGTTCAACAGGGTCGAATGACCCTGGTCCAACTTACAGGAGAGGTCGTCGACCAAGGCCACAAGTGCAGTCTCAGTGCCATAGCCCGGACAAAAGTCAGCCTGCAAGGGATCTAAGAAACTGATCTGGTCCAGATGCTTCTGAAGCTGAGCCGCCACTGCCCGCTCAATAACCTTTCTGGCCGATAGGTGGCCAGGGCATCAACGTCAAGTGATGGTATAGCAAGCAATGTGCTTGATGGCATGCTCTGTGTGTAGCAGGGTGGCCAAATCTCTTGAGCACTTGGTGCTCTTAGAAAAGAAGGCCCTGGTTTCTCTGGAATGCCAGGTTCTAGAAAGATACTACTAAGTTCTTATGAAGTATCTGAGTTGACTAATTTCACATGCACCCTTGTAAAGGGTTTCCTGCATAGTCTCATTGAGTCCAGGGAACTGTCATAACTGCTCGGGCCATAATTAAAGAGCAGCTCATCACTGGCAGGATTGTGGCTGCAATAGAAGGACAAGGTTGGGTAGCAAAAGCTGTTGGTGGAGAAAGCCCAGGGCTATTGGGATTTCTCAACACCGCAGCCACAAAAATGGGGAAGAGGAAGTGAGAGACAGCAGCACAGCTCTTTGAGCAGAGCCTTTTGCTGTGGACAGCCTGCAAGATGCTGGGAGCTGCAGCAGTTGTGCTGCATGCTGTTCCCTGTCTTCCACCACTGCTCTCTGCTTTCAAGGTTGGAAAGGTCCTGTCTCTTATCTACATAGTGCTGTGGGCAATAAAATGGTAGAAGAAATTCAGTGTTGATAAGTGCAAAGTGATGAAAATAGGAAAAATAATCCTAACTATACAAATACACTTATTGGTTTCTAAATTAGGTGTTGCCACTCAGGAAAAGAATCTTGGAGTTATTGTGGCTATTTTATAGAAAACATCAACTCGATGCACATCATTGATCAAAAAGATAAACAGAATATGAAGAATTATTGGGAAAGGGATAGAAAATAAAACAGAATATCATAATGTTGCTATAGAGCTCTGTGGTCTACCTACACCTCAGTTTTGGTTGCCTCATCACAAAAAGGGCATAATAGAACTGGAAAAAGTGCAAAGGAGGACAGTGAAGGTTATCAGAGGTATAAAATGGCTTCTGTACAAGGAGAATCTCAATAGTTATGGTTCTACAGCTTAGATATGCCTGAAAGGGCAGGGGATAGAATTTACAAAATCATGAGTGGTGTGGAGCAAGTAAATGGGAAGCTCTTATTTACCCTTTCACAAGGGAGCTCTCTGTGAAATTTCAAAAGGAAATACTTTTTTAACTTAATGTACAAATAATTTGTGGAACTCATTGCTAGAAGATGTAAAGATCAACAGCATAACTGAATTCCAAAAAGGATTATATAAGTTCTTAGAAGATAGGTCCATAAAGGGCTGTTAGTCAAGTTGGTCCAGGGATGTTACCCCTGACTGTTGGGAGCTGGGAGTGAACAGCAGGAAATGGATCACTCCATTACGGTCTCTTGTGCGCTTCTCTGAAGCAACTCAAGCTGGCCACTGTTGGAGACAAGATGCTGGGCTAGACTCACGGTGGATGTGACCCGTCTGGCACATCTTATGTTCTCATATGTTCCTCGTTCCCTTATCGTTGCTTAGGCTAGGTGGGGAACGGATGGCCTGAGCTGGATGCTCCTTTAGTGGGGCTCTTGCTTTGAGCCATACGTACCTGTTTGCCTTGGTCTGACAGCTACAGGATTGCACCAGGAATTACACTTAGATTAGATAAGTTCTTAGCGGATACCAGCGTAGGAAACTTTATTTCCCTTTTCCTGATTTAATAATAGGAAGAGGATACTTTGGAGCAGGGCTGACACCATGGACTGGGTTGTCTCATGGCAATTGGCTGGCAGGCCAGATTGCACAAAAATCTCTCATCATGCAGCCAATGTACATTATTTTTATAGTGATGGGGTAGTTCAACCCTGTTCCAACTTACTGACACACACTGCGTGTGATAAAAATGCAGAGCTTGGAGCTGTTATTGGATGATGATGATCTGGAAATTAATATATTATTTTAAAAAACCTTAATATTTAATCAAATTGGATTTTAAAGCCCCGGGTTGGATGGAACCCTACCATGGTCCACTTTTGACCCACTGCCTACCAGTTGGGCAGGCCTGTTTGGGGAAGCTGGAACAGCATTTACAACCAGATCTGTAGCACTACTTTCTCTCTGTTTCTCTTCCCTGATGTGCCTCATCCGCAAGGTTACAGACACTTGCTCCATCTGAAATGCCTCCTCCTCCTTTCTGACCTTTACTATGAGCTGCAATTTAATTTGCATGTTTCTTTTTCAGTTTTCAGGTTAGGAGCTTTCGAGTCGCCTCAGGATCAGTTCTGTACTTATCCCTCACAAGGACATAAGAAGTGCCATTAGGTCAGACCACTGGTCCATCAAGCCCAGCAT
This sequence comes from Sphenodon punctatus, assembly GCA_003113815.1. NCBI lineage: Eukaryota > Metazoa > Chordata > Lepidosauria > Sphenodontia > Sphenodontidae > Sphenodon > Sphenodon punctatus. Next base: position 2,177,193 of record QEPC01003965.1, read on the forward strand.
CCTGCCTCTGACAGTGGCTGCTTTCGGTCACTTCAGAGAACTACACAGCAGGTCATAACGGAGTCATCTGTTCCCTGCTGCTTGCTCCCAGCTCCCGACAGCCAGAGGTTACATCCCCTGACCAACTCAACTCATACCCATTTACGGACCTATCCTCGTTTAAACTCAGTTATGCTGTTGGCCTTAGAAACCTCCTCTGGCAACAAGTTTTGCAAGTTCAGGTGGTAGCGCGCATGCTTTGCGTGTATAAGGTCCCAAGTTCAATCCCCGGCATCTCCGATTCAGGATCTCTGGTAGCATGCCTGGATGAGGCCTCTGCCAGAGACCCTGGAGAGCCAGATTTGAAACCAAGCTGCTGTGTCAGGTTGTGACAATACTGGGTGGATGGACTGATAGATGGACATTGATCTGACTCACGCAGCTCCTTATATTCTTATGTTAACTGTACTTTTTGAGTGGAAAAGTACTTCTTTTCGTTCATTTTAAATCTACTGCCACTTTGACCACATTCATGCCTTCAGCGGTGGGCTGGTCCGTGCATAGTTTGGCTCCGGGAGAGAATCCGGAAACCAAAATATGCATGGGGTTTGGCCGGTGCAAAATCCCCCTTGTGCAGCGTTGCTGGCAAACACCCGGAAGAGTACAGAGCTGCTATGTGCTATTCTGGGTGTTCAGCAGCAAAGCTGCGTGGGAGTGAGGTGACTTCTGTACCAGCCAAACTGTGCACATATTTTGGCTACTGGATTCTCTCCTGGAGCCAAAATATGTGCCGACCGGCCCACTGCTGAAGATGTGAATGCGGTCTTAGTTTCATAGTGTCACCTAGTTCTCTCATTTGAGAGGTTAAATAAGTGCTCCTTCCCTATTTACTTGTTACACAGCACTCAAGATTTTGTAAACTTCCATTATATCCCCTCTGTTATCTCTTCTCCAAGCTGAGGACACCTAAATTATCATACCTCTTTTCGTACGGAAGCCATTCCATACTCCAGATCATTTTTGCTGCTCTTTCCTACACCTTTTCTAGGTCTATTATATTTTTTGTGAGATGGGTCTACCAGAACTGCACATAGTACTCCAGGTGCAGTCACACTATAGATTTATATTGCGTCATTGTGGTATTTTCTGTTTTAATCTCTATCCTTTTCTGAATAATTCCTAGCATTCTGTTTGCCTTTTTGACATCTGCACACTGAGCTTATGTTTTTCATGAAGTGTCCACAGTGACGCCAAGATCTTTTGCTTGAGGGATAACATCTAACTTAGAACCCAGCATCGTGTATGCATAGTCTCCTGAGGATGGCTTCCTTAAAGGCTCCCTCTCCAAAGATCTGGGTTGCAGATGGCCTGGTTAAACCAAGGCCCTAGATTTCATGGTCCGAGATAGTTGCTTTTGCATCCTCCTTTTGTTCTATCAACTCCTTACCCAGTAGCAGTTTTCACGGAGGGGGGAGCGACAGTGAGTCGCTGAAGTTGCTTGGATCCAGAGGAAGCTGCTCACAAGTCTTGTGGGGAAGCACCGGTAAAAGAGTTCCTGAAAATGTTAGTTCCTCATAGATGCTCCAACCCTAGAACTGCTGTGCTAGCGCAATCCCCTTGAATTAAGCACTTTGAGGTCTGGGCTGAGAGTATTTCCTCCCCCTCCCCTCCCCCCCCCCCCCCCTTTCTGTTGCTTCCATCTGTTCTTGCATTTCCTCTCTGCTCTCCCTTCCTCTTAGCCTGAGGATCCAAAACCTGCACTCCTTTCTGTTACATAAAGTACTTTGTTGAGGTGTATGCATTGTATTCCCAGATCAGACCAGTGATGATTCAAAACAAGGACACTTGATTAAACTTAGACTCCACAATCCTGAAACAACTTAAACAAAGCCCACCTCTCCAAAAGCCCAACATGGATACCATGTCACAAACCACTCATTTGCTGTCCTGTTTCCCAGCCCTGTATGCCTTTCAACCTCCCCTGCGGAGCTTAATTACCTCAAGGGGACGGCACCAGGAAACAGAATTTTGTTATTGCTCCCACATTTTAACCAATGTACTCACAAGCACATTGCAGTCCTATACCGTACATACCCACTTCTGTGAGTACGACCCATGCGCTGAGACCAATGCATGACTGATTCTGTAGCCAGTTAGGAAACTGCCAACAGAAGCACTTGATGTCTAAGAGTGATAATTAACAAACTACTGGCATGTTCAGTAGCTGACTGCCTGTTCTGCAGTACAAAGAGCTGCCATGCCACCCCTGCCAACATGAGAGCCATGGGGTGTAGCAGCACAGGAAACGTCTTCCCACTTGAGGATTACTCTACAGAGGAGAATGGCATCCTTCCCTCCCCACAAAGAACTGCATTTCCCATGAGGTACTTCCAAATAAATCTTTCCTGGTTCCTGAGGCAGTGCGAAGCTGCCAGGCATCATGGAGAATGTAGCTTTTTGGTGATGAAATGCCATTCCTCTCCTGTGGTGTGTCTTTTTCTTAGGGGAGTACATTTTCTTATTGATATGGGTGTTTAATTGTTCTGATCAACTGTATTTCCTTCTACAGGAGATTCTGGCATGTTGAGCTTTTGCTCACATGTGGGACAATAGTCAGACCAAAATGCTGGAATTTCTATGCAGGTGTGTGTGTGTAGATTTTTCTTTTCTTTTCCTTTTCTATTTTTTATTATCAAATATAAAAAAGTACACAAACATATATACGCTAATTTAGTGCCCCCCACCCACCTCACTCCCCAAAAAGAGAAAGAAATTGAAAAAACTCAACCCATGCACGGTGACCCATCTTAAACGTTTATCTCATATAATGCATATGGCTGTTATCAAAACCTCCGATATCCCGCAGTAGAATCCTATTGTCTGTCTGCTCTGGAAATGGGCTTCGTCTGGTGCAATCAAAACAATTGGACCAGGTAAAATAAAAGTTCCCAATGTCCCCTTCCATTTCAGCCAGTGTTTTTTCCATTGTCATTACATAAGATAATCGATTAAAACATTCCACCGTAGAAGGAGCTTTTTTATTTTTCCAATTATGGGCTATAATTGGCCCCAGCCAAAAACGTGAGAACAAATGTCTTTATATGACTTGATGGAAACATCAGGATATAACCCTAAAAGAGCGATTTTAGGTCTAAATGGTAACAGTAATCTTGTAACCTTATTAACATAAGCCTGTATTTGGGTTGGAAAAGGTTGAATATAGGAACACTGCCATAAACAATGCAAAAAATCAGCATGTTCACCACACCCCTTCCAGCATAAAGGCAGGCCGGAGCCAAATTTGTAAGCTTTTGCCGGTGTCAGATACGTTCGTAGGGAGATTTTTAACCTGAATCTCCACTATAGATAATGATAGTGAACATTTTTGCATGTGCAACCATATTTGGGGCTGTGATATTTATTTATTTATTTTTAATCCAGCTCTTTTTGTAGATCCTGTTCCCATTTCCGTATATACTTCAGTTGTCGTTTATAAAACACATTCTTCATCTCATGATAAATTTTAGCAGAGTCCTTTCCTGTTAGATACTAAAAACATAATATTTTCCACTTGACTTGGTGGTCATGAAAAGCACTTTAAAAAAAAAAAAAAAAATCCTGTGAAAAAGCTCCATACCTGATTATATTGAAGTACATCAGTAGGTGCTTGCATCAAATTGTCCAAATCCGATGTCGATTTTAAATTGACTTTCTCTAAAAAGGTCTCTAGCCAAATTGATACCTTTTAATCTTTAGCACTTGAATCAGAGGTTGAGCTATCCCCTTAGTTCTGAATTTTATACTATCAGTGGGAAAAAATGGGGACATCTTGCCTCCCAGCTCTAGCTTCACTGAGTTTTTTTCTCCAGACGTCCCAAGCAAGTCCTGCAAATGGGTGATCTATCCAATCAGTCATGTTGGTTAATTCTAATGACACCAGCACTTCTTTTACATCCATTAAACGCAACAACTGTTTTTCAGTTGTACCCATTTCATGTCTGCAGCCAAGTAGCAATATTTTATAGCCCGAAGGGCAGAAGCCTGATGGTACAAAAATAGGTCTGAAAAGTTCAGTCGGCCCCGGGAATGATCCAACCTTAACGGAGAGTAAGAGATTCTAGGGCGCCCACCCTGTCAAGTTCATTTTTAAACCAATTATCAAATTCTTCCAAAAATGTCTTTGGAATACTGACAGGCAAAGCCAGAATTTTATATAATAATTTTGGTGTTTACCAAAATTATTGTCTTAAAAAGATTAACTCAGCCAAGCCAACAAATTACCTTTCTAGTCCAGATTTCTGTTTCCTTTTTTAACTCGGCTAAAGTATCAGGAAAGTTTATCTTTGTATAGATTTTGTACTTTTTAAGATAAATTTAATCTTTTTCTCCTCGAGTGTAAAAGGAATACTCAACAAAGAAAAACCTTTACTCTTTTCCAAATCCTGACGCATATGACCAGTGGCTCCAATGCCAAATCGAATAATAATGGGGATAACGGACATCATTGTTGAGTGCTTCTACCCAATGCAAAGGTAGGGGTCAATTCCCTGTTAACAATAAGCTGAGATTTTGGTTGTTGACCAAAGGAAATTACCCTGAAAAGCCAATGGGTTTCAAACAGGAATAAAAATTCAATCTGATCAAAAACCTTCTTGGCATCCACTGAAATCACAATAGCTTTTATATTTGTTTTATCAATATAGTGGATAATATCTACTGCTTTTCTCACATTATCTACTCTCAAACGATATGGAATAAACCCAACTAAATTTTAATAATAAATAAATAAATAAATAAATAAACTTGATCCAGATTGATCAGAGATCTAATACGTTTATTCAGCCTATTAGCTAGAATTTTGGAAAAGATTTTAAAATCCGCATTCAAAAGTGAGATAAGCCGATAGCTGGCACAGTCCTCCAGCAGTTTGCCAGCTTTCAGGCATAAAACTATATTGGCCCTAGAAAAAGATTCTGGCATTGCTCCTAATTCCAAAATACCATTAAATACCCACTGCAAAAGCAGGGCTAACTGGTCAACAAAAGTTGCATAAAATTCCATTGGGTAGCCATCAGGGCCAGGCGCTTTATGCCTGGGTAAATGTTGGATAGTGTTTTTAATTTCCTCCAAAGAAATTCTTACACTTAGCATATCGCTCTAAGACTTTTCTAGCTTCGGTATTTTTAATCCTGATAAAAAACCTAAAATATCCTCTCTAGAAGAAGCCATTGACTTGTAAAGTATTTAATAAAACTCAACAAAAGATTCAGCAATATTGTTTTTCTGAATAGAAACCTGCCCATCTGCTTTTTTTAATCTGAATAATCTTAACCCTTTTTTGTTTAACCATATTGGCTAATAGGTGATCCGCTTTATTACTCTTCTCATAATATGAGCACTTCATCTGATGAAGCTGTTGCACTGTTCTATTTACTTCAATCAAATTAATTTCCCCCTTAATCTTAGCAATCTGCTGTTGTTGCTTACTGCAAGGGTTGTCCTTATCTTCCGATAATAGCTTATTATTATTATTATTTATTTATTATAAGCATTTATATAGCTCCAGCGATGTACCTGGCGCTTTACAAAGAATAAGATAGACATGGTTCCTGCCCGAGAGCTTATAATCTAAAGATGGGGGAGGGGAGACAGGGAAGGGGGAACCGAGTGAGAGACAAGGGATGCGACATTCATGAGGATGCAAATTAATATATACATTTTTCAAGATACCCATTCTCTGTCTTCTACGATGTGCCTCCAGGGATATAAATTCTCCTTGGAGCACAACTGTGGCTGTCTCACAGAAAATATGAGGGGACCTAGATGGATCATCATTAAATTTAATACATACGCTATAAGTTGCAGTTATTCTTTCCTTCACCAAGGAATCATGTAGTGCACGTCTTGGAAAAATTCAAGGATTAGATTTCCTCTGCCTTTGAGTACCCAATTGAATCTGCGTTGTAGTAGCATGATGGTTGGAAAAAGGAACAGGAATTATCTGATATTGTTTAGAATTGTCTAGTAAAGTCAGCAAGATCAGTATATATTTGATTTTAGTACAAGTCCCATGTCTTGTAGAAAAAAATGTATAATCCCTATGAAAGGGATAAATTATTCTATTCGGATCTTTAAATCCCAGGGTTTCTATCTGTTTAATCACTTCCTTCTGCCATTTTCCCAGAAGAGTTAAGGAAGATTTATCCAAAGCAGTTAGGGGACAATTCAAGTCTCCTTGTATTACTATATTCTCTTCCGTCTATTTAATTATTTATTTTGGGTTTCTTCTATCCCTCTCCCTCCTGCTCACAAAGCAGTTCGAAGTGTTTCCTTAAAAAAAGAGACTGAATTGCCATTGAGGGCATATATTATTAACAAAGGATAACTTTTCTCCCTCCACTGTTCCCCACCAGTAGCAAAAATCGACCTTCCTTATCCTTTATGTGTTTATTGAGAGAGAAAATTATTTTAGAAGAAAACCCAGTCAAAACTCCAACTTTTTTCTTTGTATGTAGAGCAGGAGAAAAACAAGGATCCAAAATAATTTTTCCTGACTAGCCCCATATCCTGCCTTAACAAATGAGTTTCCTGCAGAAAAAAAAATCTACCCAATCTTTATGAACTGATACATTCGTCTTCTCTTTATGGGGCAATTAAGTCCCCACACGTTTAGAGAGCGTTTTTAGTACCACCATTTCTTATTTAATTTAGTCCATAAACACACAATGGCCCTGTCGAGTAGAAAAAAATCTCCCATATAGGGAGAAAAAAATACATATAGTCCGGAATCACGTACCTTACTTTCCTCCCTATTAATAACCACATAAGGAAATAACATATATGAAGCACTAATACTAAAAAAACAGCATCCCATATAATATACCTGCTTATAAGCCTTAACTCCATAAGACAGCAATATATTGCAAAGTACCAATAAGTACTATTATCCCCCCTAATCCCATTGTTTATAAGGCCCACATAGTTAGAGACATCCAACCATTTCATATAACTAATTCCCCCCTTCAAGTCTTTAAGTCCAAAAGCACATATCATGAATAATTTGTAAAGCATTGATATTTCATTTCATTTTTCACCTTTTATTTGTATCCCGCTCTCTCTCACCTATGGCGACTCGAGGCGGCTAACAACAAAGGTAGAAACATACAAAATAAGAATAACAGCTATAATTCAATACAAAAACAACATAACTCAAATAACCCCTCAATTTATCACAATATAACACAAACTTTCATCATTTACCTTTCCGATTGTTCTATCCCTGCTGCCACCAGGGAAGAACCAAAACAGTTCCAACCCAGTTTCCTGCTCTCACCAAGAGAAGGGGCCCATCCTCATTCCAATTTACAGTAGCGCAGAACAATTTTAAAACAACAAACCAAATTGCACCTTAACCATAATATATAAAATCTATTACATTGAAAACAGCCCCTACTGGGCCTACTATCTAGAACTTTAGGTTTATTTATATACAACTTATATCCCGCCCCTCCTGCCCACAGGGCAGTCTGGGGTGGTGACCAACAGTATAAAAACAATTAAAACCATTCAAAATATACAATACAGGGGAACAAAACCCCTCCCACCCCTCGCCAAAGGCCTGGCGGAACAGCCAAGTCTTACATAAACGCCAAAATGACAGGAGAGGGGGAGCTAGCCTAGCCTTCTCTGGGAGTGAGTTCCACAGCACAGGGGTGGCCACCCGTCTCACCCGGGGAACCTCCTAAAAGGCTCCCATGGATGATCTCAAGGGTCGCATGGGCACATGGGGAATGAGGCGGTCCCGCAGATAGGTAGGGCCCAGGCCGTGAAGGCCTTTAAAGGTTAAAACCAGCTCCTTGAACCTGGCTCGGTGCTTTATAGGCAGCCAGTGCAGAGCCCCGAGCACTGGTGTCATGTGCTCCCTGTGACCCACCCCCGTAAGGAGAAGGGCCGCAGCATTCTGCACCAGCTGCAGCCTCCGGACTAGCTTCTCGGGCAGCCCCACGTAGAGCGCGTTGCAGTAATCCAGCCTCGAGGTGATGAAGGAATGGATGACAATGACGAGGTCAGAGTCTGAGAGATACGGCCAAAGCCGCTGGACAAGATGTAACTGCCAAAACACACTTCCCGCCACAGCCACAACCTGA
>QEPC01003965.1:2187570-2214782 GCA_003113815.1 Sphenodon punctatus
CCCCCCCCCCCCCCCCCCCCCCCCCCCAACAAGAATCACTTCTAGTCATCTTCATAATTGTAAGAAGTTCGTGGTTGAATACACAAGAAGTCTCCCGGCTGGCGACGATGGGGGGAGCGTTCTCGGTGGCCACTCCCAGGCTGTGGAATTCCCTCCTGACGAAGGCCTGCTTGGCCCTGGACCTCCCCACTTTCTGAGGACCGTGTAAGACCTGACTGTTCCGCCAGGCCTTTGGAGAGGGAGAGGGGTAAGGGTGGGTTGGGGGGTGGGGGGTTGTGTGCCCTTTTTGTATATTTTTAGCATTTTAATGGATTTTAAATTGTATATTATGTTTGTTTTATTATTATTGTAAGCTGCCCCGAGGAGCGTGCAGGGTAGAAAAATAGCTAAATAAATAAAACTGAGGCCAGCCAGTGCTACAATCAATCATCTCCAACTAAATCTACTTCCTAGCATTCATACCTTGCACTGATATTTCATATCAGCGTTTTAAAAAAAAGAAAAGAAAAGAAAAAAGACCCTACAGGGTTAAACCTTTGTCTCCATTAACCCATAGGATCATGCAGCATAGGGCTTTTAGAACCAAAGACCCTACCAGTTTTGAAACAATAACAGAATTAGGTTCTTATCCAACCAAATAAATAATATATAGGTCCTACTATTCAATCTTGTTAAACCTTCTTTAAGTAACATTAATAAGTCTCTTCTTCCTCTGTGTCATTCAGTACATCTCTATTCAGCTGGAGAAATTATTTGTAACTGGGCGCACATCACTAAAAGTCCTCCTCTGATCTTTATAGACAAACGAGAGATGGGCTGGATAGCACAACTGGGGTTTTATCCCCTTTTTAGATAGCTGATCCATATATTTGTACCAAGCTCGTCTTTTTGCCAAAGCTTCCGGTGTTAAGTCCAGATAAATCTTCACTGAGGCTCCTTCAAAAAACTTGCTTGGATATTCGAGTCAATTGAAGAATGGATTCTTTCTCGTGATAGTTTACAAATTTCGCTATGATTGGCCACGATGGAACATCTTCCCCTGGTTTCAGTCTAAGAGCCTGATGAGCCCACTCTACAGTTGCTGAATGTAAACGCTGTTCAGATGGAAAAACTGCAGTTAGAAATCTTCCCATAAAAACCTGGGGGTCCTGAATCTCAAGGCTCTCTCGAATGCCTGCTAGGCACAAATTATACCAACGACTCTGGTTCTCAAGATCCTCACATCTATTGACAAGATGAGCAAGGGAAGCTGACAGTGTTTGTAAAGAGTGTGTTTCTCAGCCCCTTGTTTGTCTTCAAGGGCACTAATACGCTGTTCTGTATGATCAACCCGTTTGGTTAAGTCATCCGCCCTTTTCGAAACTGGAAAAAGATTTTTTTAATGAGCTAATTTCTTCAATAATAGTCTCTCTCTCCTTCCGAGCCAGAGAGAGATCACTTTTAATCTCTTTAAAAAGCTCAATAATAACAGAGGCTTGTTCTGATTCATTTTTTGTTAGCGTTGATGAAATCGATCCCATAAAATCCACACTTTTTTTCTATATTTTGAAAAGGAGTTCCCAACTGTGGTTCACAAAAGTGCCTTATATTGGTTTTATCACCCTTTTCTGATTGTTTAGTCATCTCTGTTTTCCTGGGGTGGGGTGGGGTGAGGTGAAACCACAGAGGAAAAAAAGAAAAAGGCTTGTCAATGCAAGGTATAATTAGTAGCCCCAGCTAGGCCCTGTGTTTATAATTAGTCCAGCTAATATATGTTTGTTACATATATAAACATACATATATATGTTTATGATGTCTCTTACGTGTTTTCCCCAAACGTGAACATACCTCCCCGGCCCCCACCTGAGGGGCCCTGCTAAATGGGCCTTTGGCAGTGGCCCTGTGGCTCTACCGAAGGCCCTGCTGGTGATTAGGCGCTGCGGGCTGGAAGCACTGGAGGGGAACTCCCCTGCCCTACCCCTTCTCCCTGGCGGGGGGAGAAAGTACACAGCCGACCAGCTGGGTAATTCAGTCAATCAGAAGCTTTCTCCACGCTCATGGGCCCCTGCAGGCTGTCCTCTCGGAGGTGTCCTGGCTCCCAGCCCCTCTGGTGACCCTGGCAGGCACTGGCTGCTGGTGCTGGCTGGCGGCTCTGCCGAAGGCCCTACTAATAATGAGGCGCTGTGGGCCGGAAGCACTAGTCCAGGGGTGCGTTTTTGATTTTTCAAAATCTGTCTGCTCTGGTTCATTTGTCTCCAAAAAAGCTGATTGTGTACAGATTAATACACTGGACATTAAGGATTCCCGCTGTCAGGCTTCTTATTCAGGTCCGGAACTCCTTCCTTCAGGTTCCTCTCAAACAACCTCTCCAGAGATGTGCTCTCCTCAGCGGTCCAGAACAGATTGCCGATTTTTATTTTCTGATTAGCTGTACTCTGTCTTTAGTGTGCAGAACAAGCAATTGAAACACTTCTGAACTATGGATTCCCTGTATTATGTTGTTCATTATACTATAACTTGGATTATAATGAGTTTTGACTATGAAACCTATTTCAAATGATGTCCTCTGCCTGTATGATTTACAAAAGCTATTTTCTACTAAGAAAGTTCTCCAATTCATGTGCGATGCATTTTCCACCCCCACTTTGGGTCAGGTTTGAACCTGGGTTTGAACCCTTGACTTTCTGATCCCTATCACCTTTTGAACCAAGTAGCTTTTTCTGCTCAGTGAGGACCAGCCACTAGTGGGGGATGTGACACACTTTGCTAGAGGGCCATGCAACAGTAGAATACTTGAGATAGGAATCCTGAATACTCTTCCGTGCTCTGGAAAATTAGTATTGTCTATTGGTTTGAGGAAGGCTGATGTATTCATATTGTAAGGCATTGTGGCTGAAGGAATAAGACTTGGCCTACCCCCTGCTGGAGAGACTTCGCTTCCCCAATGTGAGCTTCTGCAATCTTTCTCTGACTTCAGTTGTATAAATGGGGGTGCTGATACTTGGCTGCCTCCTACGGGTAGTAAGAGGATTTACTCAGTTCTAGCTTGGAAGTGCTAGAAAATACAAATGAAATCAGAAGAGGTGAGATTAGAACCTGTACATTTCATTCTATTCAGCTCAGTGCACCTCCCCCGAGGTTAGAGTATTTGGGTGGGGAGTGTCTCATGTCTTCAGTCCATTTAATGGTGGGACAATGGAACAGCTTATCTAAGCCACCGGAAATCAGGGGCGTGCTACAGAATTCCATATGCTTGATCTCAGCCCTCCACTCCTCCTGTGGCTGCTGTTGCCCAGACGTGGCATTTGGATGTAGTTTTCTGTTCTGCACCTTCTTCTATACTGCTCATCACTTCTCATTCTGTTGAGGTGGCTCACTCAGTCTAGACCTTCTATAGTCTATTGTTGACTGTTCTTGTGATATGCCCATGGCGAAAGGGGAGTCAGTAAACTGTTTGCAGTTGCCTCTACAACTTGTACGGTATATTTGGACCTGTAGTCCTTACTGACTGAGTTTTACTGCCATCTGCTTTGTTATATGTAAAATGTGTTCCTCGGGCTCCTGGCAAGTCTCTGGTCATGAGTGGTTGTTGTGTTGATGTCCCACCCCCAGTTTTAGTGTTAGTTTATAAGTTTAGTGGTTGCTCCTCTCCGGCTTATCTCGCTGTAGGCAGCATGTATTACTTCACCCCCTTTGCAGCAGTCTGAGTAGCTTGTGTCCTGCTCAGCACTCCTAGCTACAGCTTGTTCTCATTATTTCTGGGAGTCCCTGCCTTCACCAGGCTGGAGTCCGAGGTTCCTGTGACTTTAGGCAGAGTTGCACTGTCTACAGCTGTCCAGAGCTTTGGATGGGAGGGGGGTTGTGAGTCTCTTCCCTACTTCGGGGCTGCTGATTTCCTGGCAGGCTGAAAGCTGCATACAATGAATCCTTTCATTGCACTTCCAGGAACAGGGCGGATGCCGGACCAGCTTGTGACCTTGAACATGAAGCATGGAGTAGAAGCAAAGAACTACGACGAGGTACGTCCCCTACTTGCTACTGGCATTCTGGATCCTCTTCCCAGCACTCACGTGATGCTCTGTGTGCCTCTGAGGCTCTCAGTGGGAAACTGTTTTCCCAGCTGTGACGACAGCCTCCCTGCAGCCTGGAACTTCATGTGGTGGATGGGACTTTGAGAAATTGTCGCTCTAATTCTCTGAGACCAAGGCCCTACAGTCAGTTTCTCAGCCGAGCAGCAAGATTTGGGTTTAGTTATTGGATGCTGTAACAGCCTAAGACTAGGATCTCCAGCAGCAGACAACAATATGGAGAAGTTGACAGATTCTCTTAAATACAAAGTTGGAGCATTGTCATTCATGTTTGAGTGTTTCTCACGTTCAGTCAAAACAACTGCCACTACAGAGATCTTCAGGCTTGCTCAAAGTGCTGAGGTGTGCCAAGTGGCTTGCTAGGGGTGAGTCTTACAGTCACTGAAAGGTCCAGCCCTCTGCTGTAACCTGGGCCTCAGTTGTCAGGTCATGAAGGTACCTAGGTTAACTTGGCCCTGGGAAAAAGTTTCAGTTATGCTTTTAAAGGTTGCTAGCCAAGCGTTTTCCAGGTTTAGTTCTTTTTTTGATTGTTGCCCTCAGCAGGGTTCGTGTCTGTTAAGGGTGAAAATTTAAGAAGGTTGGAGTCACAGCTGGGTAAGGCTCTTGTGTTCATAATCATTAGGAATAACCGAAGCAAACTAGACATGTCACTGTGATAAGGCAGCAGAAATGACAAACCAGTTTTGAACTACCTCTGTATAGCAGAGGGCAGCAATTTTAAATCAGTGATAAATCATTATACAAATATTTTAAGAGGCTGAAGTTTAGTAAATCTAATGTGGAAAATGATGCCACTGCAGTTATAGTAGCACTTGAGCAGCGAATAAAATCCTGAAGGCTGATTTTATTTTTAAAATATTGCTGCTGGTAGAGCTACTTTTTGGAATGTTACTGAACCGCTGCAGCACCAAACCTTCAAACTCTTAAGTATGTAAGTTTACTCAATTAGTCACGGTCTTAACTTTAAGCATGTGTGTAAGTGTTTGCAGTATCTGGGGCTAAAATAACATTTTATTTTAAAAAAAAAAAAATCCTAATGGCATAAAATATTTTACTTCAAGAAAATATTGCTTTACTGTTAACAATGAACTGTTTCGGCATTCGGTGCATTAACACAGTTACTGCAAATTTTTATTTCATACACCCAAACCTAAAGTTTGGCTCCAAATTTATAGGTGGGATTTCTCAAAGCTACCTAGGAGCACAAGTCTCGGTGAGCTCAGACTGCAAACCCTGCTATTGGGAGTATTTGCTGGTTAAAGCATTTCAGCTTTCCTCACTTGTGGAACTTCAGTCAGTATATTGGAAGATGAGGTCAGTTGCAAATATAGCCTGAGCTGTTTGATCACTAAATGCTGGTGGTTGCCTGTGGATTACCAGGATTTGGTTTGAGAGGCGAAATGAAAGTGTCCTAAAATCCTCATTTTGGGTGCAGTTGACATGAAAATTCTCGTGTTTCATTTGTGGGAGGACTGAGGAAGTGGAGTCATTTGGGAAAGGGCTACTGGAGATATAGCCCCCTAAAATGGAGCTAAATGCCATTTAAACAATTTTCTAAGTTTTTTCTTGTCTGTGTGAAAGCTCTTAAACATGACATTTTGCATACAGGCTCTTTTTGAGCCCAGCTACAATCCTTGTGCAAGCCTGGTTTTAGAGAAGGATTGCTAATGAAGTTACTACAGCTTCCTGCAATTGCCTAATCATGGCTCACTCCACTTGGAGAGGAGTGAACTGACACAGCAGCTTTGTAGGGATAGTGTGAATGACTTACAGCTCCTGAATGGGTCAGATGGACGTGTCAGCAATTAAAGTGAAATTGCATTAAGAGCTGTAAGTTCGAGTGCTACTGCTGCCTTTTCTGCCAAGAAGTCAGGGACAGCTCTGAAAGTCTGTCTAAGGCAAGAGATTTTGCTGGGTGTTTAGAAGATTGTTTTTAATTCGTAATGGGGGAAGGCCGGGAGGCTAGGAACTCCCTGACCTTTGCAATGTAGAGTGGGGGAGATCCCAAACTTTCCCATAGCCAGGAGTGAGAGCAAGGGAGCCTGCATGTACATGCAGAGCGAAGTGTGACTGAGCACAAGCACATATGCACCTGGACAACTGGGTTTAAAATGCATGTGGGCATGCACATGCAAAACTAAGGAAAAGTGTGTACGAGTGCTCTCAGATGACCGTGAGTGCAGGGAGTGTGCAATTGTCCTGGGTAGAGTGCATGCACATGGCCAGATGAGGCAGACATGCAAGCATACTTGCATGCAGCCAGATGCCTGCGCCCACAGCTGGAGTCTGCTTTGGGCGAGCCAGGACACCGTGCAGGGTCTCTACTTCTTGCTCCCACCAGAATCCACAGGGCAAGGGATACCCTTACCATACAGCTTACATTCCTACCCCTTCTTCTGCACAGTCCTATCTCCACCTGTCATCGTTTCCATTCCACTCAACCTTTAACAAACACAACAAAAATGATTGGCAAAACCCCCTTTTGATTTTAACGTAGCTAAGGTTTTTTCAGTATTCCTTGTGCCCTTTCTAGTTAGAGCCCTGCTGGGGCTGGAGTTTTCAGCCCAAGTGAGACCTGAGTCAACTTCAGGCCTTAATTGGAGCTTGATGTAGCCAGGCTATCTTTTTTCATTTTCATTTCATTTTGTACCCTGCAGACTACACCACAGGTGTCTTGTAGTGGCTTACATTCACGATGAAATACAATATAAATACATAATAAACAGTACATAATATAAAAATAAATACATAATCTAAACATATATCAAACATCCGAATGCGGCGGCCCATCTCCTGCCAGGGCCGGGCCATAGGGAGCACATTACACCTGGGCTCTGCACTAGCTGCCTATAGCATTCCAGGCCCAATTCAAAGGGCTGGTTTTGACCTTTAAAGCCCTACATGGTGTGGGCCCCTCCTATCTGAGAGACCACCTCACTCCCTGGGCCATGGAGCGACCTCTGCGGTCTACTGGGGGCACCTTCTTGGAGGTCCAAGGGGAGGAACCGAGGGGGCCACAATGGAGAGGCCTTTCTCAGTGGCCGCACCACGGCTGTGGAACTCCCTCCCAGAGGAAGCTTGCCTGGCTCCTAGCCATCTTGACCCATTGCATTGAGGCTACAAGTGACCCTGCTCTTTGCGAAGTGCTGGAGGGGTGGTGCTACATGCAGCTGCAGAGCCAGCATGAGGCCACAGAGAGCAGACCAACAGGGCCAATCCTGTTCCAGTTGGACTAGGTTGGGTCTCAGACTCTACATCCAGCATGTTGAATTCCCCACAAGCTGAACTTTACAAAGCTGGGTAATGAAGAGTTAAGGGAACAGGCTACCCGACACACGCAACCCCCTAAATTTGACCTCTTTCATGCCCCACCACCCTGCTATTCACTCATTTCTCCCTATCAACACCTCCACTTATTAGCTGTGAAGTCACTGGTTGGGTGAGGCCTTGGGCAAGTCACAATCAAATTTGTCTCTGTTCCCCATTTGTACAATGATCTACATCACAGGATTGTTATGAGGACGAACTAGTCAAGGATTATAGAACACTTTACACACTGAAAGCACTATAGAAATGATGATAATACTATAATGGATGTAGGCTATAGTTCTGCCTAACGTCCTCCCCCTAGTGTGTGTTAAAGCAGTATGTTGGGTTTGCAGGTCCCTCCTCTGTACCCTCATGTGCTAGAGCAAACAGCAACCAAGGTGGGAACCAAATCTAACAGGAAAAGATCTGGGAGAGAAATGGAGAGATGCTGCCTCTCAGCCTCCCAAGAGTGTAGGTAAATTAAAGTATTAAGCATTATCCTATAGTACTTGGAAAGGCTGCTCCTGATGTGGGGAACACCCTCATTCACCAGCTTCTCTGGGAGAAGCACAACGGTTAGGGAGGAAGCTCATCTCAGGCCTTTAGGCCCCATCTACACAGATCTCTTTTGACACTTTGTGTTTCCCCCAGGATGGTAATCTCCTGGTGCTTGAAAGGGTGAAGGGCTAAGTTACAGTTGACTAAGGAAGGATTGCCCCCAGTGGATGTTTTATATATTTTGTGGAATTATATATATTTACATATTTTGTAGAAAAGCTGGCTAGAGTCCCCTCAGATATTGTCTGCACTAGCTTTTGTACTCAAGAGATCAGATGTGCAGGCAGTACTGTAGCTGTGCAAGCCGCTAGCGCAGATGTGTGCACTTGTATAAAATGTGATGAGCATGGATGTGGCTTGCCCCAGTTCCAAACTGAAGTAAACCATCCCCGCATCAGCCCATTTTTACTCTGGTGCAATGCATTTGCAGTAGTGGTTTGTGTTGGTGCAAAAATCTTGTGTAGACCTTATGCATGCAGAGAATGCTGACACTGGAATATCGGTACCAAGAGGCATGGAGAAGAAGCTGGGTTGCCGTGCATGTCTTGGCAGCATTGAGGGGATAAAACGGGTCCCTCTAGCTACACTTAGAGCCAGAGTCACAGCATGGAGAAGTGACTTACTAAGAAACATAGGACGTTTATAGACAAGACAAAAAAGGCGACTGATCCTTTGATCAGCCGCCTTTCTTTGCGCTCGTCTAAACTTTAAGGCCAGATCTTACTCTGCGTCTGACCGGGTCGGCGATCCTGGCCCCTCAGACGCGGATCCCCGAAGTGCCGGCCTCACGCCGCACTTCCAGGTTCCCTGGCCGAGTGCGCATGCGTGGAAGGGCGCGCATGCGCACAACGACTGTACGCCGTGTTTGAACATCAGACACGGCATACAGAGGAAGGTGGGGGAGAGATGCCGGCGCTGAACGATCCCGCTTGTGAGCGGGATCGTCTAACAGCGCCCATAGCCTTCCCTAGTGGATCCTTCCCATTCTTCACCATTCAGTGTCATATGTAAAGAACAGCATCTTAAAGAGAGAGTTTGCTTGTTTCATTAGTTTCCTGGCTAGAGATGGGCAGCCCTGTCTTTAGTGCTGTGCTGGCACAAGCCCCTTTCACTTCAGTGGGACTTGCACCAGAAGAATGCTTTAAGGGTGGAGCAAGTCATCGCAAAAATCCTAGGAAAGCTGAAGTGCCCCAGACCCCTGCAGTGGTGGGCGGGGGGAAGGGGCAGGAATACCTCCTTCACAGTGCCTACTTTGTCATGTTTCAGGCTTGTGGTGTAAGGACCTTTATGAAATGATCTGTTAATATTGTTCAGATACCAATTATCTCTTACAATCCTCTCCCTCTCTTGCTCAGACTATTTTATTGAAGCACTGCTTGAGATTTCTGAGGTTTACGTACCCTCTAGTGGTGGCACATTAAATAGCCGTATCTGTAATAGGCAGTGAAGTCTTGTTAAGTAGTTCTGGGCCACCAAGCCTGCTTATACACAAACACTTCACTAAGGAGTGGTTAACTATGATCGTGTCTACGGAACAGTTCTTTACTGCTCAGTAAAGCTTATACACAAACAAAAGTAATTCATTTTTGCTCTTTGGTGGTACGAACCCCTCTTAAATATCTGCCAATGGTGCATGATGGGATATGGCTTTGATTGGAGTGAGTGCAGACCTTTCTACAAGGTAAGCCTATAGGCAAGGATCCATGCAGTGAATAGGGGTCCCTGGCTATAGGCAAACTAACTTGGCAATTAATTTGGAGCAGAGTTAGAACTTCTGTGGCAAACAAATGTTAACAATTCTACAGTGACCCGAAAATGACTGCAGATTGAAGCGTTTTTACACAGACACAAAAACTTTACTGTGCAGTTCATTTTGTTTACTTGGCAGTTGAGTGAAGTTAAGTGTTTGTGTGTGCAAGCCTTAAGGGATGCTCCACAGCCTATAATCTGAACAAGGCTGACTTCCCATCACTTCTTTAGTGATTCTCCAGCTTCATCCAAGTGTATCTCCTTTGGGAAGATGGGGGTAGTTCTTTTGTGCCCTGGATCACTGTAACTTCAGGAGGTGATAGATTCCAGGTGTACAATTAGATGAGAGGTGGAGTGGCGGGGGGCTACTTTGGCACTCTGGAGTGTTCAGTGTAAGAGCAGGGAGAGAGTGGCACTGCTACTCCCCTCCAGTAAGGGGTATGCATACAATCTGCTAGCTTCACCTCCATCAAGCGGATACGTGGTGGGATGTCTGTGCACTGGAACAGTAGCTCTGACGCTGTACCGGGGAAGGATCAGGCATTCCAGAGGCAGGGCTTTGCTCGTTGCCCTTTTAAAAAATAAATAAATTTAAATCTAATTTCCTCCTGGTGGATTCTATCCAGGAGTATGTTTCTTGATGATGAGGCCAGCCTGTATGCATCTTTTACCTTTTTTAAGACATTGGCTGGTTCCACTCCTCTTAAGTGTTTCTCTTGTGATGTGTTCCTTCATTTTACCATGTTTTTGACTTTTATCTTTTTACCTCTTTGATTTTTTTACATTGTTTAGTGCAGTATGGCCATGTAATCACTGCACCATATACTCTCAACTAACTACCTCCCTCTCTCCATCCGAGAGTGTTTAGTGTGGCAGGGACAAGTCCAACTGCATTCCAATAGGATAGTGTATCTCCTTGTGCCACATGTGATGGGTTTTATGCTGCAGACATTTATGCTGCAAACAGTTCTTGCTGGGAAGCAGTTCGAATTTCCTGATATTGGGCACAGTCCTCCTTTGTCCAGTGCATAAGGAGGTTATTGTGTACCAAAGTGCCACAGTAGATTTCGGTGGGTACCAAATCTTCACTCCTCATCGTTGTGCAGCATAACCATGGCCTGTAGACTGCTGCCTGTAACATGGGACTGTAGTGCACACCTCTGCCTAAAGTGTACTGACACAAGTGGTCAAACCACACTTGAGTGCTGATCATGCAGAGGTGCCTTGCTGGGTTATATGAGGGGACACTGTCTGTGCAAGCAAGAGTGGGCAATGTCGTCTCACTGTTAGAGGATTTGGCGCTTAAGTCACTACTGCTAGAGTTTAGCACATGGCTTTCATGTGCATGACCCCCTAATGCACAAGATGCGTGAGGATTGTGCTCTGTGTTTAAAGTATCTAAATCTTTTGTTTTTTTCTTTTAAGAAAAAATGTCTTTAGCTTGCAGAATGCGTGAGAGCTGGACATAGGCTCAAGTGCATGCTTTGGATTTATCCCATTGCATCTAGACTTTGGTACCTTGAACACGTCTTCCCCAAGGGGCTTGGCCACATGGCAAACACCACCATTGCAGGCCGTAGGAGAACCAGGAGGCAGTGTGCTTAAATGCAGACCCACACCCAGGCCTGCTGTATTGCAGTGCTCAACACCTAGGAGTTGAGAGCAACGTTTTGAGGAATTCCAATGAGACCTGGAGGAGAGGGAGTTGCTACTGTGATCCTTGTTTTTTTGGGGAGCACTATGTTGAGGTTTTTTGGTCTGTGAAGGGGCACTATTCTGAGAGAGATACGGGATGGAGAGAAGCTTCAAGCTGACTGCCTTGGCTGCCCTTTCTGACTCGGTTACTCACTGATTGTCCCCTTGCTAGATGGCTAAAGTGGAAAAGCTGAAGCCACTGGAGGTGGAGCTGCGGCGCCTGGAGGATCTTTCCGAGTCAATTGTCAATGACTTTGCCTACATGAAGAAGCGAGAGGAGGAGATGCGGGACACTAATGGTGAGTGCCTGGCTGCTCTCAATGAGGGCTGGAGCTGAGAGAGCTGAGCTCTTGGTATCTCTCGGTTACTAGGGTAGAGATTGCACAGAGTGCTTGCTGTCTGGTCTGTATTTCATCAAGGGACTTCCCCAGGTCCTTGCCAGTGGGACAATTCACCTGTCCAGGGTCTGCCTTTGTAGATGAGTCCATTCCTTCTCTCCCTGTTCCCAGCAGAGGTAATCTGCATTCTGTCCTGCCCCTCACCTTCCCCCCAGTGCTCAGAATTCTGTCCCAACCTGCCCCCCAAATCCAGAAGATGCTTGCTTAGCCTCCTGTTCATGCTACATGCCTTCCCACATATTGAAGTAGTACCATTGAAAGTTTCAGGAAGTTGAAACACGAGACTATTCTCAAGGTGGGATGAATGGTACACGGGGCGGTGGAGTTCCCTCTGTTCTGTTTCTGGGCATTGGAGTTCCTCTATAGTGACCCGCTATGTATCTGTTTCAGAGTCAACCAACACTCGGGTCCTGTACTTCAGCATCTTCTCCATGTTCTGCCTCATTGGACTGGCCACATGGCAGGTCTTCTACCTGCGTCGCTTCTTCAAGGCGAAAAAGCTGATTGAGTAAAGGGGCATATCCCTTCCTCCCCCCTGCCCCCCCCTAAAAAAAATCCCATGCCCCAAGACCGACTAGACACTGCTGAGATTTCTAGCCACCCAGAGCCGTTGCACAGATGTACCTGCTGACTGAAGCTTTCCTGCAGGAAGTGGTCCTCAAAGTGGGGGTGGGGGGAAACAGAAGCACTAGAAAGTGAGCGGGCCACTGAACTCTTGTTGAATGGGCTGGGGGAAGTCGTGCTGCAGGCAGGGATGAAATAAAACAATGTTTCTGGGACAGCTGCAGTTGGCTTTTGCACTGTCTTTTCTCCTTTATAATCTAGGCTTGGTGATGTCTCCCATCCTTCTGTCACCATCCTGTCGTTCAAGCTACTTGAACATATTGAAGTCATCATACTTGCAGCAGCTCATTGGGTGTCACGCATTTGGGGAGAGTGTGGGGACTCCTGGCTCTGACGTGGGGAGCCAACCCTTGCACAGGCAGAGCAACAGTGGCTACAGTGGTTCCAGCAGGGAGGGGGCAGCGAGCTGCAGTCTGTTGGAGACCTTGGCTTTTCTCCCTGTAGGAGCTGATAGGTCGGTGCATTTGGCCATATAAGGACTGGGCTTAGCCACCTACTGCTGAGACTGAAGGGTCCAGGTCAGACTCAACCTCTCCGGTTCCCTGCTTGTCTTAGAGTTCCTGCTCTCATTCTGAAATGATGTAGCTGTACCTCAGAAGTATCTTGGTCAACGAAGGAGCCTGCTGGAGAGGCAGGAGGCATCATTCAGAAACAGATTTGCAAGTCAGGTTTAGGCCAATCCTTGGGGTGGGAGCTTTGTTTTCCTTGGAATGCATGGTGAGGCCCTTTCCTCATCCCATGTGGCGACGGAATGCAGTCAGCTGCTGCTGTTTGCTGGATTTCAGACTGTTAGGCTGCAGTTTGGCTAAGCTGCATCAGATATGCAAAGAGCCCTACTCGGTGAGTTAGATGGGGGTGCCCAGAGCCCTCTGGGCAACCAAAGAAGTTGCTGCAAGAGTCTGTAGATGAGCTGAAAGCAGAGTAGACATTAGGAGGGCATGTGGCAATGGCAGTTCGTTGACGATCATGGCTCTGGACCAGAACCTGTGAATTCCAGCAGCTTCCGAGATCTCCCTTTAGAAAAAGAGGAACCCTGCTCATGAGAGCCTCCTGCAGTGCAGTTCCTGACTCCTCTGAACTGGCAGAAAGGTGCGCTCCAGTGAAAGCAGCTCCAGTGAAGATAGCAAGAAGCCCTCTGTAATTGTACCACAACTGAAATGGCACAAAGTTAAACAGGCCAGACTATGCTAAGCCAGATGGCTTCCCTCCTGGACTGGGTGTTTCTGGGCCGCTTGATTGCATGCTTCCACCTTGTCTGAATTTCTTTGGAGCAAAACTTCCAGGAAGGCATGGCATTCTGGTGTCACACTCCTAATCCCTCCCAGGGAGGGGTATAATAATGCCTAGTTTGGCGGCCACTCTGCCATGAGGCACAGGGAGGCCTTGACATAAACGAGGCTGCATAACACCCCTATGAGCTATGACTCTTGCACCTTAGTCTTGAAGGTATGGCTCAGCCCGTCTCTATTCTTAGCTCTTGTGTCTTGGGTACTGGAGGAAGAGACATGGGGAACTAAGGATTTTACCTGTAATAACGGTTGAGGATTTTTGTCTTTTTTTTTTTTTTCTTCAAATAAAGATTTTTTTGGGAAAATAACCTTCCTAATCTGTGTGTGTGTGTGTAACAGTCCTTTTATTATGTTTACATCCCCAGTGTTTCTCCTTGCACTCCTAGCCTCAGGCCCACTAAGCAGTGAAACCAGCAGGTCTCAAAACTGCAAAGAATTTGTACTTTTTTCCAGGTCTGATCTTAGAACGAAACTAGCAACTGCATGTAAGTGAAATTAAATTTCTCTAAAGATGTGAGGTGAATTCTAGACTGCTAAAAGGTGTTGGATCGACAGGTCTTGGTCTGCAGAACGGGTGCAGCAGTAGGGCAAGTGCCAGTCCTCAGACATGCAGCTGCCTTGTGCCTTAGCACAGATCGCCCAGAGGTCTCCCAACAGGGAACTCTTCCCCCTCAATATCTGATTATGCAGGGTATGTGTCTTTAGCACTTGGACTGAGATCCGGCTTATTTCACAAAATAACTGTCAGCCCGCAATTGACTAGGGGTACAGTCCTCTGCCATTAAATTTTAGATCCAATTTAGTTCCAATAAAATCTAGGTCCAATAAAAGATATCATTTGAACCATTCTGTCTCCCATTAAATTCAATGAGAGAGATGGAGTAGTTCAAATGGTATCTAGTGAGACTATGCAAGTTTTCAGACCAGTGAGTGCCGTTCCTCAAGCATGTAGGTTAGCAAGTCAGAAATATGTAACTTGCTTTATTACATGCCTGAGAAGGACCCTGTGTGGCCTGAAAGCTTGCATACTCTCACTAACAGCAGTTGATCCAATAAAAGATATTTGATCTACCTATATCTCTTAATTTGGGACCAATATGGCAACCAAACCCTCTCTAGATTAAGTGGGAGTTTTGCCATTGACTTCAATAGATGTGGTGGCCACTTCATTTGTTCATCCTGCAAGGATCAGGGCAGCTCACAATTCGTTAAAACAATAAAATTCAAACAATAAAAGCACACATCCCTCCCCTCAAACTCCTGCCCTCTCCCACAGACCTACCCAGAAACCCACCCTGGAAGATGCTCGCGCTCAAGTGAACCTCCCGGGGAAGGGAGTTCCACAAAATGAGGGCATCAGCGAGAATGTCCTCCCGCACACCCCCACTCCATGGACAAGGGTAACAGACCGAACCTGTTTAAAGGTTAGAGATAAAAGGCTCCAGGGGCGTAGCTAGCTTGGGATGGGCCCAGAGACAAGAACTGCCCGTGGGCCACTCCTCTATTTTTCCTTCCAGTGGTGAAGCCGCCGGCCAACCTAGGGGCGCCTCCCAGCTCGCCCTGCCTAGGGGCGCTGGGTGCTGGTCCTCAGGACTTACTTGCTCTCTGCAGTCTGCAGTGCCCCAGCCCACCTGATCAGTCCTGGAGACCTGGGCTGGCTCAATGCGGGGAGTGTCGGAGCAGGAAGGTTCCCCTGGCAGGCACCTTCCTGCTTGGACTGGGCATCCCTCGAGCCAACCCTGCCAAGACCAGGTCCGGACTGGTGGGGAGGACTCCTTCTTTGTGACATGACACCAAGGGGGCAAGCTTACAAGGCTTGTGAGTGTGACCTGACCTGATGTTAGGGTAGCCATACTTTCCTTTTAAAAGAGGATGCTTATGAAAAATACATGGTGCAGCCCTGCACCATGTATTTTTCATAAGCGTCCTCTTTTAAAAGGGAGGTATGGCCACCCTACCTGACGCAGACTGCTGCATGGGTTCCCTCCCCGTGGTTGCAACTGGGTGTGTTTTACACTCAAATCATTTGTGGCGTTCCCCGGACGGCCGCCTAGTGGCGCCCATGATCTTTCTCCCAGACCTTACTCGCGTTCACCACGCTGTGGCTCACTTGAGCAAAGGGGGGATGATTGATGCTGTTAACCGAGATTGGTATGCTCCAAAATTTCCTACTGTAGCTCAGCACTATTGTCAAATCTGCCCGATTTGCCAAGCTCATAATGTTGGCAAGCCTGTAAAAACCAAGGCGGCAGCGCATCCCCCACTATGGGGACCGTTTGGCATTTGAATAAAATCAATTTGAATATTTACAAAGTGTGCTTCATATGAATATGTATTAGTGATTGTGTGTATATTTTCTGGATGGGTAGAAGCATACCCCTGTGTAAAGGCTGACACCAGTACTGTCAGCAAAAGACTCACAAAAGAATTCATTCCCTGGTTTGGAATTTCTTTGTCCATTAACAGTGACAGGGGAACCCACGTCACGGGCCAAATTATGAAAGAAGTGTGTAAGGCCCTTGCTATCCAACAGAAATCTCACTGCCCATATCACCCACAGTCAGCAGGAACAGTGGAAAGACGGAACGGCATTTTGAAAAATAAAATAGCCAAGATTTGTAATGAGGCTGGACTCAAATGGCCAGATGCCTTGCCTCTAGCTCTCATGAGTACAAGGTCATCATGTAATAGAAAGACTGGACTATCACCACATGAGATTCTCATGGGAAGGCCTGTGAGGCTCCCAAACTCACCACCTGTCGCCTCACAGGCTTTAGACGTAATCTTGACTGATGAAACTATTCTAACGTATTGCAAAGCATTAATGAAAAGTGTCAAGAATTTCTATTCACAGGTGCAGGACGCATTGCCAGTTGAGCCCCGGGAACAGTGCCATGATCTGCAACCTGGCAACTGGGTACATGTAAAAGTCCATCAAAAGAAATCATCCTTGCAACCCCGGTGGAAAGGACCATTCCAGGTACTCCTCACTACTAACACTGCTGTCAAGTGCCGAGGATTTCAGTCTTGGATTCGTGCTTCACACTGCAAAAAGACCTCTGAGCCTATAGAAAGAAGGCCAGAGGAACAGGGTGCAAGTGCTGGTAACCTCTCCCCTGTGCAAGAACCGGCTGTGTCATCTCACGATGGAGAAAAGGCACCACAACAAGGATATTTTCTCAGGAAGCAAAAACAGCTGCCAACCTAGTGGCCTGAAGAGTATGCTCCTCTGAATAATTGGCATCGCCACCATCTGTGCATTCCTACTTTGGGTTTCTCACCTTACACAGCACAGCTTACAAAAAGAGAACTCTCTTCGAGAGAAACGATCTTTGGACTCTGCTAATACGTTCCTGCTAGTAATTGAACAGCTCCGCATAGACTGAATGTATCTAATTGCTGGATTTGTGTACATGTTCCTCTGCATTCCCAAGGAGGAATACCTATGGTTCCGGTTCTGCTTAACTTTACCCAAATAACACAGGGAACCACCATACCATTCCCCGAGAGAAAACAGACCTGGGCACGTGTAGGCAGGAACAAAACAGAATACATCCAACTTGCAAATACGGTTCAAGGGGAATATTGTTTTAAGTCCAATCAGTCCATGTGGGGAAAGACCAACCCCGGGGGTATTATAAAGGTCAAATATAGTCGCTGTAATTATACTTTCACCATCAACTCCACTGGTTACGTGGCCTTAAATGGGACCTCCTATAAGGGTTATTTTCCTTTTCCCTTGAATATTAGTTACTATGGGTTCCGGCTAATTATGAGTTCCATTTCATACTGCCAGGAACACTTTGCCCTTGTTGGTCACTATTTTATTTCTGAATACAAGGCTCATAAGAGACTACCTCCTTGGTGGGAGGGCTCCTGTTTTATAAGTACCATATTCCCCACCATAAGATTTACCCCCACCTTACCCCAGGGTAAACTTTGACACCGAAGGAAAATAATGGAAACCAATATTATTGGGGAATCACTATCCCTGGCTATGGAGTAGGGCACACCATTAAAGAACTTAGACAAATTGCTACTGTCCTGGAAGAAGTAGCAAACCTAACAGCTGACACCTTTAAAAGCATAGCCACTGAGATGGGCAACATCAGACAAATGGTTTTGCAGAACAGATTAGCCCTAGACTTCACTTTGGCCAGTAAGGGTGGGGTTTGTGCCTTGATACAGAAGGAGTGTTGCACCTACATACCAGATAATACTGATACCATATTTGAAAACACCCAACACATCAGAACTGCAGTGGCAAAACTACATGAGTCACATGACTGAAGTTTGTGGTCCTGGCTAACATCATGGTTAGGAGGTTGAGGAACAAAGATTTTATACTTTTTTTACTGCTTATTTTTGGACTTTTTATTGGACTTTTTGTATGTACACAATGTTTGTTTATGCTTATTAAAAATTGCATGTGCTGTACTGCTCAAAGAATCAAGCATAACCTACTGACACTGGAGCAGCAGCACCAGGTAATGTATCAGGATTTTAAAATAATTAATAAAAAAAAAAGTATGATGCTGTACAAGGGCTTATGAATATTGAAGTTCAAGGCTAAGTTGTACTGAAGTACAAAAGGGTGCAGTGTGGAAGTAAAGTTTAGTGGGCCTTAAACTTAACTTTGGTCAAGTAAGTATGTCACAGATGGGTGAGAGAAATATGCTGAACTTAGGGAAAAATCCTTGAACTGAATCTTGCTGACGGACCACAGAATGCTTTTTTTTTTTTTTTTTTTAAATAAGTCGTGCCTTTTCTCTTTGGCAATAAGGAATTGATACAATTCAGGCTTTCGCGGAGTGCTATAAACATGCCAAACTCTTGTGATCCTATGAGACTTTTCTTTTTTGTGTGCCAGAGACAATCTCTGCTGCTGAAAAGGTGTCTCCTATTGCAATAGCATTTGCTAAATAAATAGTGTTTTCTAACAGACAAACTCCCAAACAGACTGAAGACTTGTTTTCTTCCACACAACGTGTCAGACCCTTGCAGCTGCGGGCAGGGAGGGGCCCCCAGCCAGCTCAGGTGGAAATTTGAAAAAAAAAGCGTGGGGGGGGAAGGGTGGCCTTGAATATTGGGCCCCAAGCCAGTACGGGCCCCAGGACAAATGTCCCTGTTTGTCCAATGGTAGCTACGCCCCTGGAAGGCTCCCTATCACACTGTCAGTGCCCTACAGCGTAGTCCAAGGCAAATTGTAGTTAGTAAAAGCAGAAACAAGTTAAATTCAGGCTTATTTTGTAAGGAGACTTCAAATACTGAAATTAGGTTTACCTGCATGAGTGGCAATGGTGGAACTTCTGCTGAGACTGCAATAGCTATACATAGGGACCCATGTTCACTGCATTTTCCCCATTGGTGGAAATGCAGAGAATGAAAAGTTATAGAAGGGTTTGTAGTTTCCCAAGTAAAGGATGGTTCCATCCAATAGAATCCCTTTCATGGCAGCTGTGTCTGTCGTGTGCATGCTGTAGATGTAGCTTCGCATGTAGAGCACACTCAGCTTTCACTTCTATGCCCTTACCCTATGCTCCAACTGCAGGCTTGCAGAGACAGCCCTTTTCTGTTTTGTACTGCGTGTAGCACAAAGGTCCTCGGGGCTCTGTTAATATACTTATAAATCTAATTATGCAACATCAGCAGCCAGAGCTTCAGAGAGGGGAATTCCCAGCTCCTCCAGGTAAGACTTAGCCCCTATGCAAGTTCAGGCGTGACTGTTTTCACGGCAAAGCTGCTCTCCCCTGGGGAGTTTGAATCTGGATAAGAATCTCCTCACATTGCAGAGAGTACTGACCTGATGGATTCTTTCTGTTCCTCCTGTGGAAAATGGGCTGGAGCTGAACTGTTTGGGTCTGAGCCCATCTTTGCTTGCAACAAACCCGTCACCAGTAAGTCTGATTATAATTGCATTGCAGCAGACAGGGCAAGGCCTCTTCCACTCCCTCCCTCCAACTGCAGAAGACCAACACTTTATTACCAGATTATTTAGATATAACATTTATATAGTATTAAATCTTAAGATAGTTTCATACACTCCATTTTATACCAAATCCAGGGACAAATTATTCTTAATATTGAATACCTACTGTATTTGCAAGATCTGCTTCATACTAAACACTAGGGGTGGGAAAACTGGTAAATCCGGTATCCGATAATGCCGGTACCGGGTGTACCGGCATTATCAGATTCGACCCGGTAAATCCATGCAGCCATTTAAAAATGGCTGCAATGTAAAAACTTAAAGCCCCAGCAAATTTTTTTTTAAAAAACAAACCCTCCCCGAGTCCAGGCTGCGCGGGTGGAAGGGGGGACACCCCCCACCCACCCTGCCCAGCCTGGATTTTTGTTTAAAAAAAGACTCAGAGGCGAGCCCACCCCCCAGCACCAGCGGCCGCGGCGTCCCCGCAGCCGCCGGTAAGTATGACCCGATCCCTGGGGGGGGGGTTTAACACCCCCCCAACCCCCCAGGGATCACCCCTACTAAAGTTCAGTGCTTGCTTACCTTGCGGAGCTCCGGGTGCGGCGGCGGCGGGCGGTCCGGCGGCCTCAGCGCCGGCTGTGGCTGCCGGCGTCAGAGACGCTCTAGGCCTTCCGGGGAACTTCCGGGTTTCCCCGGAAGGCCTAGAGCGTCTCTGACGCCGGCAGCCACAGCCGGCGCTGAGGCCGCCGGACCGCCCGCCGCCGCCGCCGGAGCTCCGCAAGGTAAGCGCACTGAACTTTAGTAGGGGTGATCCCTGGGGGGTTGGGGGGGTGTTAAACACCCCCCCCAGGGATCGGGTCATACTTACCGGCGGCTGCGGGGACGCCGCGGCCGCTGGTGCTGGGGGGTGGGCTCGCCTCTGGGTCTTTTTTAAAACAAAAATCCAGGCTGGGCAGGGTGGGTGGGGGGTGTCCCCCCTTCCACCCGCGCAGCCTGGGAGGGGGAGGGAATTAATTTATTTCATTGATTTCAATGGGGACACAGCGCCCCATTGAAATCAATGAAATAAATCCGGTACCAGTATACCACATTTAATCCGGGAATCCGGTTTTCAGAGAACCGGTAAATCCGGTAGCCGGTAATGGGCCCGGGGTCCCACCTCTACTAAACACTGCTCACAAGCCATCAAAATGTGTGGGAAATGGCCATAATGTGGAGGCTCTTTTGTTAAAACAAAATGTGCCATAACTGATTGATCACAATGCTTTAAAACCGGTGAGGAACCTTTTCCTTCCCGGGGGCCACTTCCAAAATGAGTACAATCTCTGAGGGCCACATAGAATTTGGTGTGGGGATGGTTAAGGGGTGTATTCAAGAAAAGGAAGATCCAGATCATGGATTTGTGCCCTACATCTGTCCCTTATCCTGTGAAAATGGTGGTTTTTGCTGCCTTATCCTGAGCTCAGCTTTTCTGTGATTGGAGTTAGGAATTGGATCCACGGGCCAGATCCAGGAACTGGGCCACATAAAAACTTGCTGAGGGCTGCATTTGGCCCTCGGGCCTGAGGTTCCCCACCCCTGCTTTAAAAGTACAAAAACAGTTTTAAAGGAAATGCATTGTCTAAATCAAACCAGCTCCACAGACTCTTAAGATGAGGGGAATTACAACCCAGCCAGGACATCTGAGCTTCTATGGGGAAGGAAAGGTGATCTCTGCTAAGGCTGCTTTAAAATCAGTTAATGCTGCTGACCTTTCTCTAATCCAGTTAGTTTAGGCGGATTCAGTTCACGGAGACTAGTATTACTATTTACAGTCTAAAGCAGGAGTGTGGAACTTCAGGCCTGGGGATCAAATGCAGCCCACAGCTAGTTTTTAGTTTAGCCCCTTTCCAGTGCCTGAATGAATCTGGCCCCTAGATTCAGTTCTTGCCTCCAAGCACTGAAAGACTAAGCTCAGGATAAAGGAGTAGAGAAGAGGGCATGTACACAAGGATAGGAGACAGATTCATGGCACAGATCCACAATCTGGACCTTGCTCTTCCCGAGCACGTCCCTGCCTAAGATTGCCACCTTTGGTCATTTTTTACCTGATACTTGCATTTTGGTGTATGGGAGTGTCAGCTAAAAAACCACCACAGGTAGCAACCGCATCCCTGCCTTCAACTTCTATTTGGCCCTCAGAGCTTGTTTTCAGTGACCCTTGGGAGGGAAAATGTTCCCTACTCCCTGACCTAAAGGAATGGTCACATGAAATGCTGGGGGTATTTTACCCCCAAGTAAGATAACTCTGAAGTAGTTTACCTAAATTCAAAACACCCCTAGACTTCATGTCACCAGGCTTTAAGAGGCAACGCATGGATAGGACACAAGAATAAAGGTGCTCGGAATTGCCTCTTCTGTGGGAGGGACTGAGAACCTTCCCAGAACTAATGGTTTGCTTTGCAGAGGGGATAGAGCACATGCAGGACCACTGCTGTCTTCTACAAGAATATAGAATTTACCTGTCTGTGAAGTATGTAGACATCCATGGCCTGGTCTGTTCATTTCTGGTGAGTAATGACAAAAGGGTTAAGGCCAAAACCTAGAGGCTGTTCTGTGTAATGGAATTTGCACTCTACCAAGACAGAGAAGCAAGTCTTCCAAAATTCAGGCATTAACTTCAGTTGCGAGAATAAAAGTTGCAATTTGCAGCTGCTCATTGTTATATATGCAGACAAACTCTGCCATGTACAATGTGGTATTTACATGCCATATGGCAATCCTTGGAACCCAGGCTTGCAAAAACTTACATGGTATTTCTGTGTATAATCCTAATGGTTTAAGTCAGGCATGTGGAATTTGGGACATTTGTCCCGCAGCCTCTGTGTAATTCCCAATCCTGCAGGCAGGAGCGAAGGAAGTCTTCTGTAAACCTAACTGACTCTATAGCATAACACATTGTGAACACACACTTCCATGTCTTAATGATGGTTGGATCCCAGGCCTGCTTTGAAATGTCTTTGAGCTAAAAGTGCACTTATTTACCAGCTGTTATATGGCCACAGATTTGCCACGGTCTTGTTAAAAGCTATAGACTACAGTGTTGACATGTTTTTGCTCACCGAAGATCATCTAATGTCTTTGGCAAATGTGCTTTTGCTGATGTCTGTAGGAATTTGGCTTTAACAGTCTCTGATTCATTCAAAACATCAAACTGTCCCTCTTTTGCAATTCTCTTGTAAATCCCTCAGATATACCTTCTGTCCTCAATGGCCGATTGCTCAACGATATCTCGCTTTCTGAAACACCTTGTTAGATGAGGACAGCGTCTGGTCCCTGAGCATAGGCGGCGCAGGGCTCTGTGGTTCATGGAAGACCTACGTCAGCTGAAGCAGGCGGGGAGTCAAGTGATGGTGGTGCTGTACTCCTACTGAAACTGGATCCCTGCCTGTACTGACTGGTGAAAGTCAGTTGGGGGATTATTATTCTTATTTTATTATTATAAGCATTTATATAGCGCCAACAATGTACCTGGTGCTTTACAGAGAATAAGATAGACACGGTCCCTGCCCAAGTTGTCAGTACCTTCCTTATGGAGGACAAGGAAGGTTACGGGGTGCCTGAAGGAGGCTGTGGTGTGGTCTTTGCTCAAGAAGCCATCTCTTGACATTGACTCCCTTGCCAGTTATTGGGAAGGTTATTGAGCAGGTGGTGGCCCAGCAGCTCCAGGGGCATCTGGACCGCATTGGCTTCCTTGATCCCTCGTAGTCTGGCTTCTGTCGGATATGGCACTGAGACTGCGCTTGGGGCCTTGGTCGATGATCTGCGCCGGAAGTTGGACTGAGGTCAGTTCACTAAGAACTCAGTGTGTGGTACTGGGGGATTTTACATCATCTTCCCAGGATCTCACATGTGGAGTTCCGCAGGGATCTATTTTATCCCCTCTCCTGTTCAACATGTACATGCAGCCTTTGGGCAAGATTGTGAAAGGGTTCAAAGTTGGGTGCCATCAATATTCTGTTGACACCCAGCTTTACCTCTTATTTTCATCTGACCCAGGCCCTGCAGTCTTGGTGTTTCAGTGCCTGGTTGCAGTGGGGGATTGGATGAGGATGAGCCGTTTTAAGCTAAATCCTGATAAGACGGAGGTGGTGATGGTGGGAAGGGGAGAGAGAGTTGTGCCCCTCCTTGGTCCTTCAGTTTCAGAGTCTGGGAGTGCTCCTCAACTTACAGCTCCATCTGGATGCCCAGGTTGTGACTGTGGTGAAGAGTGCTTTTTGTAAATTACATTTGATCTGTCATCTTCGGTCTTATATGTCAGGCTCTAATCTGGTCACTGTCATCCATGCATCATCACTTCGAAATTGGACTACTACAACACACACTACGTGGGACTACCCTTGGTGATGACCTGGAGACTGCAGCTGGTGCAGAATGTGGCGGCCCGCCTCCTCACTGGGACAGGCCGCCGGGAGCACATAACACCTGTGCTCCGTTCACTGCACTGGCTGCCTATAGTCTTCCGGGCCCAATTCAAGGTGTTGGTTATTACCTTTTAAAGCCCTATATGGCCTGGGCCCCGCTTACCTGCAGAACCACCTCACCCCTCGTGTTCTGGAGTGGCCCCTGCGGTCAGCTGGGAATGCCCTCTTAGAGGTTCCCCACGTATCCTGGGTGGCAACTTTTGAGAGGGTGTTTTCAGTGGCCGCGCCTCGACTGTGGCACTCCCCCCTGGTGGAGGTTTGCCCCTCTCTGGACCTCCCCTCCTTCCGTAGACAATGTAAGACCTGCCTTTTTCACCAGGTGTTTGGTGAGGGGGACAGGTAGAGGGTGGGGTATTTTTTGTTTGTTTTGAATGGAGGTGGGTATTGGGTAATTCGGGCCCCATCTGTTTTATAAATGTGTTCTATAATTTCATGTTTTATATTGTATTTTTATATTTTTATTATGTTCTTGTTTGCTACCTTGGGCTGCCATTGTGCAGGAGAGGGTGGGTTATAAATTGTAAAAACCAATAAATAAGTTTATTAGCTTGGACTCTACCCAAAAACATTATATATATATATATTTATTAGTGCAACTTAGTTATTGCTGGCTTGCGCCCCAGACACAGTAAAACATTTAAACAGACAAAACAAAACCGTACAGCGGAAGATTTCTTCTCTTCTTATACACAACAGATAGACATCCTACCAACAGGTGCCCCCTGGCTAAACTAGGTCAAGAGATCCATAGAATCAGAAATAGGTTGGAAAGTAAGGAACTTTTTCCAAGCCAACATGGCCTGGCACAGAAAACAACCCAAGTTCCTAATAACCTGGGGGTTCGTGTATATATATATATATATATATATATATATATATAATTTTTTTAGCCCCATCACTTGTTTTTTTTTCTGACCATTACCTGATCAGTCTTCTCATCTTCTTCCTTGATAAATAAATAAATAAATAAATAAATAAGCTGTACTAATCCAGGATGACCCACATCATCAACTCCTTTCCTCATTGCCTGCTTGGCCTATATTATTTAGACTGAAGTAAAAATAAAAAGATACTTATACAAGAAAAGAACTCTGGGTTCCCTTATGCTTGGTCTTACAACAGTAGGGACCTGCAACAGTAGGGACCTTTAAAGCCCTTCACGGCCTGGGCCCTGCTTATCTGCGGGACCACCTCCCCATGTGCCCTTGAGATCATCCGTGGGAGCCTTTTTGGAGGTTCCCCATGCGAGGCGGGTGGCCACCAATGTTAGATTTTTTTCGGTGGCCGCCCCTGTGCTGTGGAATTTGCTCCCGGAGGAGGCTCGGTTGGCTCCCACTCTCCTGTTTCGGCGTGTATGTAAGACCTGGCTGTTCCGTCAGGCTTTGGGCGGGGGGTGGGGGTGGGGGTTTCCCCCACATATTGTATTTTTAAATTGTTTTAAATTTTTTGTATTTTTATTGAATGTTGTTCACCGCCCCGGACTGCCCTGAGGGCAGGAGGGGCAGGATATAAATTTTAAATAAATAAATAATAAATAAATAAATTTATTGCATTTTCCCCATTCACAGCGATGGGGAAAACACAGGTCTCTGAGTACAATAGTATCTTTTCAAGAAATTTTGGGAGAGGCAGAAAATAGTTTCGGGCAGCTGATTCACTGGTTAATAAAACATTTTTTATGATGCACAAATACATAAGAACAAATTAACCAGCAGGGGAAAGTCGGACTACTTGAAATGTTTTTTTACCTCTCTCCCAAAGTTTCTAGGAAAGACACTTTGCCCTCTGCAAACACCTGCAGCATATCCAGACTATTTTGGACCAAAAAGGAAGTGATTTCCAGCATCTCAGGGCCTTCAAAGATAGCAGCTGCTCTTTATAATGAGTGGAACCCAGTCCACTGTTGCTGTTGATTGCAGCTGTGACAGTGTATCACAAGAAGAGAGGTAGTCTCTCTTCTGCAACTCCAGACTCATCTTGACAGCATCAGTTTCCTTGACCTGTTTCAATCTGGGTTCTGCCCCGGCTATGGTACAGAGACGGCATTGGTGGCCTTGGTAGACGATCTCCACCAGGAGACGGACTCAGGATGTTCAACACTTCTGGTCCTGCTAGATCTCTCGGCCGCTTTTGACACAGTGGACCATGGGCTGCTGTTGAGACGATTGCAAGCCCTGGGAGGTCTGGACGAGACTGTCCTCAGATGGTTCCGATCATTCCTCTCAGGGAGAAGCCAGCGGGTTGTCCTGGGGGCTGAGTCTTCCAGCCCCCAGGCCCTGGATTGTGGCGTTCCGCAAGGTTCAATTCTGTCTCCATTACTATTTAATGTATACATGCAGCCCTTGAGGGAAAACGTGAGAGGGTTTGGTGTGCGTTGCCACCAATATGCTGATGACACCCAGCTTTACCTCTCTTTTTTCAACTGACCCAGGTCCTGCCATCTCAGTACTGTCCCAGTGTCTGGAGGCTGTGGTGGATTGGTTACGGCAGAGCAGACTGAAGCTCAATCCTGACGGAGCTGATGGCAGTGGGTAGGGCAGGGGAGGTGCTAGCTTCCCTCATAGAGGGGGTCCGCCCTCCCGTAGCCCAACAGGTTCGGAATCTGGGGGTGTTATTGGACTTGGGTCTCTGCCTGGATCAGCAGGTGGAGATGATGACGAAGGCTGCCTTCCACCAGCTGTATCTAGTACGGAGGCTGCATCCATACATTTCCAGACCCGACCTGGCCACCCTCATCCATGCCTTCCATCACTTCGAGGCTGGACTACTGTAACGCACTCTACGTGGGGCTTCCCTTGATGCTGGCTCAGAGGTTGCAGCTAGTGCAGAATGCGGCGGCTTGTCTCCTGAAGTACGAGTCGGCGAGAGCATATTACTCCTGTGCTCCGTGTGCTGCACTGGCTGCCTATAACATACCGAGCCAGATTCAAGGTATTGGTTTTGGCCTATAAAGCCCTACACGGTCTTGGCCCTGGATACCTCAGGGACCACCTCAGCCTCCGCGCCCCAGGATGGTCCCTTCGGGCCGCCCAGGGGAACCTTCTTGGAGGTCCCCCACATAAGGCGGGGAGCCACAATGGAGAGGGCGTTCTCAGTGGCCGGGCCGCCATTATGGAACTCCCTCCCAGAAG
>QEPC01003965.1:2226829-2246578 GCA_003113815.1 Sphenodon punctatus
AGGCTGGACTACTGTAACGCGCTCTACATGGGGCTTCCCTTGATGCTGGCCCGGAGATTGCAGCTAGTGCAGAATGCAACGGCCCATCTCCTAACAGGGACGGGCCAACGAGAGCACATAACACTGGTGCTCCGTGCACTGCACTGGTTGCCTGTAATGTGCCGAGCCAGGTTCAAAGTGTTGACATTGATCTATAAGGCCCTGTACGGTCTTGGACCTGGATACCTCAGGGACCGCCTCACCCTCCGTGACTCAGGACGGACTCTCCGGTCCAACGAGAGTGCCTTCTTGGAGGTCCCCCGTGTAAAGTAGGGGGCTACAATGGAGAGGGTGTTCTCAGTGGCTGGGCCCTGACTGTGGAACTCCCTCCCGGAGGAAGCACGACTGGCCCTGAGTCTGCTGGCCTTCCATCGGGCCTGCAAGACATGGTTGTTCTCCCAGGCCTTCAGAGACGGGGAGGGGAGAGGGGGGGCTACATTTTTGTATGGGGGTATTTTAAAATTGTTTTAAATATTTGTGTAGATTTTTATATTTTTAATATATTGTGATAAATTGTTTATTTTATGTTGGAAGCTGCCCCGAGATGCCGTAGGCATAGCGGGTGGCATATAAATGGAATTAAATAAATAATAAATAAACATGATGTTCCAGAAGCAGCTTAGGATCCAGAAGCTGCCCAAGACTATGAACTTGAGTAACCAGGAGTGGGTGTACCTCATCAATGATGGGCATCCCAATCCCCCTCATGTCACAGGGCCAGCCAACCAATATCATTTCAATCTTGTCTGGATTCAGTTTCAGTTGGCTCACTTGCATCCAGTTCCCAATGGCAGCCAGGTACTGAGTAAGCACCAAGACGGCAGGACCTGGGTCAGATGAAAAAGATAGATTTGGGTGTTGTCTGCATAGTCATAACAGCGCACCCCAAATCTACGCCCATCTCACGCAGTGGCCTGTTCCTCAACTGTTCATCACCACCTCATTCTTGTCTGGGCTGAACAGCCTCTTACAAGTGGTTTCTTTCTTTACTGAAGGTTAAATAACCACTGTATTTCAGTACAGCACTATCTATAGTTATTGTCAGCATTGAGGCTGTAACTTCTCTCTTTCCCTGTCCCTCAAAGATCTGTGATTATAACTCCCACACACAACTCACTGAAAAATTCATGGTGAACGTGGGTGGTCCAGTTGCAAATTCAGAAGTACTGAATTTGTGGCTAGAGATCTTTAGAGAGGCTAGAACAAATTTCAGTGTAATAGTTAGCCTTACCAGTTTTATAAAACTCTTTCAGCTGGGGTATTGGTGGTGCCTAGACTGCGTCATCAGGACTGAATACTTTCCCCCTTAGATCCAGAAAGGGCAGAGATGTGCTCCATTATCAGCCCTTGTTGCCAAATTGTCTAATGAGTGGACAGATCCAATTAATTTTTTTAGATCTTTTTTTATCTTACCCTATCCCTTAGGCTCAAGGTGGCTTACAATTCTTAACTGTAACAATTACAATTAACTGTAAAATT
Source organism: Sphenodon punctatus (assembly GCA_003113815.1). Taxonomy (NCBI): domain Eukaryota; kingdom Metazoa; phylum Chordata; class Lepidosauria; order Sphenodontia; family Sphenodontidae; genus Sphenodon; species Sphenodon punctatus. The sequence goes on from QEPC01003965.1 coordinate 2,228,348, forward strand.
AACTAACTAAACTCAATCCTCACAACAACCCTGTGAGGAAGATTAGGCGGAGAGATCTGTGACTGGCCCAAGGTCACCCAGTGAGTTCATGGCTAAGGTGAAACTTGAACCTCCCCCTACTTCCTGGTCCAAGTACTGTTTATTTAACCACTACACCACACGGGCTCTCAGTGAAAGACCCCCAAAAGGTTACGGCCAGTCTTTTTCCTTAGGTGTTACAGGCTTATGCACGCATATCAATACCACGTCAAGTGTTAATCTATCTGGACTACTCTCAGCCCCCACAAGTAAGACTTACCCTTAGGAACTGGGGAAACCCAGCAGGTCATTGGTGGATGATGGTTTGATCTCTTCTCCCTTTTCTCTCCTCAGCCACGGGCCCTTTTATCGCTCCCCCAGCCCCACTGTAAATTGTAAACAAGGTACTTTACAGGCCAGTTACTATGGTAACTGAGAAGTGTAGCCAGTGTCCCTAGGAAAGTGGGAAGTCCCTAATATTAGCTGATTTGTAATTAAACAATAACTATACATTCTACAAAAATAGAACCCTCGTTAGACACACTGTCATGGCAAAACTAATGTGCAACCTACATAAACAAATAGCATGGCCTGGCTACACCCCCTGTTCAGGGGCTTGACTGTATGTGGGCTGTCTTCCTCTCCCTAAGCTGGGTAACTGAGGATTGGAACCATCTGCTTTCCTCTTAAGGTACAACTTCCATAAGGGGATCAAGCTATCTGGAGGCAGCAGCCATCAGGCAGTGGCCAAAGAATGCCATTAAAGAGCACTGTTTGTGGGCTGTGTGGCCATGGCCACATAGCTCTGCTGCTCTGATAGAGCTGCCATCTTATTGCTTCTTCTTTTAGCCCTTTCTTCTATGAATGCATTGGGTTTTTTGCATTGTATTTCTGTATAAGAATCTGCTTGTATTTTGGGTGGCTATTTCATGGATAGGGAGAGTGGGAAAGATGGGTGTGGGGAGGTAGGTTAGGGTCGCTCTTTTGGGTGAGAGACAGGGTAGTGGAAAGGGGACAGACAACTTGTGTCGTTTTATACTTTATCCATGGCCCCTCTCTGAGGGGTGGGTAACTAGGCTGGGGAAGGGAATTCCTCCAAGTGAGAGTTGGCAGAGTGGGAGGGCTGGGTTGGTGAGGGATTGTGTAGTAGAAAATGTATTTTTGAGTTGATGTGTTTTAAAGGGGATTTGGGGATGTCAGTGGTTTGGTGGGGACGGGATATAGCCATGATTCCTCTGAGAGGTCGGGATATGGGCTTGTGGGGTGGGTGCTCTCCTGGGTGAGAGGTGGGGGGTGCCTGGGGGATTGGGAGCTCCCTTGTGTGTGAGGCAAGGGAGTGGGAATGGGTGGGATGGGAAAAGGGATGGGATTTGGGTGCTTGGTTTGGGGAGGGGTTGGATTAGTGTCATATGTGTTCTATTTCAATTACTATAAGTTGTTGGGGGAGTGGGGTTTATATATATATATAATTCAAATTATTGTAAGCTACTCTGAGTGGCTTTAGGATAGGACTGCCTTTGGGATAGGGCGGGGTATAACAACAACAACAACAGTTTGTTATGACACTGCAATGGTTATTACTGGAACAGTGGATTTTGCCTTCCCAAGGCTGAACTCAATCCTGTTTGGAAGACATTAGAATGATGTGTGTGGCGTTTTTCATGCCTGAACAACCCTGCTGACTCATCTCCCCTTTTTGTCTCAGCAGTTACAGGAGGCAGTTGCAATTCAGTTATGGGAGATGGTTTAAATGACTATTTCCCTGATAGATTTCTGATTGGTCTACAATACGTGACTGGCTCCTGTGACAGCTCTCCAGTAACTTATGCTTTGCTTCTTCCCTCAGAATTGGTCGTTTCTATAACCATTGAAATAACAGAGACTAAGCTATTTTTGTTTTGTTTTTTTGCAACAAAAAACAAGCAAACACTATTTGCAAATGCTGCAAGTGGTCAGTCTGATTTATTTTCTCTCTCAGCTTAGTTTGGACCCCTACATGTTCCTAGGTTTGCAATCTGTGGTGGTTTTTTACCTGACACTCCCACAGGCCAAAATGGAAGTGTCAAGTGAAAAATGACTGAAGGTGGCAACCCTACATTTTACCCAAATAGTCTGTGTTATGGGATCTATAGTATCCTGCTGTATTACCAGTGCTCGTGGTTGCTAGGATAGAGAAAGTAAGGTTGCTGTGTTGGTCCCAAATATAAGCAGTAGAGATAAAGTAGTAGTGAGCTCTTTTATTGGACCAACTACAGTTGGTGGAGATAGGTGAGCTTTCAGACCTCAGGGTCCCTCACACAACTCATCCTTGGGAGAGATGCTGGGTGTTTTCAGCCAAGCACCTCCCCACCCAAGTGCATTCATTACCTACCCAGTATCCACCATGTTTGTGTAAAAACCCCATGGGTAACCAATGGTTAACCAGTGAATACTGGGTAGGTAATGCACGTGTCTGAAAACACCTGCTGCCATTTTAATTCTTACTGTGGCCTCATGTGATCTGTACGATTTCCTTTTCTGACACTAGAGATTTAGGGTGTTTTTAGACAAGCACTTCCCCGTCCATCACCCAGTCATCATGCATGTTGCAGGGCTGCATATCAGTACAAGTTATTTTGTTTTGGGTTGAGGGAGATTTTACATGAATGTTACATAAGGTAGGACAGGATGCTGGACCACTCCATGAATTACATTTATGCTTTTTCTTATATTTAAATTCAATTATAGTAGGTATGTTGCATGTGACTATCATAAACAGGTTTTATGGTTTAGCAAGAAATGGTGACAAAAGAAAACACATTAAAATGTAAACTCCCTTATGGCCATGAAATGACTCTAATTTGTTTAACATAATTTAGGTGAGAAGAAAAGACAGCAGAATGAGGTGAGTGGAGCTCTTTGAAAAGAAGAGAGTAATGTCTCAATGTAAACCAAAGCTTGATATTGCAGCTTTTCTTTTTTTAAAAAAAAACAAACATTTTATTTTCCAAATATATTACACAAACTCAACATCAATAACTTACACGTCTAAAACAACTAACCGTAACAGTAACTTGCTCCATTTATGTGTTATTGTTATGACTTTTATATCCTATAGTCCACCAAGTATGATCGGTTGTCATCTGCGACAGTGTGTCCTTGTATATGCTCTATGCAGGAGAACCATCTTGTTGCAAACTTTTTAGATTTATTCTCCTGCGTTGCTGCAATCTTTTCCATGGAGTACATGTACCACAGTCTTTTAATCCATTCTGCCTCTGTGAGATTTTTCGCCGTTTTCCAGTTGCGGGCAATGATGTTCAAGCCTGCCAGGGTCATGAGCGTACAAGTTTCTTGATGCTGTTTCATTAACGGCATGTCTGGATACAGTCCCAACAAAGCAGTTTCCGGTCTGAAAGGGATGATCAGTCCTGTGGCCTTCTTCATGTATGACCATATTGTACCCCATAGCTGTTGCACCCTGGGGCAAGACCACCAAGAATGGAGGTAGGTGCCTCTTTCCCCACACCCCCGCCAGCACTGGTCGAGGCCGTCGCCCTCTATTTTTTTAAAATGAATTGGTGTTAAGTAGTATCTTAGAATCACCTTAATTTGGGTTTCTTTAATTTCCAATGAGCTCGCACAATTGTGCATATGGTGTGCAATTTGTTCGATTTGCTGCTTTTCTAGTTTTTTTCCCAATTCTCTTTCCCATTTTCCTATGTATTTGATTGGTTTGTTTGCTTCAGCCTCGATCAGTGCCCCATAAATTCTGGAAATCAGACCCTTGTTGGCAGTATGACTAAACAAAATTTTTTCTAAGGTCGTAGATTTTCTAGTGAAATGTTGTCTTTTATTTTTTTCTGTAAATCTGTTTTTTAATTGGAGGTATTGTAATGTGTCTATCTTTGTTTTGGTTGCTTCTTGCAGTTCTTGTTTCGTTATGAACTGATTGTCTTTAAATAATTGCTCTGCTCTGTGGATGTTGCTTTTGTTTAGTATTTTTCTTAGGTTCTTTGCTATATTGTCTTTCCACAATGCCTGTGCATTTATCGGGGTGTAGGGTGAAGCCTCTGGGGAAATTGTTAAAAAATTTTGTGTTAAATGCCACTGTTGCATGGCAGCATTTGCAAATGGGTGCTCTGCTATGTTCCTTAAGTTTCTTTTATCTCGAGTGGTTATCATTTCTTGTAAGTTTGATTTGCCTAAGAGATGTTTTTCTATTTCCACCCACGTGGTATTCTTTGTGGGGTGGTACCAGTATCTAAGTGTTCTCAGTGCAGCCGCTCTAAGATACGTTTTTATGTCTGGCATATTGACACCTCCCTTGTCTTTTTTTCTGATTAGTGTTTGCTTGTTTATTCTATGTTTTTTACCCTTCCATACTGCTTCAAGCATAGCTTGTTCACATTGTTTTATAAACTTAGTTGGAATTTGTATGGGGAGGGCCATTGCCTTGTAAAGGATTTTAGGCAGTGCTACCATTTTGAATAAGTTAATATTTCCTAACCAGGAAGTTTTAAATCTTTGCCAAGTTGAAATTTCGTTACGTATTTGGTTTAATATGGGGGGGAAATTAGCTTTGTATAGTTTTGTGTGGTCTTTCGTGATATTTACCCCTAGATATTTGAACTGAGAGTCAGCTATTGCAAACGGTATTCGCTCCGAGATGGCATGGGATTCCTGGCTGTTTTTAGAAAGTATAAGGGCCTGTGACTTTTGTGGATTGATTTTGTATCCTGAGATTTTACTAAACTGATTTATTAAAGTGAGGATTTTTGGTATCGTTGCATGTGGATTGGTGATATATAACAGCATGTCATCTGCAAATAGAGACAATTTGTGGTGCGTCTTATCTATCTGTATACCTGTAATATCTGGTTCTTGTCTGATGGCACAGGCCAGCAGTTCTAGAGTGATGTTGAATAAAAGGGGGGAGAGTGGGCATCCCTGTCTAGTTCCTCTCGTCAGGGGAAATGGGTCCGATAGTTCTCCATTGATTAATAATCGTGATCTGGGTTTTAAGTTGATAGCTTTAATTGCCCTTGAGAAGTTGCCTTTGATTCCCATGTGTTCTAAAATTTTGTAAAGACACAACTGTTCAGCCCTGTCAAAGGCTTTCTCCGCATCAGCGGATAAGATTATTGCCGGCTGATCTGATTTTTGGGCTGCATGAATTAAATTAACAGTTCTTCTAATATTATCAATTCCTAATCTATTTGGAATAAAGCCTGTTTGATCGGTGTGAATTACTTCTCCGATAATTGCTGCTAATCTGTTTGCTAATATTTTTGTAAATATTTTATAGTCTGTGTTGAGCAGGGAGATTGGCCTGTAGCTGCCACAGTCCTCAGTGTTTCTGCCTGGCTTGGGGATTAGGGTGATAACTGCTTCATAGAATGTTGTTGGCATCTCCTGAGTGTTCATAATGTTATTGAATGTGTTTGTTATGTGTGGTATAATTATTTTACTGAATGTTTTATAGAATTCTGCAGGTAGGCCATCAGGTCCACTTGCCTTATTGTTTTTTAAATCTTTGATTGTGTGTTTTGTCTCCTTTTCTGTTATGTAAGAATTTAGGTAGTTTAATTGATCTTTATTAAATTTGGGCAAGTTGTATTTATTAATAAATTCTGTTATTTTTCCAGGGTCTGGATTTGAGGACGTGTATAACTCCTGATAGAACTCTACAAATGCTCCTTGAATTTCCTGCTGTTTTGATGTTTTGCTTCCATCTTTTCTTCTTATTGTTGGGATGGCAGCTTTTGTTTGTTTTGTTTTTGTTAAATGTGCTAACACCTTACCCGGTTTGTTACAATTTTGAAAATAAAAGCTTTTAACTTTTCTCATTTGTTGTGTGATTTTTTGTGTTTCTATTGTGTCTATTTCACCGCGTAGCTTTTGGATTTCAATTTGGTTGCTTTTGGTGGGGAATCTGCTATTTTCTTTTTCTAAGTTTGTTAATTGTTTGAGAAGGTCTCCATTCCTTTCTTTCCTTGTCTTATTTATTTTTGCTTTGATTGCAATGATTTTCCCCCTTATTACTGCCTTCATTGCCTCCCATAATATATGGGGAGACTCTACTGTTCCTGCATTTAAATCAAAGTATTCCTTAAGATCTTCCTCCAACTGTTGTTTTATCCCCGCACTTTTTAGTATACCTCTATCCAGTTGCCAGCTACGAGATTTTTGGCTTGTGTTCCTATTCCATTGAAATGTAGAGACTAAGGCGTTGTGGTCTGAAAATGTGATAGGGATTATCTCACATTTATTGCAGTTGTGTAGCGTGTCTTTTTCTGTTATCAGGTGGTCTATTTTTGTGTAAGTATTGTGCCTGTTTGAATGAAAGGTATAGCTTCTTGTGGTGGGATTGAGACATCTCCACACATCAATTAAGCCATGTTGTGCTATCGTTGTTGCTATGTGCTTGTGAGTGTGCGTAAGTTGTGATTTTGTAGAGTGGTCTAAAATTGTCAGAGGGGAATTGAAATCCCCTTGAAGGATTAGTAGGCCTTCTGTGCATTGCGTGATCAGTGGGATGTATTTTTGAAAGAATTGGTGGGTATTTTCGTTGGGCGCGTAAAGATTAACTAGTGTCACCTGTTGCGAGTTTAAGATACCTCTTATCAATAGAAATCTACCTTCCTTGTCCTTTTTTTTTTCTAATAGTTTGAATTCGGTTGCTGATGAGAAACCTATTAGGACTCCAGCCTTTTTTTTCTTCCCACATGCAGCATACACATCCCCTTTGCCTTTAAATGTGAACCTTTTCAAATCTTTCTGCAGCAGATGTGTCTCCTGCAGGAAGAAAACCTCTATCTGTTGATCAATTATTAACTCTGAGACTTTTTTTCTCTTTACCGGGTGGTTGAGGCCTTTTACATTTAGGGAAATGAATCTTATATTTAAGGTTTTACCTATTATCCGTGCCATCTAGGTATTTGTGTTTGGCTACCTGGTGACTCTCTTAGCCTTTGGTGTTCCTTCGTTTGACTACTGTCAGGGTCCCGTCTAACTTTGAGGTGGTGGGTGTGCCTGGTTAATGACACCGTTTCTTGCGGAGCTAAAAACATATCAAACATCTTTAACAATAAACATGTGTAACAATACAACCTTGCATCCTCATACCTTGCATTGCTTAACAGCATAAAACTGATGGGAATACAATTTCCCATTTCCCCCCCTCTTTTCAGAGAGTGCCCTGGGGGCTTCTTGTGTATTTTATTTACTCTTTCAGACCCGCTCCCCCCCCCCCCCCGGCAATATGTTACCTGATTTACATTTTATCTATTGCGCTATACATAAGTGATCTTATACATATTCTTTTATTTAACCCAAATATCTTTGGTAATTGGCCCTTTAACCTGTACTGTCGAAACTCATCTTTCTTCCCCTCTGTTCGCCTGGTCTGGTTTATGGGCATGGAGGAATGTTTCTAAATCTGTGGTGTCTTCGAAGACTCTTCTCCTGCCATTTACGAGGATCGCGAGTTTTGCTGGGTGCCACAGTTGAGGTTTGAGCCCCCTTTCGTTTAGTTCGCTGTAGAACTTTGTCCACGCCCTTCGCCGAGTCATGGTTTCGGATGCGTAGTCTGTTTGGATCCTAATTTTGTCTCCTTGAAATTCCAGTGGTTGTCTTTTTTTTCTGGATTCAGTTAGAATAGCCTCCTTATCTTTGTACTTTAAGAATTTAATTATAATGGCTCTGGGCGGGTCAGATTCTTTTGGTTTGGGTCTTAGTGTTCTATGTGCCCTTTCAATTTCTAAGTTGTGGAGCTGTGTCTGCTCTGGAAAGTTTTTCTTGAAAATCTGCATCAGCATCTCCTGCATCCCCGCAGCTTCACTGTTTTCTTTTACTCCCATTATGCGCAGGTTACTGCGCCTTGATCTATTCTCCAGGTCCTCACATTTGAACCTCAGCAGGGATAGGGATTCTTTTATTTTTGCCAGGTCTCCATCCGTGTTCAATGCTTGATCTTCCAGGTTGGAGATTCTTCCCTCAGCCTGGTCTAATCTTTTGGCCATGTTTTCTAGCTTTTTATTTCCACTTTCCACAGCTCTGCTTACTGAATTGATTTTTTCTAGGACCTCTGTTTTGTCTTTTTGGGCTTCAGCCCTTGCTATTTGTATTTCTGCTCTGGAGGCTTTTACTTCAGCCAGAATCAGTTCCATGGTGGATTGTTCCTCCCTTTCTGGGTTCTCTGGGGTGCTGGGGGATACTGAGGCTGCCAATTTGTCCGTTGCTCCTTCTTCTTGAGCAGCTTCAACTGCTTGTTTTTGCTGCCACATTCTTGTCAGGGGTCCCTTTTCTCCCCCTTTTTTGGGGGGTCCCATACCCCAGATCTTCCCCCAGCCGGGGTTATTGTATAATTTTTTTTATGGTAGGGGTTATTGTTTATTATGCTGTTGGTTTGTTTTTTTTGAAGGGTTATTTTCTTGCTTGCTTCTCGTTTTGTTCTTTACACTGCAGGAGCCCCTGCTTCTGATTTTGGGGGTTTGTATTTTCCCCCCTTTAGGCCTTTGTCTCTGTCAGCTTTATTTGTAAATATATTTTTTGTATTTTGTTTTTATTTTATTCCCCACCCCCCCCCTTGCTTGTTTCTTGTACTGCTCTTTTCTCTCTGCAGGAGCCCCTGCTTCTGTTTTTGGGTTTTTTATTTTCCCCCCTTCAGGCCTTTATCTCTGCCAACTTTAATTCTAAGTATATTTTTCGTTTCTTGTTTCTTATTCTGTTCTTTCCTCTTTGCAGGAGCCCCTGCTTCTGTATTGGGATTTATTTATTTTTTAATAATTTTTTTTATTTCCCCCCCTTTTTGGCCTTTTTCTCTGTCCACCTTATTTTTAAAGTGTATTTTTTCTATTTTTCCTTTCTCGTTTCTTGTTCCGTTTTTTTTTTTTTTCCCCTCCTCCCCCCCCTTCTCTCTGCAAGAGCCACTGCTTCTGCTTTAGGGAATTTTTATTTCTCCCCTCTGGGTCTCAGTCTCTGCCTGCTTTTTTCCCTTTTAATCTGAGGGGTTTTCAGTTTTTTTGGTCTCTTGGGCCGTTTGGGAAGGCCGCGCCCACCATTTTGCCACCTACCACGTTTTTTTGTGTGGCTCCCTGCTGCGCGCTTCTGCTGCGAAAACCGGGTGAAGGGTCCTTTTTTCCCCCGTTTTTTGTGCAGGTCTGTGCCCCAGCCGTTCCCACGGCTTATCCTTACTTCTGTTTTGTTTGATTTGGGTTTTTAAAAAAGTTTTTTAGCGCCGGAGCGGGTTTGCCGGGGGAGCGTGATTTCGGCACGACCAGCTACTCGCGCATGCACATTGCACCCCCCGATATTGCAGCTTTTCAACTCTGATGAGACATCTGAATATAGATTTGGGAAATGAACTTGACTACAGAATCCTTAATACATGAACAAGAGCCTAGAGATATTCCAATTTATATACATTATCTTGTGAAAATGTGATTGTGATATTTTCAAACATAAGTCAGGAGGTAGAATACACAATTAAAACAGATTTATTCAAGGTAAGGCTGAATAATGTAAGGAATTGCTATTTGAGCCAGATTAATTTGCGTTTAGTATTTATTATCCTTACATATAACACCTCAAAACATATGGATAACTAATAATTCCATTTTGGAGTTGTGTACTAACAAAGAAGCCAGGGATTTTAGGTATAAGCCTGTGGATCCTGCTGGAAAGGAAAGTTGCTTCTGTAATTGATGTTTTTGAGATTGCGTTCCCACTAATAGGATGCAACTTACCAGACTACCACTCTAGGAGCCTTCTAGAAGCAGTGGATCCACTGAAGCACATTTCTTTCCCAGCATGAGGTTCCTGGTGCATGCTAGGGCAGGATTTTAAAACAAGGGGGCTTGGTCAGTCCTGCCACCTTTTCCTTTCAATCATCCATGCCCACAGGTAGGGTTCCTAATTGAGAGGAGGGCAGATAGGATGTGGAAATACGCAATTGTCTGATTACCTATTGGTGTGCCAGCTGGTATTTCATGCTGTAAAAAGAGCACAACAACTGTTGCCTCCAAGGTCACTAGACAAGTCAATAGTCTCTCTTTCTGGAAGCCTGTGGGGGGTGGAGTTGGCAAGTTGTAAGTACATCTTTTGTTGCATATAAAAGCAAGCCAACGTCATTGAGCAATAAATCCTCAACTTTCAGGAGTGCAATGGAACGCACCCAAGCACAGCATCTCAAATTGATTGCTGAGTCTATTATTACAAGATACATGATCAGCAATGTCCAACACAGTTCTAGGTTGAAAACAGGCTAGAAGCTGACCCTTTGTCTGACCCTCTTCTTGTTTGGATTGGTCTGGTAAGTGCTTCTATAAGTAATGCCATCTATTCCGAAAGCATTCTACATTACAACCATAGTTGTAAGGTAGCTAAAGACTCTTGCAGAGCAGCAGAAGCAAATGATCTATGTCCAATTACATCCATACATCTAATATATCTTGATTTCAGCAAAGCATTTGACAAAGTCCCCCATGATATCCTGGTTGACAAGCTGGTAAAATGCGGGTTAGATGGTACCATTAGGTGGTTTTACAGCTGGTTAAAGAACCATACTCAAAGAGTGCTCATCAATGGTTCCTCATTATCTGTAGAAAGGTGTCAAGCGGGGAGCTGCAGGGCTCCATCCTGGGCCCAGTACTGTTTAACATCTTCATAAATTACTTGAATGAGGGAGTAGATGGAATGCTTATTAAATTTGCAGATGACACAAAACTGGGAGGAATAGCTAACCCCTTAGAAGACAAAAAATAATAATTTAAAATGACCTTGATAAGTTGGAAAACTGGGCTGAAACTAACAAAATGAAGTTCAACAGAGATAAATGTAAAATTCTGCATTTAGGTGAGAAAAATCAAATGTACAAATACAGGATTGGGGATACCTGGCTTAGCAGCAATACATGTGAAAAGGATCTGGGGATTGTGGGTGATCACAAACTGAGCAAGAGTCAGCAGTGTGATACAGCTGAAAAAAAGTCAAATGCAATTTTAGGGTGCGTTAACAGAAGCATCGTTTCCAAGTCACAGAAGTAATAGTTCCACTCTATTCTGCACTGGTCGGACCTCATCTGGAGCACTGTGTCCAGTTCTGGGCACCGCACTTTAAAGAGGACATCGACAAATTGGAAAGGATTCAGAGGAGGGTTGACAAAGATGGTCAGGGGTCTGGAAACCAAGTCCTATTGTTATGAAAAGATTGTATTTTACCTGACATATTGATTGTAACCCATTTTTGTAGCCTTGTATATATATGTAGTAATGATACTGTATGTAGTAATGCTAGATCAAATGTAACCTGTAGTATGTATTTATTGTTAGTCTGAGCCAAAGTAGGGTGCTGTATTATGAAAAGAATGATGGGTACAAGCCAGAGAACAAAACTAATTAGCTTAGACCATGAGCCTCAGATCACAGTGATGAGAAAACGCTGCCTCATGGAAAAGGAGAGAGAGCACTTGTTTGGAGGAGTTGGTATCAACAAGACAATAAGTTCATAAACATAAGATCGCCAGTAACACTCAGCAAAACAATGGTTCTTAATTATGCAGAGCAATGGGTATCGGCTAGTAGTCAGCCTTGAAGGCGCCAGGGCATGTAGAAAGAGTCCTAATCTAAATTACAGAGGGTCCGGCCTTGTCCGGAAGGATGGAGCCTGGATGTTCTGAAAATGATAAGGATACCAATGTGCATAACAAAGGGTCAGCCGAAACCCACGAGATGGTGACGTGGAGGCCCCTGCACCAAGTATATCAGCATGATACCTTGCCGCCCAAAAAGTCAACTGAACCCAGGACCAAGCATCTTAATAACATTCTCCCACCCAGAGGGCTATAAAAGAGAGGTTCAAACAATGATAAAGTGTCTTTAGCACTACTGGCCACTAGCTTTGCAGTGAGCCACTGGGCTATTGATCCTTACCGTCGCTCTCAAAAGATCCAGATACAAGGAGCACCTTTCCCGGGTATGGACCCCCGGGTTCCCACCTGTACCAGCTTCTCCAAACCAATGCTCACCACTGTGATCTGCAGGACACGTAAGAGACATGTATTTTATGTGTTAAGTAGGCCAGGTTAGGACCTATCCAAGAACTGCGATACTGTGTCTATGCTATATTGTCTGTGGATAAAGAATAAAAGAGTGTTGTACCCAATTAAAACATCTGATTTGTGGGGTGACCAAGATCCCAATTGGGAATTGTGCTTGGGAGGGAAACCAGGTACATTCCTTAACACTATAAGGAAAGGTTGAAGGAGCTGGGTATGTTTAGCCTAGAGAAGAGAAGACTGAGGGGAGACATGATAGTTGTCTTTCACTACCTGAAGGGCTGTCACAGAGAGGATGACAAAGACTTGTTCTCTCTTGCTCCTGAAGGCAAGACTAGAAATAATTGGCTCAGACTATAAGAAAGCAGATTTCGGTTAAACATTAGGAAGAACTTCCTAACAGTAAGAGCTGTTCAACAGTGGAACAAATTGCCTAGGGAGGTGGTGGGGTCTCCTTCGCTGAAGGTTTTCAAACAGAGGCTGAACAGTCATCTGTCAGGGATGCTGTAGCTGCGGATTTCCTGCACTGAGCAGGGGGTTGACAAGATGATATCTGAGGTCCCTTCCAACACTATTATCTCCCCTCTCTATATGCAGGAAGTAAGAAGGATGACCTTGACCTCAGTACAGCCACTGCTATTATAAGGAGTTAGGTGGCAAGGATTAAAGAACATGGATCACTCATCTGAGAGAAGATAGATTCCATCTGTATTTCAGCTAATAGCAGGCATCAAGGCAGATCAGTCCCATAGTTCCTTTAGCAGTATCATCATTAAAAAGAAGAATCATCAGTTGGCCCAAGCCTCTATGGCTCAATATCCTAGGAGGGTCCTGAAGATGTTCTCTACACAACGTTTTACTGGCACTTTAAGCATGACTGATGAAAGCCTTCAGAGTAATTTTTAAAATCCAATTCAAATCTTCCATTGGCAGGGATGCTAAAGATACAAGATCACTTGATGGAGCAGATAGGGGACTATAGCATACAGGTCTCTGTCTCCTTGGATTCTGTGGTATTACCCTGAGGAATTATATTATTATTTTAGATGTATTATTATTATTATTATTATAAACATTTGTATAGCACCAGCTGTGTACCTGGTGCTTTACAGAACAAAGCTAAAGACGCGGTCCCTGCCTATGGCTTAAAACCTAAAAAGACAAGGAGGTGGCGACAAGGAGAGGGGACAAAGGGAAGACAAGGGAGACGCAAACAAACATACAAGCGGCTGCAGAGTCTCAGGTGCGCATGTCTGGCTTGGCTACAGTTAGGCAGGAGTCTGCAGAGGAGGGCAGACCATAAGTAATTGGGGGAAAACAACTAGCAGGCATTGGGAAAGGCGGCATGGAAGAAGTAGGTCTTGAGGAGGGATTTGAAGGAGGGAAGGTGCTCTTCTCCCATAGAACTCAGAGCGGCTACAAACAGAAAAATCCATTACAAAGCAATACAGAAGAAGTTTTGTTAAAAAACCAGCCAACTAAACATCACACAAAGTTAAAAAAACAAATTTAAAATTACAGTTGTTTCCATCCACTCATAAAAAAAACCCTTCCCAACCTCTCTGCTCACAATGGGGTCAGTGCAAAACCCCCACACCCTGCAATCAGCCCCCTTCTCACAGAGGAGCCAGCACATAACACCCCATCTCACAGAGGGGTCAGTGGATAATTACCACCCTCACACAAATGGTCCAGACATCCTGCTCTCCCACTTTCTCCTCACCCCTTAACAGCATCTGTAGTCTCCAGTGCCTACGATGTCCGGCCCATGGTTTAAATGTCGCCAAACAGCCACACAATGGTCAGTGCCCTTAGGCACTGCCCTGGCTTCAGCAGCCACCACCAGCTACAGCCTTTGTGTACCTGGGGGAGATGGAGGAAACACCAATCAACTCACAGATGGGTGGGCCCAGCAGCACAGCTTGAGCAATTCCCCTCCCTCAGCCCTCAAAGCACATGCTTTGAATGTAGTGTGGTGTAGAAGGCCATCCTCCCCTGAGAGACAGGTGCGGCTTGACAGAGAACGGTGCTGTAGAGTAGAATGTAAGCAGTATTTGGTCTGAACTTCAGATGTTGCAGGTGCCAAGGGAAACTGGTGCTGTTGACTCTTGTAGAAATACCTTCAGTGAAGGTGTAGAGCTACCCAAAGCTGCTAGTTTTCATGACGCTCCAGGAGTGAGAGCGCGCCCCAGACCATTGATCATCACAGAATATGTGTGGCAAAATGGGGGGAAAAAAACCACACCTACCAGGGCAAAGTGAAAAGTACAGCTCTGGGGATCTACAACAACTGCAACCTGATCTAGATCTGAATAAAGAAGGAACACAGCTTGGTGCCAGTGGTTTCAGGGAGCACCATGGATGCCGAGTCCATGTCAAAATGGCTGATGGAATCCCATAAGGCCCAGATGGAGATAGAGCGGGGCTTCTTGCAACAGCTGGCCAGCGAGTTGGCAAGCACCCAGGAGCGAAGCCAAGCCCAACTGGCGGAACAGGTCGCTGCCCTGATGTTCCCAGCTATCACCGCGTTAACTGCCTGTGCCCCAGGGTCAGGGGAAGCCAAAGGGCCTCAGGTGCGGCTCACTAAGATGTCACCCTCAGTTGACCCCAAGGCGTTTTTAAATGTCTTTGAGCGGGTGGCTACCGCGGCCAAATGGCCCTAGGCTCATTGGGCCATTCTACTGGCCCCGTGTCTGTTGGGACTGGCCCAAGTGGTGTACGATAGGTTAGAAGCCAAGGATGCAGCAGATTTTTCTGAAGTTAAAGAAACCATCCTACAGCTGCTGGATATCTTGGAGGAAACCTATAGGAAGTGGTTCCGAGGGGAAAAGTATCCCCCTGGAGCCTCACTCCAAGCCGTAGCCCAACAGTTACGGACCCATTGCCTGTGGTGGTTAAGACCATAGAAAAGGTCGGCCCATGAGATAGTTGAGCTCTTGATGACCGAGCAGTTCATTCAAATAATCCCCACCCCAGGGGGCCAGGCGTGGGTGGCTTGCCACCGACCCACCACCCTGGAAGAGGCTGTGAACCTCATGGAAAACTATGAGGCCTTCCACAGTACTATGGGTTATAGGGGTAGAGAGGGTCTTATGGGGCCCCACTGGGAAGAGAAAGGCCCCGAGCCAAGGGGGAATGCCCGAGATGGATGCTTTAGAGGCCAGGGAAAGGGAGGCATACGGGAGGAAGGGCCCTGCGGGCAGACGAAACAAGGGGGAAGGTAGCCCCCCCCCTTTTTGGGAGCACGCGCAGGCCGGGCTCCAACCACTGAATACATCCTGGGCCCAACTCCAGGCGGGAAGGGGTGGAAGGCCCGGGGGCCTGCGTGTGATATCAATATGGCAGGCCAGGGCACTTTAAATGGAATTGCCCCCTAATGGACTGAACCTTTGAAGACGGTTGGTTTGGGGACGACACGGCTGAGACTACCACGAGGTGGAAACCACTGGTCCCGGTGTGGATAGGGGGGCGTGAGTATGGGGCCCTTGTCAACACAGGATGTGGTAAAATGTTGGTCCGAGCGGGCATTCAAGGATTGCCCCGGCTAGCCCCCCCAAACATATGTTTGCAGTGCATACATGGGGAAGTACGGTTCTACCCTACCTGTTCAGTGGCCATGTCGGTGGCAGGGCGCTCTACGCACCACCAAGTAGGAGTGGTACTGGGGCTGGCCCACCCCGTCATATTGGGATGAGACTGGGGGGGCCTTGGCTACCCTGTTACAGGCCCCCTGAAGGACTCCTGGGGGAAGTCTTTCCCACTGGGGCAGCAGCTCCTGACCGTGGAGGGACTGACGACCACGACGCACCACCCTGGGAAATGCCCTGGATGGTAAGGCCCTTTGATTTCATCCAAGCACAGTGTAGCAACCCTCAGTGTAGCAACACCTACGAGCAACTGGCAGTGGTTAACGGGCAATCCAGGAACCCCGAGTGCTCCTTAGCGTATCCCCACTTTGTGCTCATAGACGATCTTCTATACCGGGTGGACAAGAACCCTGCCAGGGGGGAGGAGGTGTGCCAGTTGTTGGCCCCGGGGTGCGTGCAGTGGGACCTCCTGCGGTTAGCACATGAGATACCCTGTGTGGGTCACCTGGGGCCCGAAAAAACACAGGAGAGGTTGACGGCCCAGTTTTACTGGCCCGGTATCCGGGAGGTGGTACGACGGTACTGTGCCTCCTGCCCCGAATGCCAGTTGACAACAAAAATTAAGGTGGTTCTGGCCGCTTTGATCCCCCTTCCCCTGGTAGGGGTGCCCTTTGAAAGACTGGGGCTGGATATAGTAGGGCCTGTAGAGAGGTCAACCAAGGGGTATAGATATATCTTAGTGACGGTTGATTATGCCACCCGATATCCTGAGCCCTGCGGTCTATCAAGGCCCCTGTGGTAGCCCGTGAATTACTGAAAATGTTTTCACGTACGGGGTACCCCCAAACCATCAGGGTACGAACTTTATGGGGAGACTCATGAAACAGCTATGCTGCCTATTAAAAATTCGCCAGATAAGGACCTCCGTGTACCACCCCCAAACTGATGGACTAGTCGAACGCTTCAATCAGACCTTGAAAGCCATGCTTCATAAGTTCGTCCAAGAAGAACCACAAACATGGTCCTCCCTACTCCTGGCCTTGCTGTTTGCATACTGCGAGGTTCCCCAGGCCTCCCTTGGGTTTTCACCCTTTGAACTCCTGTATGGGAAATGATCTAGGGGTTTACTGGATTTAGTTAAAGAGGGGTGGGAAGAGACCCAAACACCACAGAGTAATGTAGTCCTGTATGTAACCAAACTACGGGAAAAACTGCAGAAGGTTTGGGAATGGGCAGACAAGAATGGGCTAGAGACTCAACAAAGGCAAAAGACCTGGTTTGATCAGCGGGCGAAAACCCGGAAGTTACAACCAGGCCAGAGAGTACTGGTTTTATTACCCACCTCTGAGTCCAAGCTCCTGGCCACCTGGCAGGGCCCGTATGAAGTGGTTAAACAAACTGGAGAAGTGGATTATGTGGTACACCAGTCCAGGAAGCGTCCCAAGCTTCAAACCTACCACATTAATCTCCTGAAGGAATGGGGTGGAACAGACTCTTGGACCTACGGAGGTGTTGGGAGGCGACCTCATGGGGGAGGGGCATCCGGCTATTGCAGGGCAGGACGACCCAGCGGGGAAGGAGCTAAATGTCTCCCCAAAAGCCCAGCATGATTCCTTTGTAACGGCCTTTAGACATGTATTCACAACAGTCTCGGGTCACACTACCCTTATCCAGCACAACATTGTAAACGAGAAGGGGAAAGTCATGCGAGAACCGCCCCAACGAATCCCCGTCATCTCTGGCAGGTGATGGGAGGATGAAGTACAAAGCATGCTGGAGCTTGGGGTTATCACGGAGTCGAACAGTCCCTGGCGTAGTCAGCCTGTGTTAGTGGGGAAACCGGACGGGTCAACTTGCTTTTGTATTGACTTTAGAAAGGTAAACATTATCTCCCACTTCAATGCCTACCCTATGCCCCGAGTCGACATGTTACTTGAACAATTGGGTAACGCCTGGTATCTCTCTACCCTGGACCTTACCAAAGGGTACTGGCAGATTCCTCTTGCTCCGGCGGCCCAAGAAAAAATAGTTTTTCCACCTCTTGGGACTCTTTGTGCAGATGCCGTTCGGACTACATGGAGCTGCAGCTACCTTCCAACGACTGGTGGACAAACTACTAGCCCGACATGGGACATACGCTGCAACCTACATAGATGACATCATCATATTTAGTTCAACCTGGGCCAAACATCTAGAGCATCTGCATCGAACATCCCGGGCCCTGGTGGAAGCGGGGCTGACCACCAATCCCAAGAAATGTTGTTTGGGACTCCAAGAAGTCGTTTACTTGGGTTACCGGGTGGGTAAGGGACAAATCAGACATGGGACAAAGTCCAAGCGGTAAAAGACTGGCCCCCGCTGACTATGAAAAGGCAAGTCCAACAGTTCCTCGGACTCGCGGGCTATTACCAGGGCCCCGATTCTTCTGCAATTTTCCCCCAAAAAATCTGCGACCCCAAATTGAAAATTCTGCGATCCAATAAAGTTACAAAACAAGTCTAGCAAAATTGGCGATCCATTTCCTTGTACCAATTAATAAAAAAATCTACTTATAATTTTTTCTGTGTATGGGTATTTCAAATATCAGGC
>QEPC01003965.1:2246881-2290655 GCA_003113815.1 Sphenodon punctatus
CCCCCCCCCAGCATGAAAAGGCAGAGAGCGGGGCAGCAGGCAAACTTATCTGAGTCCCCAGCTGGAGAGGAGGCGGCGGCAGCAAACAGCAGGAAGAAAATGGCTGAGGGAAACTTTTTTTCTCAAGAGGCCATGCAAGCCACTGATTGGCTTATGGCCTCAACAAAGCAAGCCCCTGATTGGCTCACCGGTGAGCCAATCAGGGGCTTACTACCAGTGAGCCAATCAGGGGCTTGCTCTATTGTTCACTGCCGGTGAGTCAAAGCAAGCCCCTGATTCACCGGCAGTGAAAGGGAAATCCGCGGGGATTTCCCTGGTTTCTGCGCTAATTCTGCCTAAGGCAGGATTCTGCGCAAAACCCGCGAATCACGGCAGCGCGTTTCTCACGGGGCCCTGGCTATTACAGGCAACACCTGTCCCAGTTCACGACGACTGCGGCCCTCCTGTCGGACTTGACAAGCAAGAGGCAACCAAACCCCATACAATGGACCCCCACCCTGGCGCTCGCCTTTGACACCTTGAAGGAGTGGCTGTGCAATGCTCCTGTCCTCTATACGCCCAATTTCTCCCACTCATTCATACTACAGATGGATGCATCAGATGTGGGGGTAGGGGCTATGTTATCCCAGATCATGGGCGGGGAAGAACACCCCATAGCGTATATCAGCCGTAAGTTAGACCCTCGAAAACGCACATATGCTACCATCGAAAAGGAGGTCCTGGCCATATGCTGGGCCGTAGTATCCTTGCGGTATTACCTGGCTGGTACCACCTTTACCTTCGTTACCAACCACGCCCCCCTCCATGGTTAACCTCACTGAAAGACAATAATGCCAGTTACTGCAGTGGTATTTAGCTTTACAGCCCTATAGGTTTGAGGTCCGCCACTGGGCCGGGCGCCTCCATCATAACGCTGACTTTTTATCTCAACAGGGTGATCCGGCCCCGCAGCTGGACCCCCCCCAGGCAGACCTCTTGGCGGAACCTTGGAAGATACCTGGGGGAGCAGGGATCCAGAGGCGGCACTGTCAGCCATAGCAGTGGCGCAGGCCCGAAGGTGCGTGGGGGTGCCGACGGCGAGTGCACTGACGTCATCTGGCAGCAACACGCATGTCGGCAGGCGAGCACGCCACAGCGGGGGCCAGAGGTTGAGCCCTAAAATGCCGGAGGTGGGGGAGAGAGAGAAGGGAGAACTGGAGCTGGCTGGGACTGGAGAAGGGAAGTACCCACACTCTCCTGACTGGGGGTGGGAACTGTAACAGGGGAATGCTCGTGCCGGAACGCGGCTTCCACCTGGGAAGGGTCTAGACCCTGGAAGACAGGGTCAGGGACGGGGAGGGTAGGCCCAGGCCACGACCTGCTGACTGCAGCCCGCCAGGAGGGTTGGGTGAAGTCCCGGCCCCTCAAAGGGGTTCTACGGTGAATAAGGGGGTGTCCCTACCCCACCGGCCCAGGGTCTGGAAGCCGGTGGGGCACAAACGTAGAGGGCCTACCACAGGGGGCAGCAAGAGAAGGGACAATGATGTTTAGAGGAACAAGGGTATCCTGAGCAGGCAAGGGTGGGGGCACAGGAGAAGTGTGGCAGGATACAAGACCTGAGAGATGTGCGGGAGCAAGGCCATGAATGAAGAGCCTTGAAGGTGAAGACAAGGAGCTTGTGCTGAATATGTTCATGTAGAGGGAGCCAGTGTAGGGCGGAGAGGAGGGACTGAACGTGGACAAAGCGACGGGCAAGATGGAAGACTTTAGCAGCAGAGCGCTGAATGGAGATGGGGGGGCAAGAGCAGAGCAGGTGCACATGCTTAGCTTAGGGGAATAACAAATGGGACAATAGACCTGTGTCCAAACTGTGTCCTTGCCACTCACCCATGTGTCCATGGGTGAGAGCACCTAATACATAGACAAACGTACTTGACACTCAGTTTGAATATGGAGATGTCGTGTGCCAGAGCTCAGTTGGAGCCTCCACAGGACCCCTTCGTGCTTTGGTTGCAGTCTGCACTTGGTTCCTTCCTTGGCAAAGAGGAGGCATAGAGGGAAGCATGGGAGAAGGGGGTGAAGACATTTTAGGGAGCAGAAAATCATGGGGCAGGTAAGGGTGATGTCAGAGGATAAGCGAAGTCCTGGATGGGAACAAAGCAGGAAATGAGGGTACATAGATAGGGAGGAGCAAGACCATAAAGAGCCTTGAAGGTGAAGACAAAGACTTTGTGGTGGATGTGAAGGAGAAGAGGGAACAGAGAAGGGGTTGAACATGATCAAAGTGGCAGACAAGGTGGATGATCTTGGCAGCAAAGTGTTGAAACAGCAAGGGAGGATCACTAGAAAAGTGTGTCTTCTCTCTAGCGCCAAACAACTATTTGGCAAGCAAAAGAGAAATGCTAAGTAATGAAGACTTCTGGCGCTGGTATCTACAAGCCCTTGAATGGCTTAAATATTACCTTTTCATCTGGTCTTCTATACAATTTACTCCATTCAGGACACTGGACTTTTCTGCAGCAAGGATGAGGCTGTAAGGGACAGTATGTTGACAGCAGTGCCATACATCCATCATTCTTTTCTGCTAGAAATGTATTTAAATATGAAATTAGCAAGATTTATTTTAAAAGTTATCTACTTGCTGATACTCCTATCGCGGATGATACTATTGTTGCCAGGTTAGGCTCTTTCCATTCTGTGTCTCTAAAGCAGCTGTTCAATTACAAGTCTCTTTATGGGGGTGCAGACACCTGAAATAACAAAGGAAGGGGAACACTACTCCTCCAGCCTGCAAGGCTAACTCTGCCAAGTACAGGCAGGATCTTGGTTGAACTCACCATCTCGGTGGGTTCAGAGCCCCCGTCTCCATTACAGCCCTTCACCTCAGAGCTCCCTGCTACACTCGCCCTTCAGAATTCTCCCCCTCTACGTCCGGTCTTCTCTTCACAGCCCCACCCCGCGTTGCCCTCCATCATGGGGCTCTCCTCCTCCCCTCAGAGCGTCCCCCCGCCCTTCTGCTCCCAGAGCCCCGAGAGCTCCTTCTCCTCGAAGAACGCGCTACCTGCTTCCCCTCAGAGCGCCCCCGCTACGGACCCCTTCGCCCCCCAGCGCTCCCGCCTCCCCATAAAGCTCTTTCCCCGGACAAAGCACTCTCTCGCTACAGTGCTCCCCTCCCCCCATCCCAGCCCCTCACAGCGTCCCCCGCGCGGGTGCCCGGGCGGCGGGAGCGCGGAGGTCAGGGCGGCGGCAGGAGAAGCGGTTCCGGGTCGGTGGAAGGAGCTAACATGGAGCCCGTCGGGGCTGCAGGGCCTTGGGTAGGCTAGTGTGGGAGGGACCCGGACAGTGTCCGAGCGAGTGTGGTGCGAGCGAAGTCCGGAACCAGAGACTTCCCTGCCGCGTCTCGGCTTCTCCTTCAGCGGTGGCACCTGGAGCTCAGCCCGACGCGGGCTCCTGGAGCTACGGCAAGGACCAGCCCACCGCTTCCGAGCAGGGCCGTCCCCCTCCCGGCTGCCCTGTCCCGACTCGAGTGCTGTTGCCTCCCCCGCCCCCTGACAGCGCTGGCCCGTGGAGGCACCAGCCATGTCTCTGGGCGAGTACGAGAGACATTGCGACTCCATCAACTCCGACTTCGGGAGCGAGTCGTCGGGGGACAGGAACGGGTCCCGCTCTGGCACCAGCCTGGGAGGGGAGCAGGAGGAATTGCACTACATCCCTATCCGCATCTTGGGCCGGGGAGCCTTCGGAGAGGCCACCCTGTACCGCAGGACCGAGGTAAGTCTCTTCCCCCGAAGCTGCTTCTCCCCAGCCTGCTCTAGGTGGGCTGGGCCCCCTTCATTCTCCTGATACAACGCAGGGCTGCAGAAGGAATCCCAGCCAAAAACCATAACTCGCAATCAGCACATGAAAGCGCACCCGTGATCCAAGTGCAGCACTGCCTTAGATGGACATTACACACTTATAGCAAGCAGCCTGCTCCTCAGCAGGTGGAAAGCAGTGTCGATGGGCACAAACTGTAGCTTCGGAGTGGTCTCCAAATACAGCCAAAAGCTCCTATCAGGAAGGAAATGTATTATAAAGCCATTGGCGAGCCACTGTTTCTCCCTCTAGAGCCAGTGTGAATCTGATAACCCCTAATATTTGACCTAAATTGATAAAATGTGGCTGGTCTCCCTGAACAGATTCCCCCTCTACCACCACATTTCCTCCAGGTGTATCTGCTAAACAGCATCACTTTGGTTTTGTCTGGATTGAATCTTTAACTAGTTCATTTTTAACCAACTTCCAGCTGCAAGCTCTTGGAAAGTAGAGAAGACTGGAAAAAGAAAACTCAAGAGCAGTTGAGCATATTATTGATTCCAGTCATCTTTCTCCATCAACCTCATGCACACACTGAACAAGAATGAGAGGATGGGTACAGTGGTACCCTTACCTGGGAGAGCCCCTATAGAACAGTAGATGGTCAGTAACACACTCTGGGATGTCTCTGAGAGAGAGAAGGGCTGAATTATTACTGCAGAGTGGCACCATATACTCCTGCATGGTTTTACATGCTCTACATTTCTTTGTTAATTGTACCAAAGGCTTCACAGAGATCTAATAAAGTAAGCATAGACACCTTACAGCTGGAAAGAGGATAGTCTTGGTCCAGGATATCCGTATAGGCCTTATGTCATCCCTGAACCCCATCCTTGAAATCTGGTTTGTGGGGACTGAGGAAATCAAGTGATTCAGGTTTCTGCCTGTCACAGCCTATTCGGTTACTTTTTTAAAGTAGGTGGTTAGGACCCAGAGGGTAATGGCAGATGTTAGTATCTTGTAATGAATGGCCTTTGCAGCTGCAGATGAAACTGTCTTGCAGAGATGACTATTCTTTCAGCATCTTCAGGTGGGGGGAGAGAGGCGGGGAAGCCCATATGAAATTCAGCTAGAGAGGCCAGTGCTCCCCTTCTACTCTTGTTGTCAGCTTAATCCATTCAGATTCCACTATTTTTTTTTATAATCGTTTGCTATTAGGAAAGACAAACAATTGACTGTCTTACCAGTTGAAGATCTTCAGGGCTTATTATTGCATCTCCTGTAGGGGAAGGAATATATAGGCGCTGTGGCATTAATGGTTGGGAAGAAACAGTCTCTCACTAAGACATAGGGTGTTAACAAACATGATTGCAGGCAGCTTTGGCCCACTCTGTCACATTTGCCCTGGACCTCACCTGCATGTTTATGCAGGTGCTGCTAGAAGTTGGCCCAGGATCGCCCCGGGCTGTGTCAGCGGCTAGCCCGGTCTATGATCCCGGAGACGTCTGGGGTCTCACACTGGGCTAAGCTCTGCCCAATCGGGCCAAAGTGGGCCACACCCACAGCAGGGCAGAACGTTGGTTGCGGCCCGCTGTGACCCAGCCCAGATTGAGGCTGCCATGGCAGCTGTTGTTGGTCGCCATGGCTGCCCTTCACGGCAGGGGGTGCTGGGTGCAGTGCGGGGGTGGTCCAGCTGCTGGCACATTTGTTGGGTGGCTTGACCTGGTCCAAACCATGTTGGGGGCAGTTTCCCGACCCAGGCCAGGTTGTGATGGTGACATTCCCCCGTCTCGTTTGTTAACACCTGAAGTCAAAGTGACCAAACAGATTTCAGTAAGAAACTTGAGAGAGGTGCAATTCTACCACAAGGGTGGGCTATTAAAATAAGACCCCTGTAGCATTCCATGTCTCTACTAGAAGTAGCTCAGGTTGGAGTGGGTGGGGACTCCCAAGAGTCAACATTTCTTCATTTCCTACAGTAGCCCTTACTGTGAAAAGATAGAATTGTACGGGCAGTGTTTGGGTTGTTCAAGACACAAATAAGAATATAGGAACTGCCATATTGAATCAGACCATTGGCTCATCTAGTTCAGTATCATGTCTTTCGCTCTGCTCTGTCTGACTCTTTATCCTGCTGAGCCACTATTCCTATACCTACGATCGGTTTACCCTTATCCTTGCAACATGGACCTGCCTGCTGTCATTCTCATCGTAACCAAGCCAAGTACGTGCACTTGAGACCTCGCATCTTCATGAATGTTAGACCCCTTGTCTCTCCCTCTGTTCCCCTTCCTAAGTCTCTCCCCCAGCTCCTGTCTCTCAGATTGTAAGCCCTAGGGGCAGGGACCCTGTCTATTTTATTACTTTGTAAAGTGCCAGGTACACTGATGGCGCTATATAAATGTTTGTTAATAATAATAATGTCTGTGACACTATTATTTATTTATTTATATTTATTTTAAGCATTTATTAGTCGCCCCATATGCCTACGGCATCTCGCGGTGGCATACAATTCGATAAAAACAATTGAATAAAACAATTTTTAAAACAGCACACAATTTAAGAACCTCAAAACAGGGTTAGGACAAATAAATCAAAATAGAAATAAGGGTAGGAAGGAGTTAAAAAACCTGACCCCCCCCCTCCCCCAAAAGGCCTGGATGAACAGCCAGGTTTTACAACCCCGCCGGAATGTTAAAAGGCTTGGGGCCAGGTGAGCTTCCTCCGGGAGGGAATTCCAAAGACGCGGCCCGGCCACCGAGAATGCCCTCTCCATTGTGGCCCCCGCTTAACACGGGGGGACCTCCAAGAAGGCACCCCCGGCAGACCGAAGGAGCCGCTCTGGGGCGCGGAGGGCGAGGTGGTCCCTGAGGTACGAGGGGCCGAGACCGTGAAGGGCCTTATAGATCAGTACCAATACCTTGAACCTGGCTCGACACGCTATTGGCAATCAGTGCAGAGTCCGGAGCACAAGTGTTCTATGCTCCCGACAATCCGTCCCCATCAGGAGCCGGGCTGCCATATTCTGCACTAGCTGCAGCCTCTGGATCAGGAACAAGGGCAGCCCCGCGTAGAGCGCATTGCAGTAGTCCACCCTCGAGGTGGCGAAGGCATGGATGAGGGAGGCCAGGTCCGGCCCGGACACGTATGGACGCAGCCTCCGCACCAGATATAACTGGCGGAAGGCGGCCCTCGCCACCACCTCCACCTGTCGATCCAGGTTGAGCTCTGAGTCCAATATCACCCCCAGACTCCGAATCTGCTGAGCTATAGGAGGGCAAACCCCCCCAATCAGGGGGGCCGACACCTCCCTCGCTCTCCCCACCACCATCACCTCCATCTTATTAGGGTTGAGCTTCAGTCTGCTCTGCCACATCCACTCCGCCACAGCCTCCAAACACTGGGATAGCAATGAGGCAGCAGTGTCTGGGTCAGCTGGAAAAGAGAGGTACAGCTGAGTATAATCAGCATATTGGTGACATAGCACCCTGAACCCTCTCACGATCTCCCCCAAGGGCTGCATGTATACATTAAATAATAATGGAAACAGGATGGAACCCTGCGGAACGCCTCAGGACAAGGCGCGGGGGCAAGATGTTTCAGCTCCCAACACCACCCGCTGGCTTCTCCCTGAGAGGAATGAGCGGAACCATTCAAGAACAGTCCCGTCCAGACTCCCCAGGTCACGCAGCCATCTCAACAGCAGCCCATGGTTCACGGTATCAGAAGTGGCTGAGAGATCTAGCAGGACAAGAAATGTAGAACATCCTGCATCCATCTCCCGGCGGAGATCGTCCACCAAGGCCACCAACGGTGTCTCAGTGCCATAGCTGGGACGGAACCCCGATTGAAAAGGGTCCAGGAAACCAATGCTATCTAGATGCGCCTGGAGCTGGATCGCCACTGTCCGCTCAGTAACCTTCTCTAAAAAGGGAAAGTTAGAGACAGGTTGGTAGCTGGTGAGTGCGTCGACATCCAATGATGGTTTTTTCAGCAGGGGGCGTACCACAGCCTCCTTGAGGCCAGGCGACAACCTCCCCTGCCACGTTAACCACTCTCGCCAGCACCGTCCCCACACTAGCCAGCACCGGATGCTTCTAAGGAATTGTACAAGCAACAGGGAATTAAGTGATCCACCCGTCCTCTATTGTTAACACCCAGCAGCTGGAATTTTGGGAATAGCCTGAATGGGAGGCTTGACCATTTTTCCTAATAGTCATTGATGGACTTGTCCTCTGTAAATTTATGTTATAATTGAACACAATTATATGATTGTTTTTCATAACATCCCATAGTAATGTATCCCACAGGTCAATTTTGAATTTATGAAAAAGTACGCCTTTTAGTTTGCTGCTGTCTGTTAGTTTCTTTGGAGTCTCCTAAACTCAGAAAATTATCTGCCTTTATTTGATAAATTTATATTAAAAATTGCTGTTAAAAATCACAGTGTCCTTTATTATAAATGGTGGTTTAATAGTATAGTTTGACTTGTCATCCCCCTGGCCCACCTGGAGAACTGGCATCTGGTTGTTTTTTTTTATTGTTGTATTTCATTATTGTATGTTGTTGTTTAATGTAAGCTTCCCAGAGCCCTGTATGGAATGGGCAGGTACGGACTGAAATACTAAATAAGATGTGAATGACTGTGCTGCCTGCAACCTTTATTACATCGGAGAGTTTTGCTGTGCATAATAACGAAGCATACCAATCTGTCTTACTGCTAAAGATCTACAGGTCGTAAAACAAAAAATGCTCAGGAACATTAGAATTTTAAATAAATAAGATGGAAATTTTTCCAGAAAATACTTTCCCCAAAATTAACAACTCTAGAATCTCCTAATTCTTGTATTTAGGGCAAATAAGAGATCCCTATTCACTTTCTTCGCATCTTTCATGATGATTCTTTCAGTGAAAAGTTAATATTCAGCTAATAATCCCCCCTCTCTCCTCGCCTCCTTCCCCCCAGCCTCCCTTGAGGAAGTCTCCACACTACTCTCTTCCTCAAACTCCTCCACCTGCCCTCTTGACCCAGTCCCCTCCCGCCTCCTGACCTCTTGCTCTTACTGTTACCCCCCCCCCCCTTTACATGTCATTAATCTCTCCATTGGCTCCTTCCCCTCCGCCTTCAAGCATGTCACTGTTTCTCCCATCCTCAAAAAGCCCACCCTAGACCCATTCGACCCTTGTAGTTACTGGCCGGTCTCCCTCCTTCCCTTTGCCTCTAAGCTTCTGGAACGTGTTGTCTGCTCCCGCTGCCTGGACCTCCTCTCTGCCAATTCCTCCCTGGACCCTCTCCAATCTGGCTTCCGCCTCCTTCACTCCACGGAAACTGCCCTTGCCAAGATCACCAATGATCTACTTGTCACTAAATCTAAGCGCCTCTACTCCATTCTTGTCCTCCTCGACCTCTCTGCTGCCTTCGACACTGTCGATCACTCACTCCTACTGGACTCGCTTCGCTCCTTGGGCTTCTGCAGCTCTGTCCTTGACTGGTTCTCCTCCTACCTCTCTGACCGCTACTTTAATGTGTCTCTTCCCAATTCCAGCTCCTCCTTCCTCCCCCTTTCAGTTGGGGGTTCCCCAAGGCTCTGTCCTTGGCCCTCTCCTCTTCTCTATCCACACCCTTTCCTTTGGCAAACTCATTGCCTCCCACGGCTTCCAATATCATCTCTACGCTGACGACACTCAGCTCTATCTCTCAACTCTCTCTCTCTCTCTCTCTCTCCCCTTCTGTCCACTCACGCCTCATCAACTGTCTCGCTGACATCTCCGCTTGGATGTCCCAATGCCAGCTCAAGCTCAAAATGGCCAAGACAACTCCTTATTTTTCCTCCCTCCTCTTCCTCTCCCGCTTCCCTGTCCATCTGCATCAATGGAGCCACCACCCATCCTGTTCCCCAAGCCTGTAGCTTGGGCTTCATCTTTGATACTCATCTTTCCTTTAATCCTTACATTGACTCTGTTGCCAAGTCCTGCCGCTTCACCCTCCATAACATCGCTCGGATCCGCCCCTTTCTCTCTATCTCCTCTACCAAAACCCTTGTTCATGCCATGGTCATTTCTCGCCTCGACTACTGCAACCTTCTCCTTGCTGGCCTCCCTCGCTCTCACCTCTCCCCCCTTATCGCTATCCAAAACTTCACTGCCAAGGTCATGCACTCAGCTCGTCGCTTTGACCATGTGCAGCCTCTCCTCTCTTCTCTCCACTGGCTCCCCCTTCCTGAACGCATCCGGTTTAAACTCCTGGTATTCACCTATAAAACACTTCACAGCCAAGCTCTCAGCCCTAATCTCCTTACGCACTCCTGCATGGGCCCTCCGCTCCTCCTCTGTCCCCTCCCTCACTCTCCCCCGTCTCCCATGCTCCCCTAACTGCCTTTGCCCTCGCTGCCCCCCATGCCTGGAACTCCCTCCCTACCCACTTCCGCCTCGCCTCCTCCCTCCGCACCTTCAGATCCCTCTTCAAGACCCACTTCTTCCATGCCACCTTTCCCAATGCCTGCTAGTTGTTTTTCCCAAAATACTTAGTCTGCCCTCCTCTGCAGACTCCTGCCTATCTGTAACCAAGTCAGCATGCGCACCTGAGACTTCGCGGCCGCTTGCATGTTTGTTTGCTTATCCCTTGTCTTCCCTTTGTCCCCTCTCCTTGTCGCCCCCTCCTTGTCATTTTAGATTGTAAGCCGTAGGCAGGGACTGCATCTTTATCTTTGTTCTGTAAAGCACCAGGTACACGGCTGGTGCTATACAAATGTTTATAATAATAATAATAATAATATTATTTGAAATCTATGTAAAAGGAAGAAGGAGTCTACATGTAGTGGTTCCTGGCATCAGAAATAGGGAAGCTAGAAATTAATTTTGCAGAGTCTTTGACTTATTATGGGTACTATTTTCTCCACTTCCAAGCAAAAAGTTATTCATTAATTAAATTTCTTGTGTTCCAGGATGACTCGCTGGTAGTGTGGAAGGAAGTGGATCTGACCCGCATGTCAGAAAAAGAGCGTCGAGATGCTTTGAATGAAATTGTTATACTTGCTCTATTGCAGCATGACAACATCATTGCTTACTACAATCACTTCATGGATAACACCACTTTGCTGATTGAGCTGGAATATTGTAATGGTGAGATTCCTGTCCCTAACTGTAAAAGGGAGGATGCCACACATCACAGCTTCTCTAATATACAGATGGGGAGATGAAGTATAGAGAGGTTATGTCTTGTTTGTGGTCAGATATGGGAATACAAATTGCATTAATCATGGAAGAATGCTAGTAAATACATCTGTGAAGAATAATCTGAAACACCTGATGGGAGGAGGAAGGTTGGAAAGCAGGAATGACCGAGGGAGATCTAGGGATGAAGGTGATCAGCAAATTAGATATGAATTTGTAATGATTTGATACAGCAGTGTAAAAAATGTACAGAAGCACCATGTAACAGAGCTGGGAGGCAAACAATATTTCTGCCAATGGCAGTGTTGAGATCATACCTAATATATTGTATTTGTTGCTGCTTGCCTCTGTACCAAAAGTGGATGATGGCAAATAGGATGGAGGGACTTCAGAGAAAAGCACAAAGATGTTTAAGGGCCTGAAATGTTTGGTATATGAAGAAAACAAATTGCTAATTATGAGTAGATTGGCTTTTGGGGGAGATATATTGTTACAAGTATTTTTAAAATGGTAAACACAAAGTGGGAGAGGAACCTTTTAGACTAGAGTTCCTCTGGGTTAAGTAGAAGGAATGGAATAAAGTTAAGTGTTTTTTTTAAAAGGGGTCTTTCTAACTGGGAGATCTAGGGAACAGCCTCCCAAGGGAAGTGAATTGTAGCCTTTGTTTAGGGCATCAGACTTGTCATAGCCTTGAAGAATCTACTGCAGAATCTTTCATACTGTCCCCATGTGGATGGATAAAGTTCTTCATCCCTAATATGTGTATGAAATGCCATGAACATATAAGTAGATAGTAGCTGAGAACCGAAATGGCTTCAGAAAATGAGCAGAGGAGATTTGGAACTTTCTTGGTAAGTTGCTGGTTTGGTAGGGAGCCGTCTGCTGCTTGGTACCCAAAGTGCCTCACTGTGATTCCAGGTTAAGATGCTGTTCTGACTGGATCACCACTTCTGCAATCTCTCTGTGTATTTCACTGCATTCAGTGCTCATAAACACAAGTGGCTAGACAGGCTCTGAATATGCTGGAGTAGTCACTGACAAGGAAGATAGGATATAATCACTGTTGCTCCTTAGAGTCCTCTCTGAAATTGTATTTTTGCAGAGGTAGGGAGTTTGTTTGTTTGTTTTTAGTTTTTTGTTCAGAGCATTGTACAGCAATATAGCCTGATTTCCTGTACAAAGTATTTAGTTCTGCTGCTCCAGGAAATACTGATATGCACATGGGAATTGCTGTCCTTTCTTTCATACAACCCTCTTAGTACAGATTGAAAACAAAGCTGAAAGAGAACCTTTTTTCCTGTTAAGCCAGTTGATAGGGGAGAGGTCTGAAGAACTTTTGCTGGTGTACAGCGGGAAGGGGACAATGAAGAGTCCAGAGAGAAAGCTGTTTCCTCTCCAAAGGTTCAGGAATCCAGCAGATTGCTGGCATGATGCCTCATAATGCAGCAGCAGAGCACTTACAATTAATAACCAGACTGTGCGTCTCTCTCTCTTTCAATTGCAGGGGGAAACCTCTATGATAAAATCCTGCGGCAGAAAGACAAGTTGTTTGAGGAAGAGGTAATTTTGTTTGCTTGGGAAGCCGTGCAGCAGTGCTTAGCTCTGCTTAGCCTACCTAGTTGTCAAAGTATTTATAAGGTGCTTGTTACTGTAATGTCCATATTCTTCTCCTCTCTTCAGGGCTCTCTCCTTTTGTTCTTTGGACTGCAGTCCAGCTTTTCCTTTTGGAAGTTGTAGAGTTTATGAGGAAACGGAGAATTTTCCTTTTAGTCTATAACTAACCTAGCCAGTGATATATATTATGGCAGAAAGAATAATAAACTTGTGACTGGCTGCCTTATGGTTCCAGTCAGAGAGCATGCAGAAAGATCTCCCTACCTTTATTCTTTTCTAGTTCACCACTTTTCATTGGCCTTTTGATTACATTTGCAGAAGCAATGTATCCAAGATATGTGAAGTAATAGTAGCACTCTACTCAGTGCTGGTTAGGCTTCAGCTGGAATATTGTGTCCACTTCTGGACATGACTGAAACATAAAGAAAAACTGGAGAAGATTTGGAGGAAATTAATAAATGATTAAGCATTTAGAATGCAAGACATGAGAGAGGTTGAACAATATGGGTATGTTTAGCCTAGATAAAGGAAGGACAGGTGGGGGAAATATTATAAGTATTCAACTTTTTAAAAGGCTGCCACAAAGAAAATGAGGAGCAGTTGTCCTGTCCTCTGTGGCGATGAAGAAGAGGCAATGAAGTTCAGTTGCAGGAAGGTAGATTTTTGTTAAATATTAGGAAAAAGCTTCTAATTGTAAGAGCAGGTAGGCAATGGAACAAATTGTTTTGGGGAGGGTGTGGAATCTCCTTCATTGGAAGTTTTCAAGAAGAGGCTGGATGAACATCTGTCAGGGATGGTTTAGACATAATGAATACTGCCTGAGTGCGGGGGGTTGGACTAGGTGACTCTAGAGGTCCCTTCCAACCCTTCAATTCTCTGTTTTTATAATTCCACAGAGTTTCTTCCAACAATAGCTCAGTGGTTACCGAATGTGCCTATCTTATTGTGGGCAGCTTCCTGTGCCGTACTCTATCTTTTCTCTTACTATTTATTATTATTAATAATTTATATAGCGCCTGTGGTGAACACCAGTAGGGGACGCTATACAGCTGAGCCACCCACCTCACTGTGTTTCTCTAAATCTCTGGCTAGGGGTTCCCACAGCTGGCAAACCTCCCAAAACCCTTGATATTCTACTGCCACCACCCGAGTGTTTCCCAGCGGGCATTCACACCACTCAGGAAATGTGAACCCCCAAAAGGCATGGGCCTTACAGCTTCCCAAAAGCACTCCCCTTTCCTGGCACTCTGTTCCTGGGATTTCCTCCTCTGCATTGTAGGCAGATCCCCGGAGCTACGCACCGGAGGCTTCCCTTGGTCCCAAAGCTGTTGGCTTCTAGCCAAATAGGTAGATTTCCCCCTCCTTAGTAGCTTGGCCTAGGGAGACGTATAATGGCCAATAACACGCACACGCACCCAGTAGGGTAAAAAGAAAACGAAGACTTTACTAGTACATATAAAAAGGAATAAAAGCAAAGTTTACACCGAGAACCAGAGGTGATAATCCTTGAGCAATTAGAGTCAGACCTGTGGACATAGTAGTCCGTTTGGAAAGAGTCTTCCTACAACTGTAGCTGAGGTAGCAGCAAGGTACTCACACTGGTTCTGATCAGGTCTCCATAAGTGATGGTTTTCCTAAGGGGTCCAAGTTCTTCTTCTGGCAAAGGCCAGAGTTCAAAGTCACTGCCAAGCCATGCAGTCCATGTGTGCCTCCAGGCAGGGAGGTCACCAGCCTAGCAGCATCTGCTAGAGATCTCAGTCAGTGAGTCCAGAGAGAGAGAGAGCAAAATAGAGAAGGTCTGAGTTTTTTTAAAAAAACTTCCCCTGTGATTTGTCCAGGTAAACCACCTGGCCCAGGTACAAATTCCACCTGACCAGTCCAATCCAATCAGAGTCCTGTTTCCTGCTGGCTATAGGAGATCCCAGAGGAATTCCTGGAATGTGGGGTCCTTAACATCTTGGACATGTGCCCCTTTAGAGACCTAGCAGAGATTACATCTCACCTCGCAGTTTCAGGCAGGCGTCCATGCCAGTGCCTGTGGCATTTTGCCACTCCTCCCCCCTCCCATTTTTAAGCCTGGACACACTGCTTTTCCCAAAGCTGAGGGTACAGACATGCTCAGACAAGGGGTAGAAACAGTTATTGAAAACACAAGAGTGGCTGATAATGCGCCAACAATATAATACCATCCCGTTACAGAATAAAAAGACACGTGTGTTAGCCTGTAATACAGACAGACCATTCCCAGCATGTGCATTCCCGTACACATGAACGCAAAAGAAAGAGAAGTAAATACAGTCAGTCACCCTCTTTTCTAGAAAGAGCATCTTAATGTCAGGTGTCTTTACCACAGGTTGGGAGAACATTACTCCAGAATCTTTCAAGGTTCTTTTCAGTTTCTCCTTTCTTTGGGCAAAATCTCCTCAGGTGGAGAGAGATCCCCCATCCCCGTTCCCCCCGAGCCTTTAACTAAAAAGCCTGTTGCCTCATCATTCCCTTCCAAGCTGTCAGCAGGGGGGATCTTGAATCCCAGTCCATCCCTGTCCCAATGTGATTTGAACCAGCTTACATGGACCACTTTGGGGTTCCTTCCAGACTGGATCAAGGCCATTACCTGGGTCACCAGGGATCCCTTAGCTCTCCCCTCAAATGTCAGTTCAAAAGGCGAGAAGCCCTTGGACTTCAGAGTTACTTTACTGTGAGCAGGGGGCAGATGCAGGAACTCCTCATCCCAATTGTCAGGGTGAGAGTCCCCATAAACCCTCCTCATCCCCTTCAGGGTCCCAATAAATCTAACCACTAGCCCATTAGTCTGTGGAAGATAGGTTGTGGTTTTCACATGTTTAACCCCACAGCACTCCCATAGGTATTCCATGAATTCTGCTAGGAAATTGCCTCCACCTTGGTCACTCCATATCTCTGATGGAATACCTGGATGGAAATAATCCTTTACCAGGCCATCAGCAACCACAGTGGACTCTGCAGAAGTTAGAACCATGGCCTCAGGGTATCCAGTTGAAGCCTCTACCAGGGTCAGAATAGGGTGTTTCCCCCTTGTCTCCTGCTTCTGGGGTCCTCCCGTAACTATACCCACCTTCTCAAAAGGTGGTCCCATGGTGGGAGTGGCTGTAGCATTGCTTTTTCCTCCTCCCAGATTACTTGTTCCTCGCAGTCAGGAGTGAGTTCCACCTCCTATTCCTGAGCTGACTGTTTGAGCTTCTCCAAGCTGGGGTCTTCCAGAACCTCCAGCTTACCATTCTCTACCACCCCCGGGGGTACCCCATCCCGTTCTGGGATCCTTGTATCTGTTCTCCCCCTTGGGCTCTACACTTCCCATTGTAGGTTTGCCCTCCAGGCCAGCCCCCAGGGTCACTATTCCCTCTGCTTCACCTGCTCTGGGCCCTACAGATTCTATATTGGGGCTACCCTCTAGGCTTGCCCCTAGGATTACTGTCCCCTCTTTGAGCTCTATGTCCCCTCCCCCACCCCCCCGGGCTGCCCTCCAAGCTCAACCCCAAGGCCTCTATTCTTTCTGCACCCCCAATCTCATCTTCTGGCTGGTGGTGCTGCTGCTCCTTTGGAGAATTACTCCTGAGCTCAGCCCCACTCTGCAGCTGGCTCTGATGGCTAGAGGAGACCTCACCCCAGACCCACCTTCTGACCCTGGGCAACTCCTCTCTTCCCCATCGTCTGGTTCCACAACTGACTGTCTCTCCTATCTCTGAGAGGTTGTCTCTCTTTCGGCTCCTGCCTCTGGCTGCGGGTTATGGCTGACACCCTGCAGGGCCCCATAATATCTTTCCCAATCAGTATAGGGGCAGGGGCCTCCTTTATCACCCCAATGTCTAGACATGTCCCCCCAACTCCTCCATTTTATGGCCAGCCGGGCCACGGGCACCTCAAAGGCCGGATACCCCACTGGTTTAATGGAGTAGGTCTTTCCTGGGAGTATATCTGATGGGGAGACCAGGTCAGCATTAATCAGAGACACTACCGCCCCCGTATCTATCTCCCCAATAATATTCCTCCCGTTCACGATTACTTCATCCTTGAGGGGTTAAATCCGTCGCCGCCTCTGTGTTCACAATCCTATTGATGCGATACACTGGGCTGCTCTGGGTTTCCTCCCCTTGGCTTACAACTGCTGCACTGTGAGCAGGCTTCTGTAAAGCTTTGGGCAACTGGCCTTAAGATGGCCCATCTCCCCACAGGTTTAGCAGCCCCTCCTTTCCAAATTAGGGGATTTTGCCAAATTAGGGGAACCCTTGTGTTCAGTAGGTGGGGTTCCTGGCTCCTGTTTGTGGGGTACATCCCCCCTCCCACCTGTTTGGATCCCTTTCTGATCCTTCCCAAAGCGGGTAGGATCTTTCTTTAGCCCATCCCTATTCAGCAGCAGCTGATCCGCAAAGTCAGCAGCTTCACTAACAGTTTGGTTTTTTTTATCTTTCACCAAGTGCTTGATCTCCTGCAGACAGCGGAAGTAAATCTGATCCAGCCTGATAAGATCCAGCACCAGCTCCCAGGTCTCAGTTTTGGCCTCATCCACCCACTTTCTCAGGGCTTCTACTAGTTGGGCCCCAAACTCAGTCATAGATTTCCCTGACTGAGGAAGCAGGGTGCAAAACCGCTTCCTGAAATGATCTGGGCCCAGCCTATAGCGCTTGAGCACCGTCTCTTTAAAAGCAGAATACTCCTTAGCAGACTCAGTGGGTAAGTTATCCAGGATTACTAACATAGTCCCAGTTACCAATCCACCCACATAACGCATATACTCCTCGTCCCCCACGTTCCATCTGCGAGCCTGCTTCTCAAAAACACTCAGAAACACCTCGAGGTTGTCTCCCTTTTTGAAAGGGGTGAAGTCCTTTGGTGTCAGCTTGTGGGGTGCAGCTAACTTTCACTGGAGCATCCCAGCCTCGTGCTCCCACTGCTTCTGCTCATGGCGTCGTTGAGCTTCCTGAGCGGCTTGTTCGGCTTCCCTCTGGTCCTTCTCATGCTGGCGCTGAGCTGCCTTGTCTGCGAGTAGCCTCTCCTGGATCTCTCTCTCTCGCTCCCGGTCTTCTCTCTCTCGCTCCCGGTCCGAAGCTCCTTTTCTCTAATGCAGATCTGTGCCCGGAACAGGTCCAGCTGCTCAGGGGTCCCTCCAGGAGTCCCGCAGAGAAGGGTTGCTCCAGCTCCTGTCTCTGGATCCACGTGCTGATCCATCTCAGACATTTCAAAGTCCTTTATTTGCTGCCTTAGCTGCTCGTTGGTTAGCCCTTCTGTTGGGAGATTCCTCCTCTGGACGTCTCTTATGAGGTCTGCTTTAATGAGTCTACTGAGCCCCTTGGGCAAGCCCAGCAGGGTACTTCCCTGTGTTCCAGAACTCATCCACTTCCTTGCCCTTGAACTTCTTATTTAAGCCCTGCCCAGTTGACCCGAAGCCAAGGAAGGCTTCGATTTAAGGACTCGATTGCTCAGGGTTTATTTCCAAAGCCCCTCTTTGTTCTGTGGGTGCTTTTCAAAAACTCCAATTCAAAAAGAAAACTGCTGGTGGATCCTATTCCACCTGCGTGTGCTTATTTGGCTGCTTGGGTGATCCCACCACTGCCACCACGTGTAGCGAAACACCAGTAGGGGGCACTATACAGCTGAGCCACCCACCTCACTCTGTTTCTGCAAATCTCTGGCTAGGGGTTCCCACAGCTGGCAACCCCCCCCCCCCCAAAACCCTTGATATTCCGCTGCCACGACCCAAGTGTTTCCCAGTGGGCATTCACACCACTCAGGAAATGTGAATCCCCAAAAGGCATAGGTCTTACAGCTTCCCAAAAGCACTCCCCTTTCCTGGCACTCTGTTCCTAGGATTTCCTCCTCTGCGTTGGAGGCAGATCCCCAGAGCTACCCACCGGAGGCTTCCCTTGGTTCCAAAGCTTTTGGCTTCTAGCCAAATAGGTAGATTTCCCCCTCTTTAGTAGCTTGGCCTAGGGAGACGTATAATGTTCAGCCAATAATGCTCACACACACCCAGTAGGGTAAAAAGAAATCTTAGATTTTACTAGTACATATAAAAAGGAATAAAAGCAAAGTTTACACTGAGAACCAGAGGTGATAATCCTTGAGCAATTAGAGTCAGACCTGTGGACATAGTAGTCCGTTTGGAAAGTGTCTTCCTACAACTGTAGCTGAGGTAGCAAGCAAGGTACTCGCACTGGTTCTGATCAGGTCTCCATAGGTGATGGTTTCCTATGGGGTCCAAGTTCTTCTTCTGGCAAAGGCCAGAGTTCAAAGTCACTGCCAAGCCATGCAGTCCACGTGTGCCTCCAGGCAGGGAGGTCACCAGTCTAGCAGCATCTGCTAGAGATCTCAGTCAGTGAGTCCAGAGAGAGAGAGCAAAATGAAGAGGGTCTGAGGTTTCTAAACCTCCCTCCCCTCCAATTTGTCCAGGTAAACCACTTGGCCCAGGTACAAATTCCACCTGACCAGTTCAATCCAATCAGAGTCCTGTTTCCTGCTGGCTGTAGGAGTTCCCAGAGGAATTCCTGGAATGTGGGGTCCTTAACATCTTGGACATGTGCCCCTTTAGAGGCCTAGCAGAGATTATATCTTGCCTCACAGTTTCAGGCAGGCGTCCATGCCAGTGCCTGTGGCATTTTGCCACAGTGCCAGCAATGTGCCTGGCACTGAATAGTCATGACTGTGGAGACGGGTCCGTGCCCAATGGGCTTGCAATCTAGAATGAACAAGGGGAGGGGCAGCAAGGAGATGGACACATAGGGTGGGATCAGGATACATTCATGATGCTGAGAAGTTGCATCCACACATGCTTACTTACTTACAAGGAAGGAGGGGGATACTGAAAGTTGGGACAATATAAGGAGAAGCATAAAGAAGCAACTTCTGGGGGTGAGGAGTTAGGGAAGGTCTGTCAGAGGAGAGAGGTTATAGGAGGTATTTGACGGTTGTGAGGGTGGGAGCAGAGGGTATGTGTTCAGGGAGGGAGTTCCAAGTATTATTTCCCCACTGGTCACTGCTCCCATGTTCTGTTAGGAACCTTATACTTTTCTGTTTTATAAAATGGATTTTAAAGGATTTGTAGGCAATGTCAAAGTTGAAGTGTTCATGTTAAGGATTGTAAAGGGTCCTGTATCCCCAACTAGGTCATCAGCTTCCACTCCTAATTAGCTTTACTATTAAGTTACTAATTTCTTTAGCACTTGTCACCATGAATCTTGGGGACCACATGAGCAAATTATGTTGTGGAGATCCCCACTTGTAAAACATCTCCAGACTGGGACATTCCTGAGGAAATGCTAAAGTTCTCTTCCTAAAGGGGCTCTAGCCTTTAACCAAAGCATTTAATGCTTTTGATCACTGTGTTCCCTTACTATCGCTTCCCAGGAAAGTGGTGGTTTTATGCCTACCTGTGACCTCTCTTCCTTCCTGTGCAGATGGTGGTGTGGTACCTGTTTCAGATAGCATCAGCAGTGAGCTGCATTCACAGAGCTGGAATCCTTCACAGGTAGATATTATGGAAATGGAGCTAGGGTGAAGCAGTGGCATTGTATCCAAGAATAGAATCCACTCCAGAGTCCTGGTTCTCCTGCTTGTGAAGCAACACTTTAACATAGCAATTATACACAACAAGTTTGCCCCTTAGTGAGACTGCGCAGATCCAAGATTGTTTGGGTTGTTTCAGTAATAAATGCCAACTCCTATATCAGTAATTCTTTACAATCTGCTGCACATGACCTGTGCTGCAGCAGGTGCTATCTCAATGGATCATGAACCAAACTTTTTTACTGTGCAAAAAGTTAAGAGTTCAACAGTCAGAATGTGATGTGCTCATTAAAACCATAGAATATTTCAGGGAATCCCTGCTTGAGTAAACTGGCCTCTGACTGGCTGAAGTAGTGTAGAGAAAATAGAGTTTGCCGTCTTGGTCCCAAATATAGGCAATAGAGACAAAATAGTAAAGTGATATCTTTTATTGGACCAACTACAGTTACTATTTTGTCTCTAATGACTGAATTAGAACATAGATGTGTTTTCTAAGCCAGGCAGAAGGGAGATGATGGGTAGCAGTGGAGGATTCAGTTACCCCATTCTGCAGCAATATCTAAGTGCCCGTTGTCTTAATCATTGTTTGCGTGTCTAATAGAAACAATATCCTTGTGTTGGTTCATTGTCACAGGGTTCACACCTACCCTGTTTCACCCTTGTGACACGCCTATATTTATCTTGGGTTCATGTTCAGTTGTCTAATTTGGACCACTGTTTAACGGAATAAGTTATCACTGGACACTATTATTATTATTATTAACAAACATTTATATAGTGCCAGCAGTGTACCTGGCACTTTACAAAGTAATAAAATAGACACGGTCCCTGCCCCTAGGGCTTACAATCTGAGAGACAGGAGCTGGGGGAGAGACTTAGGAAGGGGAACAGAGGGAGAGACAAGGGGTCTAACATTCATGAAGATGCGAGGTCTCAAGTGCACGTACTTGGCTTGGTTACGATGCACTAGTAATATGCATAGTAGTAGTGATATGCATAGTAATATGCATATTACTATGCATAGTAATATGCATAGCCAAGTGACCCTTGGCTTCCATCTTAGTTGTCATTGTGAATCTTAGACAAATTTTGGCTGCCTCAAAATGATTGTTGCGTTGATTTTGTAAAAAATTAAGACCTAAGGCAGATGTTGTCATATTCTGCCAAGTAGCTCAGACTGGAGAAGTATCATGCTCTCCTCCAGCACAGGTGGCTAAAATGCTACCCCGGTTGTCCATGGTGGTAATGAAAATCACAGTCTTTTGGGGGGTATTCCTGTACCTTGATGGCGTCTAGATTTCCAGATAATTTTTTTTAAATGATCTTCATTAAAAAAAGAAAAAAAGCGGGGTGGGCGGGGGGGAGAAAATGTCTGGGCAAGATGTTTTCAACAAAGGGCCATTCATTCTAGAATTCAGATTCCTTTTTAGTTTGTTGAGCTTCAGGGGTCATTCTGAAGCTTATTGAGGGTACAGCAAGGGGAAGTAGAGTTGGCAGCAAACCTCGGGTCAGGCTGATTTTAATATTGTATTTTTTATTAATATTTCCATATGAACAAAGATGCAGTTTGGATTGGCCCATTTATAGAAATGGAAAAATTAGACCACCACCATTATTATTATTATTATTTTATTATTAGCAAGCATTTATATAGTGCCAGCAATGTATCTGGCGCTTTACAAAGTAATAGAATAGACATGGTCCCTCCCCTAGGGTTTACAATCTGAGAGATGGGGCGGGGGGGACACGAAGGAAGGGGAAGATCTTTAATGTAGTTCAGAAGGGAAAGAACCAACCCTCTTTAGTCTGTACATTTGGATCTGAAAGATGAGGGCTTTAGACTTTCTGGTTTTCACATATGATAACATTCAGTTAATAGATTGTTTCTGCATTGGCCCCTTGGACTGAGGGTCTTTTGTTAGTGACAGCTGCATTAACTAAGGCTGGCAAAGAGAGAATAACCATTCTTCTAGGGATCTTTCTGGACGGCCAGTTCTGTACAATGGGGTTTGATCCCCACCATGATCAGTAGGAAGCAGACATCACACTTTTGACTCTGGAGCATGCTGAGTGGGGATCTGCACCCTAGACTCCAGTTGTTCATCTGCTTCCACACCAGGAGGACGTAGACCTGTAGCCTCTGTCTGCTTTGAGGAAGGCTATTAAAAATTTGAATTTGAAAAGGAAATAGGCCGGGTGCCAGGAAGGGTGAAAGACCTTCCTCGTTCACCATAACCCTCAGAAGAACTTTAGGAGGGAAATCCTCTCCTTGAGCCCCCAGTCCCAGCCAGGGTGGGGGACGGGAAGAGCGGGCGCGGCAGAGCTCTAGCTGGGTCTCTGTCCCTGCACTTCCCCCCTCTACAAGACCTGCCCACGCTCCTATCAGAGGGCCGCTCTCTGATCACAGGCTGCAAGAGCAAACGGTGGCAGGGCCTCTTGTGGCCAGCAGGCACACAATCTCAGGGCGCATCCAGCAGCTGAGGGAAGCCGACTGAACCAGCGCGCCGGGTGGCAGTGGTTACAGGCACCCGGAGTGTGTCACCCCTCCAGAGATGGCCACTACCCTGAGCCAGAGGGCCCAGGAAGAGGCGGAGATGGTGGCGAAACCGGTCAGAGCCTCCTGTGACAATCCCCCAGCAGAAGACCCACACCTGGAAGTGCTGAGGGAAATCCTTTCCTCCCTCCAGGATCTGAAGCACCATACGCAGAAGCAAGCCCCTGCCAAAACCAAGCCTGGCCTCCCCTACAAAGGGAAATTGAAACCAGTGGGCATGGGGAAACGCCCCACCCCTAAAAAGCCACCAACCACAGCGGCCATTAGCCTCTCCGGCCACTTCAGAAGCTGCTTCAGAGAAGGAACAATCAATCAGCTCCTCACTAGAG
This sequence comes from Sphenodon punctatus, assembly GCA_003113815.1. Classification (NCBI taxonomy): domain Eukaryota; kingdom Metazoa; phylum Chordata; class Lepidosauria; order Sphenodontia; family Sphenodontidae; genus Sphenodon; species Sphenodon punctatus. Next base: position 2,269,865 of record QEPC01003965.1, read on the forward strand.
GAGAAGGTGACTGCCTTAGAGCATGAGGGGGAGGCCAGACACACAAACCCCCTCAGCCCAGAAGGAAAAATACTCAAAACAGGGCCCCTCTCAAAGACCAGGCGAGGGAGGAGGAGGAAGTCTTAGAGGGCCTAGCCTCTGAGGGAGCCCATGCCTTAGAGTAGGAGGGGGAACAATCTTCTGTGGAGGAGGGGCAAATAGAGAAACCCCCTTGAAATCCTCCTCAAACTCAGAGAGTGAATTTCCCATTAAATATAGAGACCAGATTTACGAACTGGTTGTGAAGGCCCTTCACCTCAGGGAAAAGAAATTGAAACAGGACTCCTCAGTGTCATCAGGTGACGAGTCTGAAAGAGAATATATTCCAAGGCCTAGATACAGAGACAAAGGCATGGTACTGGATAAGGCCTATGAGCGGATCATTAAAAAAGAGTGGGAGCTCCCCTAATAGGACACTGAAAATGAACAAGTCTCAGGAAACACTGTACTCCTTAACGAGGAGCAATGAAGCTCTTCTGGCCACCCCTAAGGTGGATGCAGTGGCAGCTTCTCTAGCTAGAAAGTTTGTTTTTCCCACAGAGGGAGAATGTTTCCCTAGAGATCCCACAGACTAGGGGATTGAGGTCAGCCTGAGGAAAAACTGAAGAGGGAGCAGCAGTAATTAAAATGGCTACCATTACCTCATACTTTTCCAGGGCATTAATGACCTGGATTAAGAGGGCCAAGGACCCAAATGTCTCCCCAAAAATGACTAGAGTCCTGGCAACAAGGCTCCAGCTTGCCTATGCTTTTATAGCAGATTCTTCCATAGACATCTTGTCTTGGACAGCCAGGGCAGCAGCTTCTAATGTGGCTTGCTGGTGATTATGGCTTTGCTCATGGAAAGGGGACAACATGGCAAAAAATACCCTAGTGGCAGGCCCCTTCCAGTGCTGGCAGATGCCTCTGACAAAAATAAAAACATACTCCACAGAGCCTTGGGGCCCCCAGAAAGCCTTTTTGTCCTTACAGTACGGGATATACACTGGTAGAGGGTGCCAGAAGACCATATTACTCTTCTTCCAGAGGAAACCAGCCCAGAGGTATAGACAGAGGGTACAGGAGGCCAGCCCAGGAACAAACATGGAGCTGGCTCGAGCCATGCCAAAACAGTCATGACTACTGAGTGGGGTCCCATGCAGAACCCTCAGCGCTTTGGGGCAGGTTTAATCTCTTTATAAACAAATGAGAGGGAACAACATCAGATGCATGGGTTCTGCAAACCGTACAAAGGGGGCATGCAATAGAATTCTGCAGTACCCCGTTGAACTCTTACTTCATCTCCCCAGTATCCCCAAGACAGGACAAGCACACAGCAATGCTCACAGAAGTAAACAGACTGCATTCCATCAGAGCGAAAGAAACAGTACCACACATCAAACAAGGTTCAGGGCTCCATTCTCTCTTTTTCCTGGTCCCGAAGAAGTCGAAGGAGTGGAGGGCAGTACTGGACCTCAAGAACCTGAACCAGTTTGTGAAGGTCCAAAAATTCAAAATGGAGATGCTCCAATCCATAAGACTGGCGATTGCACAGGAGGAATGGCTAACTTCACTAGACCTGAAAGAGGCATACCTCCATGTGTCGGTCCTCCAGAATCACAGACACTGGCTCAGGTTCATGTATGCAAGATAACCCTGACAGTACACGTTGCTTTGTTCAGCCTGGCATTCTACCCATGAACATTTACGAAAGTACTCATACCCCTTATCACAAACCTGAGGAAGGAGGGGATTCGTCTGCATCCCTGTCTAGACAATATTCTCATAAGATTCCCATCAAAAGAAACATCTTTGAGGGATCTGAACAGAACCATTCAGTACCTCCAAGAACATGGGTTCATGGTAAACCTGAAGAAAAGCCAGCTGGTGTCCACACAACAACTGGAGCACCTAGGGGTGCTCTTGAATTTTTATTCAAGAGCACCCCTAGGTGCTCCAGTTGTTGTGTGGACACCAGCTGGCTTTTCTTCAGGTTTACCATGAACCCATGTTCTTGGAGGTACTGAATACAAGGTATTTCTACTATCCCAGAGACAAGAAAAACTAAGGTCTCTGATTCTCCAGATCAGAGACAACCACAGGGCCAGATTGAAGTCCCTAGTGAGTCTACTAGGCCTCATGATTTCATGCCTTCGGATAGTACAGTGGGCCAGGTTCCATGTGAGACTGCTGCAATGGGCCCTGTGTCCCTGGCAGGACCATCTAACCCAGGGGATGAACCATGAATCCCGATCTCCCAAACAATAAAGGACTCCCCGACATGGTGGCTGGCAGAGGACTGCTTCCAAGTGGGATCCCTAACGGCAGATCTAGATGGGATCTCCGTAACAATGGATGCCAGCCTGTTTGGATGGGAAGCTCACACCCAACGCAGTGCAGGACAGGTGGCTACCATGGGACGAAAAAGCACCACATACATTGACTGGAGTGGAGGGCAATCTACCTAGCACTGAGGAGCCTTGGTCCAGAAGTTCAAAGAAAACACATCATAGTGTACACAGACAATATGGTGGCCAAAGCTTATGTCAACCACCAGGGGGGCTCTCGCTTGGAAGCGCTTCATCAACAAGCTTCAGTGCTGATCAGGTTTGCGGAACGCAATCTAGCTTCTCTAGTGGCAGTGCACATCAGGGACTAGCAAACGTCCAAGCAGACTGGCTGAGCTGGATGACCATAGATCCGGGAAAGTGGTCACTCAGCCAGAGAGAATTCGACACCGTCATAAACTGCTTTGACCTGCCAGTAATCGATCTATTCACATCAGCACAAAACAGAAAGGTAGACAAGTCTATGTCCTGGTTCCTGGACCACTAACAATGGCACTGGATGCATTCAGCCAGCCGTGGCCACATGGTGTGATGTATGCTTTTCCACCATTTCCTCTCATATCAAGAACTATAGCCAAACTGAGATGGGCCAGAGCTCTCATAATATTAGTCACCCAGTTTTGGCTGTGGTTTGCAAACCTAAGAGAAATGAGCATAGAAACTTCACTCCCTCTGCCAGAAGAACGAGACCTGTTCACTCAGGCTTCTCTGAGGTACAAGAGACTGGAACTCCTGAAGTTACCAGCATGGAAGCTGAGTGATTGGGGTACTCCAAGGAGGTGCTGAATTCCCTGCTGCAGTCTCGACGGATGGCAACAAAATGCATTTATTAGGGTACACGGTCAGTTTTCACAAAATGGTGCACACAGAAGGACATTAGGCCTACTGAGGCTTCCACAAGTATCGTACTTGACTTTCTCCAAAAGGGCTTGTTGAAGGGTTTAAAACCTAACACGTTGCAGGGGCAGGTGGCAGCATTAGAAAGCATGGTCTGTACAGTGCAGGGCCGTAGGTTGTCTACCCACCCTCACGTTAGGCGTTTTATGAAAGGCAGCAAAGACCTTTTCTCCTCCTGTGATCCACCGGTTCCCTTCGTGGAACCTGAACTTGATTTTAAAGGCTCTCGCCAAAGCACTCTTTGAACCAATTCTAGAGGTCTCCCTTTACTATTTATTGCTGAAGGTAGCTTTTCTGGTAAGGATTACATCAGTCAGGAGAGTCTCTGAATTGAGTGCTCTCTCAATTGAACTCTCCTTTCATATGTTCAAGAGTCATCGGTGGTTTCGACTAGCTTGTCCTAAAGTGAATTTCCCCTTCTACAGGGAACAAGACATAGTGCTTCCATCCTTCTGTCCCAACCCATCCCATTCACTGGAATGGGTGTGGCATACATTAGATGTTAAGAGGGCTCTGGAGGTATACATTGAGAGTTCAGCTGCCTTTAGGAAGTCTTCTGCTTTGTTCATGGCTTACTGTCACCAAAGAAAAGGCCAAAGGATATCCAAATCTGTAATCACTCGTTGGATGACCCTAATAATTACCGAAGCTTACAGAGCGGAGGATAAGATTCCCCCTAAGAAGGTCTTCACTCATTCCTTGAAGGGGACAGCCACTTCCCAGGCCTTTAGGATTTCGGCCTCCTGCGGAGAGATTTGTAGGGCAGCTACCTGTTCTTCAATTCATACCTTCACAAGGCAGTATAAGATCCCTTTGTGGGAATTGGCTGAGGCCACTTTTGGGAGATGGGTCCTCTAGTCCTGTGTTAGGGGTGCTTGTTGATGTGTCTTTTTCAGTTTGTAAGTAAGTGCTTGGTACCCTCCCTGGAGATTCTAGTAGGACACTGCTTTGTTACGTCCCCATTGTACAGAACTGGCCATCCAGGAGGATCCTGTACAGAACTGGCCATCCAGGAGGATCCTCTATGAGAAAGGAAAATTGGGTTTTTACCTGGTGAATTTTCCTTCTATATGGGATCCTCCTGGACGGCCAGTTACCCACCCAGAGAGAGAGAAAGGAATCTTGAATGTTGACTGCACATTAGCACCTAGACTGCTTCAGGCGGTTAAAAGTTTGATTAGGATTTAGTCAGTTTAGGGTTTGGCTCAGCTGTGGATACTTCTGGAGTCTGGGGTATAGATCCCTACTGAGCATGCTCCAGAGCTAAAAAGATTATGATATGCCTCCTACTGGTCGCGGTGGAAATCTAACCCCATCATACAGAACTGGCTGTCCAGGAGGATCCCCTATAGAAGGAAAATTCACCAGGTAAGAACCCAATTTTTTTTCCCAGGGCTAGCAAAGGAAAGATGGTAGCAAGTTCAGCCCAAATCCTGAGAAACAGAAAAACTTTTCTAAATGTCTTGACTTGGGAGTGACCCTTTTTCTTTCTCTCCAGAGATATAAAGACATTAAATATCTTCCTAACCAAGGCAAACCTGATTAAATTGGGTGACTATGGTTTGGCAAAGAAGCTGAACTCGGAGTACTCCATGGCTGAGACTGTAAGTGTCTATTCTCTCTTTATGTTTATTTATTACTTTATTTTACAAATTTATAACCCTCAGGATGCCTCAGGCAGCTCGAGGTGGCTAACATACAACATCTAAGTCCATTAGAATTAATGGACTTTTCTCTTTACCTCCTTGGTGTCTGATGTATGTCCCTGAGTGCTTTATTTTCCATCTCTCTTATTTGTTCACCTTTTTAACCCCCTTTTCTTTTTGTTTCATAGTGGTTAGTCTTACTCATTGCTTGGGGGAAGAGCCCAGGCTAGCTGTATTATTCTTGCCCGCTTTATGTCATTCATCATGATTATTTCAGTTTCTCATTGTTGTGATTTTTAGGCAGCTTTTGCATTGAACTGAGATCAATTTTTAACCTAGGGAGCTAAAGCTTTACAAATGGGCCGGACCTGAAAGTAACCTCCGCATTCTGAAACAGAAGTCTTCGTCTTGTCCACATCCCCTCAATTGGACAGCAGCTTTCCAGCTTTGAGCTGGCACATGCTTTCACACACTTTGTCAGATCCTGTTCTCTGCCCTCCCAGCACCATCAAAAAATAGGGAGGCGAATAACTGACTGGCATGGCCAGAGCTTCATGTTGTCCTAACCTGTGCTGGAATGTAGTTTGCTGTTAACTGCAAGGTGGTGAAAGGGGAGGCAGAGGGTATAAGTTCCCACCATGCACTAATGGCATACGCTATATGTTACATCAGAATCTGAGCAGTGTGGTGTTTCAGTTTTATATAAACCCCAGAAAATTAGAATTTTCAACGGAAAGACTGATAGGCCCATAATTATGCAGAGTGATCTGGAATCCAGGATCTGAATGTAATGTGTTTGACATCTTTTTTGCTACTTGTTGTCTAGCTGGTGGGAACCCCATACTATATGTCTCCAGAACTCTGCCAGGGGGTGAAATACAACTTCAAATCCGATATCTGGGCTGTTGGCTGTGTTGCTTTTGAGCTACTTACATTGAAGAGGACCTTCGATGCTACAGTAAGTCCGAACTCTGGAATAAATTGAATATGGTGCTGTTGTTGCATGGTTATCTTTTGTATTCTAGCTTTTCTGAACCAGCTTTTATTTTATCTTCATTGCAGCCTCGGATAATTTAAGTATTTGTGAAGGTGAGAGGGCCTGAGAGCTCCATCTAGATACAGGGAAAGAATGAGCAAGTGTCCACTACTCAGTTGTGCTCTGTCCTCTGATGTTGTAACCCTGAGCCTCTCAAAAGTAGAGGGCAGGGTAGGTGCTGCTTGTAAAATTGTTTTGAAGGCACATGTCCCGTTTTAGACACAGTTCATTAATAATCTGTGCAACCTAGTCTCGTCTCCTTTTTAAACTTGCCTGCTACTAGTTTTAAATTTGCTAGTAGTTTTAAACTTGCTGGAGAACCAGTGTGGTGTGAGAGCCAGTGTGGTGTAGTGGATAAGGTGCTGGACTTGGACCTGGGAAGCCAGGGTTTTAATCCTGCCCTAGCCATGAACTCACTAGGTGGTCTTGGGCAAGTCCTAACCTCTCAGCCTCAGTTGCCCATCTGTAAAATGTGGATATGTGTGTTTGTCTCTTCCCTTACCCTTGTCCATCTTAGATTGTAAGCCCACTGGGCAATTGTAAAATGCCAGGTACGCTGTTGGGATTATATAAGTCCTTAATAATAGTGGCCGCGATCCAATGCCCCATGAATCCTGTGCATACATGCATGTGCGCAGTTTCCGCAGGGCACAATGTGCCTGCTATGGGGATCTGTGTGGTTTGCACACGGTCCCGTGCATGCGCCGCTCCATGTAGGATCCGCAGAGCATTGGATTGACCCCAATAATAATAGTAGTTGGACATCTAGTAACTCAACATCCTGCTGTAAGGCTTTGGAACCCCTGGATTTCTAATCCCCGTACTATTGTACAATTTGACTCTGGGTGTTTACCACCTGATTGCTCATGTGAAGGTGAAGGTGAAGTGCTCCAGTGACCCACACAGCACCCCACTTGTGGTCATTCACAGGGCACTGGAGAAAAAACTGGATTGCCTTGTATGGGGGAAGGCAAAACGGTGTGTGGGGACAGGTGCCCACGCATCTCTGGCCCATTTGAACTTGGGCACCCACCCACACCAGCGGACAGGTCTGTGGCCCCGCTGCCTCCACATCCCAGCCCTACCGGGACCACTCTTAAAGGGGTAGTGCCTGCCCATATGAGTTGCTTTGGGGGCTGGTCTGTGGTGGTGGGAGTGCATGAAGGCTGCCTGCAAGACCACAGTGGCCACCCTGGGAGCTGCCTGTTGGAGGAGATGTGACCATCACAGACCTTCCACTGGCCTTGAAGCAGATAGAGGAGAATGTCTACAAGAATGTGCCTGCAGAACATTTGACCCGGACCAGAGTTTGCACTTTGTCGTGGGGCATCAACCAGAAAGATTTCCCCAGAGATTATAACTTTATCCTGGAGGCAGAAATAGTCTACACAAAGGACACCTACCCTTTGTTGATCAGAACCCTCTGGCATCTGTACGGCCTCCGTTCCACCATCTGCCTGTCTTCCAAAATGCGATGGGAGCACAGTACGATGGAGTTCTTTGAGACGCTGCTCCCTGTGTGCTTTGTTTTGAAATTGGTCTACAGGGATGAAAATGAGGATATCAACATATACAGAATAACCAGCAAGATGAACAGCTGGCAAGCCAGGCAGTCCATTCGCCTTGGGTTTAATGGGACAGATACACAGTACGACCTGTTCCAAAACCAGAGCTGGAGCTACGTTACCAGCTGAGAGCCACTGCTAACAGTACAGCATGTGAGTGGCTTATGCTGTTTCTCAGATAACCTCACTGTGCTTTCAAACTGGGTTTCCAGCTTTCTGCTAATTGGGATATTGTACCACATGCAAATCATAACACAGTTTGAGGTGTATGATGAGTCCAAGTGTAATAAGATTTTAGTATCTCTGCAGCCCTGAGAATTGAAGGGACCAAATGTTTTCTTGCTACCATTTGCGGAAGCTTCACAAGGAGGCGTTTCCTTGAGAGAACGATGGGTCAGGTCCAGTCCAGCTTGCTTGGTTCCTGACCCTTCCTGAAACACAACCTGCTTCAGTGGCACAAGATCACATGAGCTGAAGCAGCCTCCTAAGTGCATTGTGTGACACTGTTGTGCCTTTATGTTAATTAGCAAAAGAGACTTTTTCATGATATTTTTTAAATATTTGAATTAAAGATCCATTTAATGTACCAGTTTTTTTTGTCTTTTTTAAAAACAAAACCCTTTGTTAGAGTGGCTGGCTGGGGTTGTTCGGAGTTACTACACAGCTGTAGGGAGAGCAGGACCTATTGGTACATGATGCTGTGTGGTTGGTAGGTAGATACGTGGGGATTTATGGTGCAGCAACAAGGTCCATATTGCGCCAAACATGAGATGCCATGTGGGGAATGGAGCCAGCTGGCATGGTGTGGCTGTGACATGTCCTACATAGCCAGAGGGCTTTGTCAATCATCACTGTCTCTTTCTGACTTTCCACTGTCAATGATTTCTGGGGCCCAACAAGTGAACAGGTTGTGTTGTGCTTTTGGAAGACCGAGAGCTATGACAAGGCAGCCTAAAGTGCAAAGAGCCTGCTCTCCCTTATTTATTCCTTTTGAGGGAGGTTCAGCATTGACACTAACCCTTGCTTGAAAATACTTGTATAACAAGGCAGCCCTTCTGCAGGGGACATGACTAAATTGGCTGAACCACCTACAGTGGGAGGTGGAAGAGGAGGAATCTATTCTCTTTTCGTTGAGAAATAATTAGGGACCTCCAGCTTGTCTCCTCCCTGGGCTTGTTTTACAATTCTACTCAGGTCCTTTGCAGTTCATTACTGTTTGTTTCCTAGAACCCCCTAAACCTGTGTGTGAAGATTGTGCAGGGGACTCGGACCATGGAGGTTGATTCCAGTGTTTACTCCCTGGAGCTGATCCAGATAGTGCACTCCTGTCTTGATCAGGTTGGTGAGATTCATTTTCCTTCCAGATTCTCTGCCTAGTTGCCCAAGGAAGGGGTGCTAGGTCTGATCGGGGATGTAGACACTGAGGGATTGTTGCATGTAGCTGCCTGTGCCTAGGACTTTTTTTCTGTTGTGCGTCTTGCAGAATTAATTTTGTTGCTGTTTGTTTCTGATAGGGTTAAAGTTTGCCCAGTGATTTCACACTCAGACTTGTAGTAATGGAAGCTTCCTCTCAGCAGTTATGCAGCATGCTCTGTTTTGGTACCCTAGCTGTCTGGGCTGTGATTTGGTGGTGGTTTTTCTCTGAGAGCATCAGCTCTTTGGAGGCAGTTAAAATGTGTCTATCTTTGGACTGTAACGTCCAAACTTCCTATGTCTGGGAATTTTATTCTGCACTTTCTGTAGACGCGATGTCCCTTTGATTCACTGCAGTTTGACTTCTTTTACTTTAGGGGAGAAGGCCAGCAAGAGCTGGAATTTATTTATTATAAAATTTGTATGCTGCCCCCTCCTGCGAAAAGCATCTCGGGGTGACTAACAACATATTAAAACAGATTAAAAAACAACAATAATACAGTTAAAAACTCCACAATAAAGCAAATTACCCCCTACTCAACCCACCCAGCCCATCTCCTTTGGGAACGGCATGGCGGAACAGCCAGGTCTTACATTTGTCTACGGAAAGAGGGGAGGTCGATGGTCAGACGGACCTCTGGTGGGAGGGAGTTCCACGGCGTGGCAACAGAGAACGCCCTCCGCAAGGTCGACACCCGAGAAACCCGGGGGACCTCGAGGAGAGCGCCCCCGGCCAACTGCAGGGGCCGATCCAGGATCCGGCGGGTGAGGCGGTCCTGCAGATAGACTGGGCCCAGGCCATTTAGGGCTTTAAAGGTCAACACCAATACCTTGAATTGGGCCCGGAAGACTATCTGCAGCCAGTGCAGAGAGTGAAGCACTGGTGTAATGTGCTCGCATCAGCCCGTCCCCGTTAGGAGACGAGTCGCCACGTTCTGCACCAGCTGCAGTCTCTGATCCAGCACCAAGGGTAGCCCCACGTAGAGTGTGTTACAGTAGTCCAGTCTCGAGATAATAAGAGCATGGACAATAATGGCCAGATCTGAGTCAGAGACATACGACTGAAGCTGACACACCAGATGTAATTGACGAAATGCCCCCTTCGCTACAGCCGCCACCTGGACATCCAGGCGGAACTGCGGGTCCAGGAGCACCCCCCGGACTCCGAACCTGAGATACCAGGGGAGGACGGACCCCATCAATGATGGGGGCCACCACTACCTCGGCCTTCCCCACAACCATCACCTCCATCTTGTCGGAATTTAACCTCAGGCGGCTTGCCCACATCCAATCCCCCATAGCTGTCAAACACCCGGTAAGCACCAAGACTGCCTGGCCTGAGTCGGATGAAAAAGAGAGATAGCTGGGTGTCATCAGCATATTGATTTTATTTATTTATTTATTTATTTATTCATTCATTAATTCAAAACTCGTATCCCGCCCCTCCTGCCCAAAGGCAGCTCGGGGCGGCGAACAACACGCACAAAAAAATAAAATTAAATTAAAATTTCAACAATAAAACATTTTAAAATAAATCTTCAAATTTTAAAACAAGTCATAAAAACACACACTCCCTCCCAAACCCCCCCACCCCCTCGCCAAAGGCCTAGCAGAACAGCCAGGTCTTGCACAAACGACAGGGAGGGTGGGGGCCAACCGAGCCTCCTCCGGGAGTGAATTCCACAGCACAGGGGCAGCCACTGAAAAAGATCTCACATCAGTAGCCGCCCGTCTCGCCTGGGGAACCTCCAAAAAGGTTGACACCGTACGCCAAATTCCTAACAACCTCCCCCAAAGGCTGCATGTACACATTGAACAAGAGAGGGGACAGGATAGAATGAGTTGTTCTGCCATAAACTGTGATGCTGATTGCTTTCCTTAAGGAGTAACCGTCTGCTAACTTCTTTCAGGATCCTGAGAAGAGACCTACTGCTGATGAGCTGCTAGAGAGACCCCTCCTCAACAAACGCAGGAGGTAACTAGGCATTCTTGCCTTGGACAGGAATGGCTCATGGGGTCAAGATTGTCCAAGTCCCTGTTGTCCATTCTGATGTAGCCCAAATTCAGCCCTTACGCTCATTACTGACTGTCAATAGATTCTTCTTTAAATAGATTTTGCCCTCTTCAGGATAGGAGATGGCAATCCTGCTATTTAAGCAAGAGAGAGCCTCATGGGAGCCTCTAACCAATCCATTTACCTGTCAGATCTTAGAAAAGAGTTAGACATAAACTTGTTCATACTCCCTTGCCAGCAATTAACAGTCTGAAAAGTCCTGAGGAACTTCAGTGCATGTCTTGAGGTTTTTGGATCTCTGGGAGTGCGCGGCAACATTAAGACATTTATAAGGTCATTGCCTTTTATTGTCTGTATCTTTATGTAACAAGTCCACTACAAGGCTTTTTTCTCTGACTCCTCCTTGAAGAATTGAAATGGCAATGCTTCATTTTACTGGGTGCCCAGTGCCCACACAGAGGCTTCTTGCTAGATGTCAACTAGTGCTTTGGTTCTAGTGCTTTGGTTCAGCTAAGAACTGTGCCTCATCAATGTAAAATGGAATTATTTGCAGTTATCCTTGTCTTTAACACAGAGGGCAGGCCATGGATACTGAAGATCTGAGCATGTGTTACTCTGTGGTGATCCAATAAAGATGAGATGGGCTGTGGGCCATGATACAGGATGGTTTGATTGTGCTTTACCCACCCTGATGATAGTAGACTCTAGCTTCTTGCATAATGCAATTTTTGCTCATCATAATTGAGTTGTGACTACCAAGTTGGGGTAGTGTCTATATTATTTGTATTTCAGTAGCACTGAATTATCACAACTGAAAGTGAGATGCTCTTGTGCAGGTTACTATACAAACACACTGCGAGACCAACCTTGACCTGAGCTTACAAACTAAGTAGACAAGACAGGCACAGAGAGGTGAAGTGACTTGCATAAGGTCACAGGCACTAGGACTCTGTGCAGATTGAAATCTGCTCATTTGCTTGCTGCTTATGTAAGGCCCATTTTCTGGCGAGGCTAAATTTGCTTCTCTCTGCTTGCTTTACTCTATTACTTATCCACCCCAACAAAGAGCGCTAGGCACATTTAATCACTGTTTTGCTTTATTCTAGTTCTTGCTTTATCAGACTACCATATACTGTGGGAACCTGTCCTATCCTACAAGCTAAGCAGAATCAAAACTCGTCCATACTTGGGTGGGAGATTCCTTGAGAAATCACAAGATGCTACAGATAGTAGGATCAGTGGTTCAAAACAGGATATTCCACCTACCTACTGAGCCTGACATCCCAGAATGGCATTACAGTATGCTGGATGGTGCCTCCTTTAGGATGAGATTTTGAAAAATGGTAACTGACAACTTTCAATAATTAAAGTTTCAATAACACTTTCCCCAGAAGTAGAAAATGGTAGCTGCAGTGTCATAACCAGATTCTAGCTTAGATATATGTATATTGCACCTCTGACTTCTCTTGGCAGTTAGTCTTATGATATTTCTGCCTTAATTGCTGTAGTATCTCTCACCCCCAGACAGCACTGCGTTTCTTTTTGGGAGGAAGTAATTCCTGTATGTAGTTTGTGGTTGTCTGCAAAGCACATTGTGCTCCTGTAGTAGAAGTTCTATAGTAATAGGTTGTTGCCATTTTCCTTAATGTTGTTTTTCCTTTGACAGGGAGATGGAGGAGAAAGTAACACTGCTTAATGGCCCTACCAAGCGACCAAGGTAATGGTTGTGTGTGTACTGTACAGGCAGAAGGTTTATTGAGAGTGTTAGGGTGAAGCTGTGATATCCTTTTTAAACAACAAATTTTATAGCTAGAAAAAACCCTAAATGGTGGAAACTCAGGAAATTTACAAAGAAGATTAGTTTCCAAGCTTAGCCTCAACTGTGCCCTTATCTTATCCATCCTCCGTCTATAGACAGGGAACTTTCACTTATACACTAATGGAGACTGCACTGCTAAGGATTTTAATTCCACAACTCTGTGATCATCCGCATACTACAGTGTAAGGTAATCCACCCCTTCCCTTAGGTTCCTCCTGGATGGCCAGCTCTTTACCATGGGGGTTAGATCCCCACCTTGACCAGCAGGCGGCAGACGTACGTTTTGGAGCATACTCAGAGAGGATCTGACCCCCAGTTCTCCAGCTGATTGTCTGCCTCCAGAGCAGTAGGACGCAGACTTCATCCTCCGTCCAGGATGAAACCAAAACTGAGAGAGATAGGCAGGGCCTATCCACTTGTAGCTCTGCAGGTGCCAGGGAGAGTGAATGCCTTCCCACCGTTTGCCTTGCCCTCAGGAGGCCAGTGAGGGTTTGTTCCCTGGAGCTTCAGTTTCTAGGGGTTTGGGAGCCAGGAGGAGTGGGTGCAGCGGAGTACTCCCATGGGGGCTTCCAGACTGCTGGCAGGCCTGCTAGCGCACTCCCAGCTGCAGACGCTCCAGGAGTGCTCAGGTGGCAGTGACATTTAGGCCAAGGCGGCGGGAAGCCTCTTTGCGGCCCAAGAGGATGCACAGCAGTGGTGAGTCCAGAGATCTGTCTGGAACACCCTGGCAGTGGCAGCCAGAGAAGGCGCAGACCAGAGCAGCAGCCATAGCGGAGGCAGGCCGCATCCCACTTGAGGTGGTTTTTATACCAAAGTGCAAGATGGTGGGCCCTAGGAGAGAGCGCAGTACAGATCCAACGCGGGATAATGAAGATACAGTAAGGTCCTTCCATGCCTAGAGCCCAGCAGTGGACCTGCATATGATGGTCCTTGTGGAGATCCTCCATGCACTAAAGGATCTGAAGTGCAGCAAGTGCAGCCAGTCTTCCCTCCTCCTTTCCCTCCCCCCCGGAAGCCCAGAAAGAATAAGAAGGTCAGGGAAAGGGAAACACCTGTCCCTGAGAATGTGTAGGAGGAATAGAAGCCTGCTAGAGTCCCTGGGACTCTCGGGGTGTGGCAGGACAGGGGCCAGTGGGGGCTCATTGGGAGAAGAGGTGAACCTGTCCTCAGGCCAGCAGTCCTCTGGCTCCTCACCCCTCAAACCCTCTAGAAATGAAAAACCTCATAGGAATAAGAGCCCTCTTGAGAGTCAGGGGGAAGATAGTGGGAATGAGGTGGCCTCAGAGGGAGCCTCAGATGAGGAACAGGCCCAAAAACAAAAACAAGTTCCAGACTCCCCTTTTGAGTCCTTGAGGGACCCAAATAGGGAATTCCCTATTAAGTATAGAGACTAAATGTATGAGCAGATGTGCAGGGCTTTGAATCTCAAGAAGAAAAAGTCTAAAGGGGACTCTGATAGGGATTACATCCGTAGGACACAATCCAGAGATGGGCATGCTGCTGGATAGGGGCTTTGAGAGAATCATAAAAGGCCAGATGGGTCGGCACCCTACCAGAGCTGAAGCTGAACAAAACGCAAGAAGCTGAAGCTGAACAAAAAGCAAGAGTCCCTTTACACCCTGATGAAAAGCAAGGATTCACTGCTTGCCACACCCAAAGTAGATGCAGCCGCTGCCTTGCTAGCCAGAAAATGTCTTCCCTACAGAGGGGCGGGGGAGGGGGAGGGTTTTCCCAGGGACCTGCAGACAAGGGGACTGAGGTCAGCTTCCACAATAAATTTGAGGAAATTTCAGCGATAATTAAGATGGCCACTCTGACCTTGTACTTTACAAGAGCCCCTTATGAAATGGATCAAGTGGGGTAGGGACCACGACATCTCCCCCGAGCTGACCAAGGTACTTGCTACCAGAATTCAGTTGGCATACTCCTTCATAGCTGATTTGTCTACAGACATCTTCTGCTGGGTATCTAGGGCAACAGCCTCGAACGTAGCAGCCTGCAGAGAACCTGGAAGGGAGACAATACAGCTAAAAAATACTCTATTTGCTGGCCTCTTTCAAGGCTCAAAGCTGTTCGGGATCTGTCTGGACAAGGTCCTGGCTGACACTTTAGATAAAAACAAAAAACAGGCGCTGCAGATTGTATAGTCACAAAAGTGGTCCTTTCACCCCTATTCAATTCTGTCCCCTCTCCTGTTCAACGTGTATATGCAGCTGCTGGGCATGGTCGTGAGGAACTCTGGAGTTCGTTGTCATCTATATCCTGATGACACTCAACTCTGTCTCTTTTTCATTCAACCCAGACCCCTCAGTCTGGGGGAGACTGGATGAGGGTGAGCTGACTGAAGTTGAATCCCAACAAAACGGAGGTGATGCTAATGGGGAAAGCAGTGGGTGTGGCATCCCCCGTCATTGATGGGGTTCGCCTCCCACTGGTTCGGAGTCTGGGAGTGCTCCTTGATGGACAGCTTCATCTAGATGCCCAGGTTGGAGCTGTGGTGAGGAGCGCATTCCACCAATTACACCTGGTACAACAGCTTTGGCTGTACGTCTCAGACTCTGACCTGGCCACTATTATCCATGCTTTCATTACCTCAAGACTGGACTATTGTAACACACTCTACATGGGGCTGCCCATGGTGACGATTTGGTACATGCAGCTGGTACAGAATGCGGCGGCCAGTCTCTTTTCAGGGACAGGCCACCGGAAGCATGTTATACCGGTGCGCCGTTCTCTGCATTGGCTCCCTATTCCGGGCCCAATTCAAGGTGCTGGTTCGTGCCTATAAAGCCCTATATGGTTTGGGCCCCATATATCTATGGGATTGCCTTACTCCCCATGGTCTGGATAGGCCCCTGTGGTCAACCAGGAGCGCCCTTCTGAACTCTCCCGGATATCCTGAGGGTTGACTATGGAGAGGGCATTCTCGGTGGCCACGTTGAGACTGTGGAACTCCCTCCCAGTGGAGATCCAGGTGGCCACAGACCTCTCCTCCTTTCGACATCAATGCCTGTTCCGCCAGGCCTTTGGAGGGAGATGGGTGAGGGTGGGTTTTTATTTTTATGGGGGGGTGGTAAGGCTGGGGTATTTATTTCTTTGAAATGTTTGTTTTTGACACCCCTTCTTCTCTCCTCTTTTCCTGGGGGGGGGGAATGTTTTTTCCCCTTCTCTTTTTCCCCTTTTAGGTGTCTTATGTTTATATTGATTGTGCTTTTATATGTGTGTTTTTATATTTTTATACACTGTAAGCCGCCCCAAGCTGCCTTTGGCAGGAGGGGCGGCATATCAGATATTTTAATAAATAACACAGGATCCTACTCCCAGGGTAGAACGAGGAGAAATTTACACGCCATCAGAAGTGGTCAGTCCAGGGGTAAACCATGCTGGAGCAAGCAAAGAGACGCAGGGGCCCCCGACCCAAACGAGGGGGCATGGGGAACACAAAATCAGATGCATAATTCTTTGCTCTTCCCTCCCCTTCCCCTCCCCCCCGAAAAACCAACAAACCTGGGGGGCAGACTGATTCTTTTTGCTGAATCTTGGGAAGAAGCCACAACTGATGCCTGGGTGAGAGACACCATAAGATCCAGATACATCAGATAATTTCTCCAATTTCCCAAGGACTCGTATTTTCTATTGCCGGTATCCAGAAAGAAGGAAAATCACATGGTATTGTTGAAGGAGATAGACTGAGGGAAATTGGAGTGATAGAGCCAGTTCCAGATGACGAAAAAGGTACAGATTCTACTCTCTCCTTTTTTTGGTCTCCAAAAGGTTTGAAGAGCAGAGAGTTGTCCTGGATCTAAAGAAATTGAATAGATTTCTCAGAGCAAGAAAACTCAGGATGGAGACACTCGAATCCATCTGTATGGCCATAACCCAGGATGAATGGATGACTTCCTTAAACCTGAAGGAAGCCTGCCTCCATGTTCCCATCCGCCCGGAGGTGGCTGAATTTCATCTATGCAAAGAAGCACTGGCAGTACAGGGCAGTGCCTTTAGGCTTGGCCACCTTACCAAGGATGTTCATGAAAGTTCTAATTCCCCTCGTGGCGAACCTCAGGTCAGAGGGGATCAGGATCCATTCCTACCTGGATGATATCCTGATCAGATCTTCATTCAGGGAAAGAGCAACCCAGGATGATTCAATACCTACGATGTCACGGGTTTATAGTCCACCTGAGAAAGTCATCTGACCCTTGCTCAGCATCTGGGAGTAATCTTAGATACTTGAAGCCACAAAGTATTCATCACGCAGCAGCATCAGGAAAAGATAAGGAACCTGATATTACAAGTCAGAGGCTGTCACCTATTCAGGTTGAGATCCCTGGCAAGTCTTCATGGCCTTCATGCAACACCTGCAATGGACCAGATTTTACGCCAGGCCCCTTCAGCAGCTTCTCCAGCCTTTTCAAGATCAACTAACCAGGGGCCTCAATCCCTGGGTAGAGGTGACCTCTTGAGTAAAAACCTCCCTGCTATGGTGGTTAGAAGGCGATGGGTTGGATTAGGGATATTCTATGGCGGACCCTCCCAGACACACCATCACAACAGATGCCAGTCTTTCTGGCTGTGGGCACACATGGCCCAAAAGATGGCACAAGGTCCCTGGTCATCCCAGGAGTGGAAACACATTATCATCTGGTTGGAATTCAGGGCTACGTACCTGGCACTGGTGGCGTTCTCAGCGGAAGTTCAGAATGCATCTGACTCCTGATTTATACACCCCTTTTATGGATTGTTTTTATATATTGTTTTTAATATCTTGTGAGCCGCCCTGACCTGCCGTAAGGCTGGAGGGAGCGGGATATAAATTATTGAATGGATGAATGAATGAATGAATAAATAAATAAATTAATTAAATAAACATGATGGTGGAAGCATACACAGACCACCAAGGCAGGTTCCAGTCAGGATCCCTACACACTCAAGCATCGCAGTTGATGAGCTGGGCAGAGAACAACCTTGGGTCATTGAAGGTTCTGCACATTCAGGGCACATCAAATGTCCAAGCATACTGGCTGAGCAGGAGAACCGTGGACCTGGGGGAACTGAGTGGGGATGTCTTTCGACTAATCACATCAGTATTCGGGTGTCCAGTCATGGATCTCTTTGCTACAAGAGACAACACAAAGGTTGAACAGCTACATGTTGCGCTTTCAGGAATGTCATGTTGTGGCCATGGCCCAAGAGGCTGCTGTGTGCTTCCCCCCCCTTCCCATAGATCACCAGGACAGTTGTGAAGATACATCAGGAATGAGCGCAAATCCTCTTGGTGATGCCCTTTTGACCCAGGTGCTGTGGTTTGCAGATCTGCAAGAACGAAAGGTAGAGGATCCCTTGCAGCTTCCTCTGTTGCCAGATCTACTGTCACAGGGCCTGGTCCGATATAAAAATCTGGGGTTGCTGAAGTTAACAGATTGGAGACTTGAGTGGGGAGTGCTAAGGAAACGGGGGTATTCTTCAGCTGTTGTGGACACTGTTATGCAAGCCTGATGACAATCCACGAGGTGCATCTATCAGTGTATTTGGAGAATCTTTGCTCAGTGATGCAAGGGAAAAAAGATCGGACTGCTTAAAACAAAAATCAGAAACATCTTCGAGTTCCTCCAGGAGAGTCTCAGTAAGGGCCTGAAATTTAATACACTGTTGAGACAGGTGGCAGCGTTAGGTAGTGTGCTCTCCTGTGTGCAGGGTTAAAAGATAGCTAAGTATCCTTGAAATGTTTTCTTAGGGCAGCTAGGCAAATTTCTCCCCCAGCAAAACACCGATTTCCAAACTGGGATCTTAACTTGGTGTTAAATGTCATACTGAAAATTCCTTTAGAGCCCATCAGGGAGGTCTTTTTGTTTTATTTATCTGTAAAAATAGCCTTCCTAGTGAGGATCATGTCCGGTGTCTGAATTGGGTGCCTTGTTGATGGAACCAGCCTTTTGTTCCTTTAGGGAGAACTTGGTGGTGTTGCAGAGGGCCCTGAGGGTTTACCTAGATAGGATGGCATCTTTCCATCACTATTCCCATCCAAATAGAAAGGGTATGAAGGCTTCTAAAACTATGATTTCTAGGTGGATTGCTAACTGTATCCAGGAAGTGTATAGGACAGAGAATAAGGCTTCTCCACAATTGGTATCTGCACACTCCCTGAGAAGGGCAGCAACTTCACAGGCCTTTAGAAACTGGTTCCTTACCAGGAGATTTGTAGGGCTGCCACTTGGGCATCCCTGCATACCTTTACCAGACACTGTAAGGGGCAGGTTCTTGACTCTGCAGAAGCAGCTTTTGGTAGAAGGGTGCTGCAAGCAGTATTGTAAGTCTGTATATAGTCCTCAATCTGCTTTAAGGGCAAGGGCATTCTGATATTAAAATTTATCCCTCTGGGGGTGGACTGAGCATGCACGGTGAGTAGACGCGCCGGGGAACAGCTCCGCTCAGCCCGAGCACAACCATTTTTTAAAAAAAACAGCCTACAGAACGTGATCCCGGCTCAAAACTGCTCCCCGATGAGCGGGAGGACCCGGAGCCGGTCAAAGTCTTAAAAAGGAGTGGTGAGCGGCACAATTCAAGCCTTTTACAAGGCTCAGAGTAATACTCCAAAGGGGGCCCCAGAGGAGGCTCACAAGATGGAGGCGACGCCTGAAGAAGTGGGGAGAGTAACGGAGGAGGAGGAGGAATCCCCCACTCTACTTGCCAAACTCACCCAACTGATAAAGTAACAATACGAGACCGCTCAGCAGGATAGAGAGACTATCAAGGAAGGTCTAACAAAGGTAATTACAGTTACTGAAAACCTGAATAAAATTTTTGATACACTCGCAAAAAGAGTCACTGAACTGGAAAGTAAAGTGAGCCATCAGGAAGACCTTACAAATACTAGGGAGGAAAAAATACAGGGGATGAAACAAACTGTGACTTTTCTGGTTAATAAAGTGGAAGACTTAGAAAATCTCAGCAGATGCTGCAATATAAAAATAGTGGGAGTGCCTGAGCAGACTGAAAACAACAATGCCAGAGACTTAGTGGCACATATTATCAAACAGGTATTCCCACAAAAGCCAGAACTGCATGGGATCGAAACGGAGCGCGCGCATCAAGCTCTCAGACCCAGACCGAAGGAAAATGAATCCCCTTGAGCAATTATTTTCAAATGCCTAAAACTCCCAGAGAAGGAAGCAATACTGTCTGCAGCAAGGCAAAATAAGGAGCTGAGATACGAAGGAAAGCAGATCCTTATCTATTCTGATCTGACAGTGGAAACATTAAATAAAAGAAGACAGTGGAAGAGACATCTCACTCTGTTTTGCAATAGTGGGATACGAGCTCAGGTACTATTCCCAGCTAAATTTTAATTCCACCACAAGGATAAACTCAGAGTCTTCCAAAATGTGGCACAATTAGATGCATATCTAGAAGGGGATGGGACCAGTTAGATTGGTCTGCCCTTGGAGGCTGATGAAACCCCAGCGGTTCCAAGAGGTCCTGAGGGAATTAACCTTGGAACTGGACAGCCACTCTGTTGATGAGCTGGTCCAGCATTGGAACAGCTTGCTGGGGGAAGCCATTGACAGGGTGGCTCTGAGACGCCCCCTGCCTCCATCTCGTCACCACAGGGCCCCTTGGTTTACTGAGGGGCTGCGGTGTATGAAACAGGAAGGAGGCGGCTAGAGCGACGCTGGCATTGGACTCGCTCTGACTCCGACCGACTTCTCCATAGGGCCCATTTGCAGTCCTATGTTGAGGCTGTGAGGACAGTAAAGAAGGAATTCTTTGCTGCCCTCATAGCGTCTGCAAAGTCATGCCTGGTGGAGCTGTTTCAGGCGGTGCGTGGGCTGGTCAGTCCGGCCTCCCTCTGCCTGGACGGGGACTTGTTCCAGGCCTGCTGTGAGGAGTTTGTCATCTACTTTGCAGACAAGATCGCTCAGATTCAGAGCGACTTTGACACCGGGTTGGGGACAATGGGTAGAGAGCGCAAGGTTACGGAGGCCCTGTCTGGTCCAACTTTGTGGGGGGAGTTTCAGGAAGTGATGCCAGCCGATGC